>JANHFF010001159.1:0-280000 GCA_024542945.1 allo-octoploid hybrid of Carassius auratus x Cyprinus carpio
CCTCTCTCATAACTGCATATAAAATATTGATACGAGCCGTGACTGTTTCCTACACATACAGGTTCTTTTTCAGCAAAACCGGGACGTCTGGTCACCCTAGTGTGTGTGTGTTCTTGTATATGGTTTATGGGGACACAAATGTCTATAATGACATGGGTATTACAACGTAAACATGGTTTATGAGGACACTTCCTGTGCCCTCTTAAACCAAATGGCTGAAAAAAAAATACTAAACGGTGTTTAATTGAAATTTTAAACATGCATTTTTCCGTGATGGATAGAGGTATGGGGATAGAATATACAGTTTGTACAGTATAGAAAACCGTTACGTCTAAACTACATATTCGTGTGTGTGTGTGTGTGAGAGAGAGAGAGGGAGAGGGAGAGAATTAAAAGCATGGTACACGCTGCTAGAAACATCATACAGCGCTCGGTGTTCCTGCCAGAGTTCAGCGAGGTTATCCTCTAGTCCACATTCACTGTGGCGCTGCCGTCTTCGTCTTTCTTCTTCTGTGGTTTTCCTAGTTCGTGATTGGTCAACTTCTGATAGATCAACAAATCGGCTCGTTCAACCACACACACGTCACGAATTCAAACCGATAGCTCACAAACTTTTTAGACATGTTTAAAAATTATCGGGAGGTCGGGAAGTGCTCGTAAGGCACTCTGCTCGGCTCGTAATTCCTCGCACATGATACGAGCCGCGACCATACGAGCATACACGATTTCCACACGATGGAAAAAAATCGCATGCGAACTCGTACAACAGTAAAAATCGCACCGTGTACGCCTGCCTTAAACGAGCCATTTCACTACTTGTTGAGGGCCCTTCTTTTAGTTCACTTTATTTGCTTTCGCTGCTCTTATTGTGTATTTTGTCAGATATTGAATTGTTTATTAAAGCTCCTTCTTATGCATTTTTAGAAAAGTGTAGGAAAGAACAGCTGTTACGAATCGCTGCACACCATGGAGTCGATGTAGCTGATAAAAAAAACATATTAAAGTTGATTTGAAGTCTAAATTGTTTGAAAGGGGTGTTTTGGTTTTGGAAATGGATAAAGATTCAGATTCACAGATGCAAAATGCAACCGTGACACAATCTGTGTTGAAGTTTGAACAATAAAAAGAATTATTGCTTTTGCAAATGGAGCATGAAAAAAATTAAACAACAGTCTGAAAAAGCTAGGACTGAAGAAAAATGGAGGTTGAGTGCTGTTTCTAGAGATGTGGAGAATCAAGGGTCATTTACACTGAATTTGAAACGTGTCCCTAAATTTAACGAAGATGACCCAGATATTGTTTCAGCTCTCTTTGAACGTATCGCTGACTTCCAGGACTGGTCAGAAGGAAACTACAGTGTGTAGTGAGCGGGAAAGCAGTGAAGATTGTTGAAACTTCGAGAAAATGAAGTCAGCAGTGTTGAAAGGGTACGAGTGTGTGTCTCAGGGCTTTTGTGCAGAGTTTGTGCAGGATTTTTTGTGCAGGATCTGAGGAAGTACTTCGGTTCAATTTAAAATCTCTGTTCCTGACAACTTTGCTTATGAAGTAATTCACCTGAACTGTACTTCGCTCACAGGTAGATCAAGTCAAATGCTTTTCTGAATAGTCTTCCTCCTAAACCTACAGTCGTGTTTCTACAGGGAAATTTGATCCACACAAGTCATGTGATCACTGTCGTGAAAAGGGGCACTGGAAAGCAGATTGTCCTGTACTTGAGAGAAAAGCTAGACGTGAAGTTAATTCACCCAAATCAGCTGCCTTTGTGGCTTCTGTTCCCTCCAGTGATGAAAACCATGTACAGGAAAAACTGAGTTCTGACTGTTCATCTGTATATTCTCCTTTCATTACAGATGGCTACGTGTCACTTGTAGGCAGTAATAAAGAAACTCCTATTCTATAATAATATTCCTATTATATGGGGGTATGAGTACAGTAACAGTTCCCCTTCATAGGGGTCAAGCTTTCTTCAGGTTTGGGGAATGGTGAAATTGTGGTGGGACTTCAGAACTCATGCTATGACTTGAAACAACAAAACGTGTATTTCTTTGCCCATACCTGATTGATCTGCTGTGTTTTTTCCTGTGTCTGCAGATGAGCTGGGATTTATCCTTGCAGTGCAAGATGATGACGTGTCTAACGTCAATGATTTTGTTGGAGACCCTGTTATTCAAGGAGTGGTTCCAACAAAATTTGGGAAAACTGTGTTGGAGGTTGCACATGCCAACAGACAACAGACACACACTTCCAGGCTCATGTAAATCTCACGCCAAAGTGACAACCCTGCTTGCGATATCTAACAGGCTCAGCTTAGACATTTTGTAAGTTTTAATATGAAATTTAAACAATACATTTAATGTGGTGTAAATCGTAAAATGTAGTGCTTCAGTTAAATCCAGAGCAATGTATAAACACGAGTTGGGATGAGCTTTGATCTCGCGCGTGGTCACGTGGTCCATACAGCTCTCCAAACAAACCAGCGTTAACAAGGGTTTAAGTAGAATGACGACAGCTTCACTATACAGGTATTTGCAGCAGTTTTTGGTAAACATTACAGCATATTATGTGATGACATTTACAGTATAATTTTATTCTGAAGAGTGATGGAGACAACATTAATATGGTTTTCTTGTATTTAACCCTCAGGTATTGCTTACTAATCAGGGTTCCCAAAATTTCAAAATCCCTGGTAGCCCTTCAGGCAGGCATTCTTCAGGTATTGGTAGCCCAAAGTGAATTTAGAGAAAATAAATTTAGCCCAAATAAAAAAAGACATCGTCTGAACTTTACTGTGGACACATCAGCATGATCAGCAAAAACTAGTAGCATATCGGGATGTAACGATTCAATAAACTTACAATGCGATAAAATTAACAATACAGATTACACCATACAGTTTTCTTACAATTTATTTATATATTTATTTTTTTTACTAACTGAGATTTAAGAAAATTATAAATGAAAAGGTGTCCTTTTATTATTTCTCAAACAAAATGCTGCATATTTCTTTGTGAAATTTAAACGTTAAATAATAAAACTAACTTGAAATTTTAAAACAAAGATGCTAAATACATGTTATTAGTATTGTATAATAAAAAAGTTTGAAGCAAAAACAGAATGGTCTGATTTTAGTTTTGTGAATGAGACGCAGATGTCACTCTCTGACAGCAGGTGGCGCTAATGGAACAGCAGGTATTTACAGGCTGCTGCCCCTTTAAGACCGAATGCACAGATCCAATATAATAATGCACAGGGGATTTCTTTCTCCACTGTTTACATTCTCTTCAGACATAACCAACTGTGTTTACGAAAATACTTGCTGAGACAGTTATTTTGAGATTTTGAGATGAGTTCATTCAGAAGCAAGGGTACGTGAAAGAGGAATCAATTCTGTGTAAGCGCATTGTCTGCAATGCGGCTCTCAGTGCACTGTTTGAATGAGTGTGCGCAAGCTCCGAATGCGCGTGAATGGTTTAAAATGCTTGAATGTTTAAATCGGCAAGACTTAGAAACAAGTGCAAATGATCAACTACGATCCGTTTGACCCCTACAAGCGAATGAACAACGCGAATCAAGTTAGGAATTGTGCATCACTGTTCAAGATAGCCCATCGGGCAGGGCACTGATACATTTTGGAGCCCGACTGGAAAACATGATAGCCCCGGGACGTCGACTAGCGATTTTGAGAGCCCTGCTAATGTGACCATACAGCTGAACTCTTTTCTAGTTAAAGAAATGTTCTATATTTTAGTTCAGTAATATTTATTTAATATTGTAAGTTTAGTCACTTTCTTGTCCACGAGTGGAAATTTGTCTTTGGCTTCAGCACACAAATACATTTAACATCATCGCACAAAGACAACAAGTAACACATTCACCCCTGCTCTCACTCAAATCCCAGTTGACACAAAATGACATTTGATACACATTTTTCCTTGCATGAGGCCTTTTTTAGGGTAAAAGCTGAAATGTAATATTCAAAGGATGGGAACAAGCTTCAATAATAACCTGTGCTTTCTGTTTGACTCTTATTTAATAGATTTCATTCAACTGTCTTTGTCTTTGTGGTTGGCCTACAATTGCACTAGCAATTTTAACTGCTCGACTCAGTTTTTGCTTTTCTTTAACAGGCACCAGTCCATACCACATAGTCATATTAAAACATATAACACTCAACAAGATTCTTATAGACCATCTCTAAAATATGTTGACTCACACCAAAATGTTGTAACCTCCTAATGAGATGTCATCTCTGCATTGTTTTTTTAAAAACATACTCAGCATTTCCAGCAAATGTCAATTTACTATCAATAAATGTTCCTAAATATTAAAAACTTCCTACCGTCTCTATCTGATGTCCATCGCGTATCAAAGGTTCTAACCCTTCAATAAAATCTTGTTTATTCCCACTAATCACCAATTTTCCTTGGGTTTGTTCACATTAATCTCCAGTGAACTCAGTTTACACCAATTCTGAAGCAGATTTATGTAACTATAATACAGTGTGTCTCCCTCTGTTCCAGCTTTACTCAACCGGCCAACAAGTGCCATATCATCTGCATATTTAAATAAGTTAAAATATAAATCCTGGGTCTTTAAAAAAGGGTGATTAAAAGGAGATCTTTATATACTAAATACCATTTGTGCAAAAATGATGGTCAATTAATGACTTAAAATGTTTAGTTTTCTAGTATTTCTATTACTTATATTACATTAGTGTAGTGTTTTGGGTTAAATCATTTTCACTGGTAATGACATGGTTAACCCACTATAGGTACCTGTATGACTCTTTATATATTTCTAAGTTCTACTAAAATCTAGAATATTGCAGGTCATACCTTCATGCTTATCTCTTCAACGACTTCCCCATTTTAAACTTGGGCTTAAATTCAGTATTTGCTTGAATTCATTATGTATACTTGTATAAGTTTCATGAAAAAGAAATCACATTTAAAAATCTAATGTTTAATCATGTCTAAATATTTATTCAATGAAAAAATTAAAACAGAGGTGTTAATTATAGGACCTAAAAGCTCTGCATGTAATAACCTAGAACGCTGTCTAAGCCTTGATGGCTGCTCTGTCAATTCTTCATCATCAGTTAGGATGCTAGGTGTGCTATTTGATAGCAACCTTTCCTTAGAAAGCCACGTTTCAGGCATTTGTAAAACTGCATTTTTCCATCTCAAAAATATATCTAAATTACGACCTATGCTCTCAATGTCAAATGCAGAAATGTTAATCCATGCGTTTATGACCTCAAGGTTAGATTATTGTAATGCTCTATTGGGTGGTTGTTCTGCACGCTTAGTAAACAAACTCCAGTTAGTCCAAAATGCAGCAGCTAGAGTTCTTACTAGAACCAGGAAGTATGATCATATTAGCCCGGTTCTGTCAACACTGCACTGGCTCCCTATCAAACATCGTATAGATTTTAAAATCTTGCTTATTACTTATAAAGCCCTGAATGGTTTAGCACCTCAGTATTTGAACGAGCTCTTGTTACATTATAGTCCTCCACGTCCGCTCCGTTCTCAAAACTCTGGCAATTTGATAATACCTAGAATATCAAAGTCAACTGCGGGCAGCAGATCCTTCTCCTATTTAGCGCCCAAACTCTGGAATAACCTACCTAACATTGTTCGGGAGGCAGACACACTCTTGCAGTTTAAATCTAGATTAAAGACCCATCTCTTTAACCTGGCTTACACATAACATACTAATACACTTCTAATATCCAAATCCGTTAAAGGATTTTTAGGCTGCATTAATTAGGTAAACCGGAACCGGGAACACTTCCCATAACACCCGATGTACTTGCTACATCGTTAGAAGAATGGCATCTACGCTCATATTAGTCTGTTTCTCTCTTATTCTGAGGTCACCGTAGCCACCAGATCCAGTCTGTATCCAAGTCAGAGGGTCAGTGCAGTCACCCGGATCCAATACATATCCAGCCCAGATGGTGGAACAGCACCTAGAAAGGACCTCTACAGCCCTGAAAGACAGCGGAGACCAGGACTAGAGCCCCAGAGACAGATCCCCTGTAAAGACCTTGTCTCAGACGACCACCAGGACAAGACCACAGGAAACAGATGATTCTTCTGCACAATCTGACTTTGCTGCAGCCTGGAATTGAACTGCTGGTTTCGTCTGGTCAGAGGAGAACTGACCCCCGACTGAGCCTGGTTTCTCCCAAGGTTTTTTCTCCATTCTGTCACAGATGGAGTTTTGGTTCCTCTGGCTTGCTTAGTTGGGGACACTTCATTTACAGTGATATCGTTGACTTGATTGCAAATGATTGCACAGATACTATTTAAACTGAACTGAGCTGCATGATGACATCACAGAATTCAGTGATGAACTGCCTTTAACTGTCACTTTGTATTATTGACACACTGTTCTCCTAATTAATGATGTTCAGTTGCTTTGACGCAATCTTTTTTGTTTAAAACGCTATATAAATAAAGATGACTTGACTTGACTTGACTATAATTCTCTCTCTCACACACACACATACATGAAATAGTTTAAATGTCCACATTTAATTTCTCAGCTTACAGTCTTAATGCCGTGAGCAGTTTCACTGCTGCTTTCACCTCAGAATGGCAGACATTGTGTGAAACTAACCAGTAGTGTCTCAGTGTCAGTAGGACACAGGTATATATCTTGCATATCTTGCCATTGTCATCCATAAGATCTACTTTTTTACACTTCTTTTGTTGGTTTCACACTAAATCCATGGCTGTGCCACCTGATACACATACATGTTCAGTAGATAAAACTGATAATAGATGAAATAAGAATGTTCCTTGTGTTCTTCAGACAAACCTGACTTAACTCAGTAGGGGTATATTCATTCTGATTCTTCAGAGGACATTGTTTCCTCTGACGTGCAGCACAACGTGTGTCCTAAAATATATTGCAGTTATCAGTTTGATCAGTAACATGAACATGTGAGGAAAGCTTTCCAAACCTTTTAAACTCAGCAAGCACTTTGAATTCTTCCTCATCCATCTTGTGCTTCAACACTGCACTGATATATCTAATAAAGGAGCCTCATATAATATTACCATTTAAGTTCAGTTGTTTTACATGAAA
Source organism: allo-octoploid hybrid of Carassius auratus x Cyprinus carpio (assembly GCA_024542945.1). Taxonomy (NCBI): domain Eukaryota; kingdom Metazoa; phylum Chordata; class Actinopteri; order Cypriniformes; species allo-octoploid hybrid of Carassius auratus x Cyprinus carpio. Next base: position 7,099 of record JANHFF010001159.1, read on the forward strand.
CATTAAATTACTTGATTGATTGTGTAACACACTGGTCTAATCATCTAATCATTATGTGACTTGATTAGACTCAACTATGGTAACCATGGGGGAAAAAATTATGTTGCTTGCTGGCTTACTTGAAAAATACTCTTTATAAGTTCACTTTGTTGGTGTTTTTTTTTTTTCTTTACAATTTTAACTAAACATCTTTTAAATATATGTCTGTTATATATATATATATATATATATATATATATATATATATATATATATATATCTATATAATGAGCCTGAAAGTATGATATGACACAAAACAATCATAACAGTGTGTAGACACCTGCTGAAATCCCTAGTTTCTTTTGCCTATTATGTTATGTCTTCTCCATAAACACATTTGTGATAAAAAAAATAAATAAAAAATTAGCACCAAATTAGTTGCTCTGTGTTGTATTCGTGAATGAAAAATGCCCCATGAGTGACTTTTATCTTTTACATTTACAGTCGTCAAACTAAGTCCTATGTGATTGTTCTTTAGTCACTTGTATCTAAAATGTAAACTTCTGAATTACGCAAGTAAGCTCGTACTGTAGAAAAGGACTAAAACATTGTGAAATTAAAGCACGGTTTCTAATTTCACCAATAATGAATTAATGAAAAAGAGAAACATTAAGTGTATCATTGATTTAATATTAACTCTTTCTCCGCCAGCATTTTCATTTCATAAATGCAGTTTTCATTTACATGCTGTCTATTGCTGATCATCACATTATTTTTAATATGCATCTGTTTACATAAGAGATCGCTCGTTTCTCCGTCCTGTTCACGTGTATGGAATTACATTTGCTTCTATAAAAATGAACGAAACTTTATAAAACTGAACGTAACTTTTTCAGAAACTATCAAAAATATGCCATTACAAAAGAAGAAAAACACAAAGAAAATGAAGAAAAATGAACTCAGTCGCACAAATTTAACAGGCTCTTCAAATATGCTTCATTCTTTGTTAATGTTTTTCGTGGATTCTGAATGCATTGCCACAGATTTCACTTACGCTTCGCAGTTTTTCGTTTGGTGTTTTGACACAAACCTCTCGTGGGGGCGGCCTTAACAGTTTCAGGAGGATTTGCTGCTTACTGTTTCGAGAAGAGATTTCATTTTAATTTCACAAGAAAAAATAGAACCAAGTTAAGCTTCAAATATCTTTATATGATAAGAAATAAGTTGGATTCAATGTGTAAGAATAAATGCACACTCCAAAACAAAGCACTGCTAGAAAACAAGATTTAATCTTGAGGAACTGTATACAGTTGTAAAGAGCTAAGACGAAGAAAGTGTGGGGGTTAAATGCATGCTGGGTAAATAACTCCTTCTTAGTCCCAACACAGTCCTGATGGAAACATCTGCAGCATTTACTGAATCTGGAAAATAAAAAAAGGTAGAAAAAAAAATGTTAAAGTACTAATTTTTGTCTACCAAATTTTTTTTTTTTTTTTTTTTTTTTATTATTATTATTTAACAAAAGAAAACTCTCTATTGTGTCTCAGTGATGAGCATAATCAATTTGTGTAAACAATTTGTCTAAGAAAAACAAACTGTTTTCACCCTGAAGCTGAAATGTAATGCAGAATGTGGTCTTACTAGAGCGATGATTATTTGTCCTCTTCCTTTTCTGGCTTCATCCCATCTTACAAGCCACGGTCTGTGACACGTCATCTGAAAACACAGCCTTAGAAGTCCACAGCAGGACAATCTTTCTCAGAACATGTACAGTACTGTACTGATGTGTGTTCTGTGCTAAGACAGTCACTAGATGGCAGTATAATGAAGCGGGGATCCAAGTTCAGGACTGTGTTAAAGGACAGAATAAATGCATTCTGATAACAGTACTCCAGAGCTGTGTCCCAAAGTTGAGTGTGCACACTTCGAAGACCAGACCTCCGAAGTGCACGAAGGGTCCTCCGAAGTGCGTGAGATGCTCCACCTTCACAGGATTTCCTAATTCCGTCACCAGGTGTTTCTGATTAGCGCTCTGTCGCATAGCAACGGTGTGAGAGGAGAGCTGACGAGAGGACAGTCCTGCCAGGACAGGTGGAGCCAGAACTGCTCGGTTTTGTTTTTATGATTTACTCATAATGGAGGAGACGGTGATGAACCTCAGGCTTAGCCAAGACCGAGGCCAGGTAAACTACACTGGTTTGCTGCGATCTTCGTCGGATTACAACTTTAAATGCAGGTACTGGCTTGGAGCTTACTTGAATAATGTAATGATACTTATGAAAAACTACAAAATACACACACACACACACACACATAGCAGTTCAAATGCTGACTGATATCTTACAAAGGTGTGATTTTATGTAGTTTATTGTCTTGACCATATGTAGACAGGTTTGCAACCCGTTTTTTTTTAAGCAGTTAACCATAAAAATAAAACTGTATTAAAAAAATAGAGCATAGTACAGCTTAATGTCCAGCAACTTTAAATTTAATAACCTTGAACATATTTAGAAGTAAACTGCAACATACACAGAAGTGCAGCAGTATTATTAATGTAAAACCATCCTGATGAATTCTTTTTTTCAAGACAATACTGCACATACCTTTACTTTTACTCTCAATACCTGAAGTATATTAGAGTATGCAAGATAATACTTTTACTTAAAGGATAGTTCAGCCAAAAATGAAAATCCTGTAATCATTTACTCACCCTTCAGTTGCTCCAGGTTTGTAATTTATATTTTTGGGTTTAAAAGGTTTTAAATATGACTAGTAGTTTTTCCCCAATATGGTATTAGTAGTTACTAAAAGTAGTTTACTAAAGTATGTCAATATTTCTTGTACTAATTACATTGTCATAGCTCTAAACAATTTCTCTTTTCCTTCTTTCCCTAAATCAGAGCAGACCCCTGTACTGCAGGACAGAGCTGAATGTGGCAGCGCTGGACAGGTGTTTAATGGTTTTGTTCTGAGCAGGGAGACCCTGACTGTGCTGCTGGATCTACTGGGAAGTGAACGGCAACAGTGATGGTGTGCCACGATCCAGACGCTGGTGTTTCTCTTCTGTCTGCCAGCGGTACATCATACAGAAGGTCTCCAGAGTGTTTGACATGTCCCTCGTTCCACTGTCACCGCTCTGTCCTCTGAGTCTCTGAGGAGGTGCTGGCCATTCACCAAGAGACTGACCTCCTGAAAGACCCCAGAACACATGGAGGCAGGGCTGCGCTCAAACTGATGCTGTTTTCTGATGTTAAACCTAAACTATGTTGTAAATGGTTGTAAAAAGTACTTTCTATTATGTATAGAGCATTTTGTTTTAATGTGTAAAAAATTATTTCCAGGACAAACAAATAAACATATAAAAGAATGTTTTGTGAAAAAATATATAAGCTACATTAAAAAAAATTAACAATGTACATAAGCACTTTTCTTTTATTTACACATGTGAATATGCAAAACAAATACAAAATGTACATAAAGTTAACTTACATCACAAAAATAAACTACAGAAATTAGGTTGTTTCATTGACAATATGACATTTGAAAAATATATTGGGAAAAACTGTAATGTACTCATTTTTTCCCCACGGTTTTCTCTTGGCTAATGAGGAATGTATTTGTGTGAGTTTGATGTCCTCCCTGTCCACTCACTCCCTCACCTGTCTCAGGACACTTCACAAATAAACCATGCCTGTTAACAACAAACACACATGCTCACTTTCTCCAGAATAGTATTAAAACAAAAGAAAATGGAAACACATGAAAAAATACAGGTTTGCAATCTTAACATTAGAAAATATGACACAGCAGGACATGCATACAAAATACTGATGTCTAAAGTTTGGTTAAAACATTTGTAGACATCTCTTGCATGACTACACTACAGAAACACAACAAAGGGAAAGACCATTGTCTTATATAGTGGTTGTCTTATTGTTTGTGGGCTTTATGTTAAAAAACCCTGGCTTTAAACACTTTCGCTAGGTATTTGAGTAAATGAAAACACAATACTTACATTTCAATGTGAAGTCCTCCACAGAACTCTCACCTGCCTCTGAATATAAACACCTTCGTCATATGCACGCAAGTGATTCTGGGATATGGAAGGGTGCGAAGTGTCCATAAGATGTACATTTCATTTTCATGGGAAATGAAGGGCGCATTTGAAGTCGCTTGCGAAATTCGTCAGCCTTCGTCGCGCCGCGGTGACGCATTCGCACTTCAAATGCGCACTTCGGAGTCCATGCACTTAAGTTTGGGACACAGCTTGTGTGTGATCCTCGTCAATACAAATACATTTCAGTGGTGACACAAAAATTGCCTGAACTGCATAATTTAGATATCCTGTTTTATTTATAAATAACAGTATCATGAGTTCACCTGAACATTCAGTCCTGCTAGATAATGGAAAGTGAACTTGACAGTTTGACTGATCACACGTATTATTGATAATAAATCAGACTGGCTTAGTTTTCCTCTGACTTGACTTGGACTCGTGAGACTCATAAAAAACACAAGTTATTTTGGTATTCCATTCACGTTCTCCTTTACTACCCCACAGGACAGCATCACACACCACAGTCTACTGTTCATCCTCATCCACTCATTCCTGATCAATATGTCCTGCAACAATTCATCTCTAACCACACCAAGCCAGCATTATTAGCTTTACACACACGACACTAGCTCTAAACTGAAATATACCCACTATAGAAACATTTCAAAATCATGATTAATGTAAGCTCACATTGTAAATAAACTACAAACTATGCATAAAGGCATCTTTTACACAGCAAATGCTGCACAGAAACCAAATCTGAAGTGCAGGGATGTAACGATGCATCGAGTTCTGGTGGAAAATCGATACAAATAAGTGACGATTCAAAACAGTTGAGATGTCAAATGAATCGTGATATAGTTGGGGTGGGAGTTAATATGGATGTATCTCTGATGGGAACTGACTGTCCTTAGCAAAGTTTAGGTGGTATTTCTTTTCATCTTGACACTGTATTATGCATATTAGCATTCATAAGCGCTGTGCTGTTTTGTGTACAGCTGTATGGCGGGTGTTCTAAGCTCCACCTGCTGGCAGAGAGTGGATCTGCCTTCATCAGCCCCTGCAGATATGTTTGATGTGCTATAGTTTCACAAATCTGAAGTCAAAACATTCTGTTTTGCTTCAAATCTTGAAATTATACAATCTTATTAAAATAAAGTGGTAAACACAAGTTGAGACATTTCTGATGAAATCCGAGAGCTCTCTGACCCTCCCATAGACAGACAGGGTACTACCACGATCAAGGCCCAGAAAAGTGCCAAGATGATCGACAAAGTAGTGCGTGTGACATCAGTGGTTCAACTGTAATGTTACGAAGCTACGAGAATCTATATTGTAGTGTATTGTATTTATCCATGTCAGGCCTAAACAAGATGCCAGCACAAAAACACCTTTCTGTTTAATTAGCGTTATGGGAAAAATAAAAAGGTATTTGTATGTCAACATCACACACCCCTTAACTGAGCTGACACGAGCTGAATAGTGAGACTTTTGTCTTTTCAGAGCTGCTTTACAGCAGAATTAGGATTCTCTCCACAACTGTCTGTTTCCAGAATTGATTCTGTTGATTGATTGACTCTACTACTGAACCAAAGGTGAAATGATCTCTGAACATCCTCAGAGCTTGTAGAGAGCTTTATACATTACATTTTCCACTAACTGACTGAATACAGGTGTTCACTGGAGAACATGAATGAGATATTTACTGCTGAAGGTTAAGCGGATGATGAGAACAGAGGTCAGTTGAGCAAATTAATGAGACACAGCCTGTTGATTGGTGTTGAGATGAAAAGGCTTGTTTGTCCCATTGGAGCTGCTGAACTTTTCATCATCTCAGTGTATCTGATATCTTCATTAACGCGTGTCCAATGACAGCGTCGTCTGTGTTGTTCATGTGTCCACTGGGACAGTAAAGGTCAGTTTGTTTTCTTCTGTGCAGGGCTGGAAAAACACTCTACCGCCCATCAATTCCCTGTTGAACAAAACGGCAGATGCTGGTTAGCAAGGTTTTGAAGCTGGGATGCTGGTTTGAGCGGGTTTAAGATGGTCATGAGCTTATCTTTAGCTGGTCATGAGCTAGTTTAAGTTGGTCCTTAGCTTGTCACGCGTTGATCCCTAGCAGGTCATGAGCTGATCTTTAGCTGATCAAAAGCTGGACATGAAGTAATCCTTAGCTGGTCATGAGCTGGTTTAAGCTGGTCCTAAGCTGATCTTTAGCTGATCCTTAGCTGTTCATAAGCTGATCCTTAGTTGGTCATGAGCTGGTTTAAGCTGGTCTTTAGCTGGTCACGAACTGGTCCATTTTTTTGCACTTAGTTTAAATAGACACTCCATAATAAATTATTATTATTATGGGGCAAGCTCCGAAGATGCATAGGCTCCTATTGTAGTCATTGGCGTAAAAATTGCACTCATGTTTATTTAATCATTCATGTTGATTCATAATAAACACTCAAGTGAACACTGGGCTGTTTTTACATTAAAATGGCTCTGTTCTGTGAGATTTTTAAGATAAATCTCGCTGTGTTTGCAGTGATGGTTGCTGTTGTCCTCTCTATTCAGCTTCCGACAGGACAAACATTCCTGCGTAAATAAGCTTTAGTTGTATGAACATCATCATGTGACTAAAACAAACCCAATACATACAGATGTGTGGTGAGTTTGTGTAATATGCAGTAACTGATTTGTGCTTCCTGCACTGTGTCGTGTGGGAGTGAATCTGGTCTGACGGGTTTTAGTCTCATTCCCAGGGACTTGCTGAGTTTCCAGATCTCTCCGCTGTGTGTTTGTAAGCTGTTGTCATATAATCTGCTGTATCAGGATTACTCCATTATCTCCTCTGTAAGCTCATCTTCATGAACACAAGAGCAGGTGTGTGAGACTGTCCCTTCAGAAACCATGACCTACCGTCAGTGTTGAGAAAGAGAAGTGTCGGGTTCAGTAAGGTAGAGGTGTTCAGCTGTTAAAGTGGCGAGAGACATGAGAACTGAACATGGACTCTGTCTGAAGCGACTCTTTCTATTGGACTCAATCCTGCCGATCTAACAGGTCCGTTCAGCTTCTTTTCTTCATTTCTCCTGCTCTGGCTTGCTTCCTTATCTAGCATTCTAATAAACCTGGCATTCCTCTGAATATATAGAAGCTGGCTCTGTGACAGATAACTTGTGCTCTTTTATTGTAAATGTAAATGTGTGGAAGTATAAGTATGTTAAAATGAACATGTAACATGTCTGTCACTGTCATGGATCCCGTTTGGACATAAAACACCTCATCTATCTTTGAGATGACAGTATCTTGTTATATATTTCATATCATGTGTTAATATGGCTGATGGATGTCATCCAGTTTGAGGATTTTTGTGTCATATATAACACATATAAGAGAATAAGATAAAACAGTTTCAGTAAAACCTGAATCATAGAGAGACGAGAGATATTGACTAAGACTACTCTCTTAATAAAACAGTAAATACTGTAATATTCTACAAAGCTTTTTTTATATTGCTATTAAACACATTGTTCTGGACTGCACAGTTTCATTTACTGATGTGTGTGTGTGTGTTTGTGTGTGTGTTTAAGGAGGTGTTTTAGAATTTATTCTTGTTTATGTTAAAGGTATTAAGTATGTATTTAGGAAATCATTCAGACACATCACAGCAATGAGAATTTGATGTAAAAGTATGTAACTATCATAACTATCAGGCTTCATTATATATCACAACATACATTTTGTAATTAATTAATTAATTAGGTGTGTGTTTTTTTGTTTGTTTGTTTGTTTGTTTTTTTGGTGACTTAATTCCTGTTTTTGTGAGATTCACACTGTTTGCTCTGCTCCACTCGTTGAGACTCGAAAGCTTCATACTATCAGTGTTTTATCACTGCTTTTTTCAGCTTGAAGTCACTGGACGTGTTATTACATGTTAGACTGTCCCCATAAACACAATCAACCTAGAGAGAAAAAAACAGACAACCACCCCTTTAAAAAGATGTTGTTTGTAATGAACAGCACTATAATCATTTTTTATAGGTTATTTTTGTTCTGTTATGAATGTCACGCAGGAGCGCAGTATTGGGCTGAGTTCACTGAACAGAGCTCTTAGACAGAAGAAACAGATCCTGACTAGCATTAGCAATCCCATCATGCCTCACATCAACACGTATTACGCCAGAGCCGCATTCACAACAGTCAAGATGCTTTTGTAACGCATGCGTGTCATCACTCTGCTCTTGTGTAACAGTTAGATCAAAGCTTGGTCCTTCGAGGAGGTTACAGTCACTGACCGAATGAGTTTCTTTGAGTGGTTTTAACCATTTCTCCAGTCAACATGATCTGATGTGATGGAGAGAGTCTTTAATGTTCATGGTTGTCCTTCATCATCATTATGTAATAACTCGCTTCACCTCTAATGTCAACTGTGTGATGTTTGCGGAGGTAACTAATGGTCAAATATTGGTTTGGTGATTTCAGGCTGTTGTTGGTGATGCAGGTTTATTAGAAGAATAATGGTGGTAATGAAGGTGGTGTTGCAGCTCATGTGTTGACAGGCTTGTCCTGCAGTTCTGTGGATGCTTTGCCCTCCAGGTCTTGGAGCCTGTCACGTGACTGAAAGCTGTGAATTTGAGTCTGTGTGGCATCATGAGGGTTCCAGTATTTCCAGTTCCCATCAGCCTTTGTCAACAGATCTCAGGGCTTTTAAACGTGTACCTCTGAAGTTCTGCATGATGTGTGATTTATTGTTACACCTGTGTGTGTGTGTGTGTGTCTGTGTGTGTGTGTGTGTGTGTGTGTGTGTGTGCACTGTGTATTTACTGTCAGCTCATGCAGTGAAGTGTAGCAGTGTTGTTTTGTGTTGCAGACGCGTGATGCTGTGCTTTCTGCTCCTGACGCTCCACTGGATGACCGTCACTGTAGCGCTACAGTCGTCCAGGGAAGGTGAGTGAAGAACTCGTCACGGATCACAGAACAAACCTAAAGAAAGGGAGGGGTGTGGAGGAGGAGGAGGAGGAGGAGGGGCTGATGATTGGGGTGTGGTTTGCAGAATCCTCACACCGGATGAGAAGCATTATAACACATTATAATTGGACCAAATCCTTGTTGATGCACTACAAAAACTGTAACTGTAATCTGCTACAGGCACTGAGAAAAAATATGTAATTATAGTTACTTATGAAATGTTAACGATTACAAAGATCTGAATATTTTCACACACACATTCAGATATGATTGATTCCTTTCATAAATCGTATTGACTGCTCTAAAATGTTTCAGGAGTTTAGGACACAGAATAGCACACGTTTAATTTCTTGATAACTGTTTTATTCCATATTTGGGTTTATGTGCAGTATATGCTTTATTTTTTGAAGATTAACTGTTTTTGCAAGGCAGGGTTGGATACCAGTGTTTCCCGTCATAGCTACCCAAAGAATTGATTTCAAAAACAGTATCATAGCTATTAAACTATATCTTTTTATTTTAAATCTGTATTTGATCTCAGAATGATCTCAAAGTAAAAAGTGGCGCTAAAGTCTGATTCTGTGGTGGCTGTGCTTTAAAATGAATTCTTTGTATCTAAATCCAAGAGATGAAGTATTTTGAACGTAATCAGTGTTGAGTACTATTGTAAAGTTAACCCGGCCTGCTTTAAATGTTTCAAATTAATTCACAGTTTAGAAATAAAATGAAATTATTTAGAAAAGTAATTAAAAAGCAATCAAATGTAATAATTTACATAACTTTAAGCAATTGAAATAGTTACACGACTTAAACAGGGTACCTTGTAATCTGTAACCTGTTACATTTCTAAAATAACCTTCTCAACACTGTTCAAAACGATCTGTTTGTGCCTTTGTGGGAAAGAAATGCCTAGAAGTGCGAAAAAAAAGTTCTGATCATATTTCATGAGGCCTGATCCGCTCTGGTTTTCAGCTTTCCTCGGGTTTATCTTTCACGTGTGACGTCAACATATGATGACAGTCTGTTGTAAGTAAATAAAGCGGTTAGTAAACACTAAACCATTAGATCAGAGTCCTTAACTTACCTGCTTAAGCAGGTTTATAGCACATTGAGAGTGTGTGTGTGTGTGTGAGAGAGAGTGTGTGTAGAGATATAAATAAGTAAATACCTGTACAACATTAATAAGTAAATACAGGGTTTCTGCAGGTTTTATGAAGGAAAAGTTAAGAGATTTTAATTTGAAGACTTTTTGAAGACCAAGTCTTGAGCATTTGAGGAATAAACTGAATATACCACAAGATAAAATGGCTCTAAATGTAACTTTATTAGCCATACTCTCACTATGAACTATTACTAGCATATTTTCTGTTTATTAGTACTTATAAAGCACATAGCCTCATTCTGCATGTCCATATTTTAGATCTCTACCCCATATCTAAACTCAACAACTAACTTACTAACTATTAATAAGCAGCTTGTCTTTGCATCATGTATTAAATGTTTTTGTATTAACTTTTTAATGTGAGTTTATCTGAGATCTCAAATCGCCGGTAAGAGCTTCTCAGATGATTTTTAGCTTGTCATCGCTGTGTTTATTCCTCGGTCACAGCGCTCTCTCTGTGTCTGTGTTTGTAGGAATGTGTAGCTGCTAGCATGAGCCCACATGTCAAACACACTGAAGGCACTAATGGAGCGATTTGTGTTTAATGTTTTGCTGTCAGCAACTAAACTTGTGTTTAAAAAGTCAGAATGAGTTGATGATCTGATTAGCACATTTAATTCACCAGGTCAGAACAGTATAGCTGTAATAAGTCATCACCAGACGGGGAATCCATCTTGCAAGCTTTATTGAACAACTCGTGGTCGTACAGGCAGGGATCAGTACCAGCAAACACAACAGTAGAGGTAACCAGAATCGTCGTCAAACACAGGCAATAGATCGGGGTAGCAGGCAATATTCAGAGTCCAATAAACAATCCAAGGTCAAGAGGCGGGCAGCAATGGTTCAAGAGACGGCAAACAAACAGAACTGGTAAACAGGAAATCAAACACGGGAAATAACGCTTGGAAATGTCAGCCGGAGCAAAACAAGACTTCACGTTAGACTGATGGAGTTGTGCAGCTTATATAGCCGTACAAATAAGCTGCACCTGTGTGATGATCAGAGTCCGAGGCACGGGGATGATGGGTATTGTAGTTGTGAATCAGTTTAAGTGAGTGTGGGTGCGTGAGAGTCAATATTCAGGAGATGGAGCCCTCTGCTGGCCAGTAGCGGGAATCACGGGGTTCGTCTCCGTGACAATAGCTGTGTGAATCAAATGAAAATAATAACGTAAATCTAAAGGAGTTGCATGTTCAGGCAGGATACATACAGATGGTAATGTAATCCAAAGACTAATACTTGTGTAGTTGTTCAGCTAAATCTAACTCTTTTGATGGTATTTTAATATGTGATTTAGAATTTACAGTATGTCATTATGGTATTACTGTAGAAATGTAGCAAAATTGCTGTCATATTCAGTTGCCTTTCAAGGGAACTTCGAACTGCGTCCTCTAGGGGTCGCTATGGGGAACACCTCGTCGTGACCCGTGTCTGAAGCATACAATGAAAAACACCAACGAGTTGGCCGGCAACAGCCTCTGACGTCACTACCGGTGCGACTATAAAACAGGCACCGGGAAAACACGTCATTCTCTTCTTCGTCTTCATTGACCGTTTTGTTTGAAGCATGCATCTGAAAGAACCGGTAAGAGCGCTCTTTCTCTGTCTATCATGGCGACTACTAGCAAGCATTTAGACGATGTGTGCATCCGTGTCGGCGTTATTTGACACCCAATTACACACACGATCTTTGCGTCATTTGTTTGGGTAAAGAGCACGCACGCGATGTCTTTGAGGAGGCAATCTGCGTGCATTGCGAGCGTTTTTTCAAGGAAAAAGCTCTGCTCTCGTTCGTCTCTCTTTCCGAGGAAAAAAAGGCAGCCATCTGCTTCCCGCGTTTCAGGACCCGCCGCTGCTGAGGCACGGAGGAGAATGAGCTCGTGAGAATTTCAGGTGGATCTGTCTGAATGGTTTAAAGAGGGACTTTCCCTTCCGCGCTCATAATGGCGGCAGACAAGAGAGAGCCTCGGGAGGATGATGTTATATCTTTAACACCTTCTGATACTGAGGTTAGTGCTCTGCTGGGTTTTTACCCAGGAAAAGCAGGAGATATTTGAGGATGGTGAAGAAGCTGAGGCTGAGCCTTCTCAATTCTCCTGCCCTGCGTATGTAGAGCTGTTGGAGTTTATGGATCGCACCTCGATGAGCGTTATCTTTCCGACCATAGCCCTCCAGCTCAGGTGAGCCTTCCATTTCTCCCTGATCTCCATACAGAGATCGAAAGGAAATGAAAGAGGCCGTTTACTTCTCGCATCCATCGGTTTCAGCATAAGAGTTTTGCCGACATCGAGGCGATGCGCGAAAATGGCTATGAGAGGATGCCCCCTGTAGAAAGAGCTTTCATTCTGCAGGGGAGACATCCTTTCTTAATCTCCCTCCTTGCCATCTAAGCCCCTTCAAGAAATACATCTCGCTTAAATGGCAAGGCATACGCAGCAGCAGGTCAGGCTGTGGCTTTATTACACACGATGGTGGTGCTTCAAGCATATCAGACTGATCTACAAAGAGACCTGGATAGAGGCGAAGGCCATTTTCCTGATCAGGTAGCCGAGCTGCGCCGCACCACAGGCCTCTCTCCGGGCTACCAAGCAGGCCGCCTCTGCCAAGCGCAGGACTATGGCGGCCATGGTGGTGGCGGAGAGACTTCTGTGGATGAACCTGGCAGACATCGGGAGGAAAGATAAAGCTTTCTTCTCAATGCTCAGGTTTCGCCTTCTGAACTTTTCGGTATTTCCGTTGAGACGGTGATCGAGAAGTTCGGGGAGACGAAGGCGCACTCCGCTGCTTTCAGATCCTTCGTTCCATGAAGGTCCAGGTCTGAGCCCGAACAACATAGGAGTCCTGGCCTGTCTCGATCTGAGGATCAAACACGGGCACAGAAGGCTAGTGTCACGACTCGCGCTCCTCCCCCACCTGCGGGCAGGGGTGAGCGGAATTGTGGGTCACAAGGAGGTAAGCAGAACCTAAGGGATATGATCCAGACGAGGCAGTGTTCTCGTCTAAGTCAGAGTGATACTGAGGTATCTACTCGTTCCCTTTAGGGATTTTTAACTTCTGCTTTTATCCTCCCCTTCCTAATTCCACTGTAACCACCAGCTCTCCACCTGATCGTGGTTAGGTGGAAACCTCTAACGCATAACAGTCTCCTATGCTGGACCTATAATGTTTTTGGCTGGTTCTGTGTTCTAAGCAACCACCTTACTGATGGTACGGACTAAAAGGAGGCGCCCCTTGAGCGGGGGCTCCAGTGCAGGAGGGTGGGAGTATAAAAATAACCCTTTCTGTATATACTTATGTGTAAATTGCTGGTGGTTATGTGTCTACTAATAAACTCTGTGAGTTTCCTTTGCAGTGCTCAGTTACAGTGTTTACTAAACACTTGTCAGCACCAGCCATCCGGCTTCATGTTCCGGTATTAGGCGGCTGAGATCACAGGTTTCTGCGGGAGCTTCCTTGATCATCAGGCCTGGCACAGCACTGCAGGGAATTTCATGGATGTCCAGCCAGGTCACCCTGAGGGGTCTCCTGGCCGCTTAGGTGCTGTCGCATCCAGTGGGAAGTGAAGGTGGCAGTTCCAGAAGTCTTCTTGTATATGCTGCCTCAGGTGATGCTCTCCTCGCTAGAGGTTTGTAAAATTTGAGCTTGCCTCTCCCGTGCGGTTCAGCGCCTCTGCGATGCTTAGGAACCTTTAGGTACACACGCTAAGCTCTGTGTACTTTCTGAAAACCACATGGTGGTCAGTGTGCATGTAAACACTTGGTGTTTTTTCATTGTATGCTTCAGACACGGGTCACGACGAGGTGTTCCCCATAGCGACCCCTAGAGGACGCAGTGTCTCGTTCCCTACTCAGGGAACCATGGTTACATTCGTAACCTGAGACGTTTTGCTTCAACTTAAACTTAAAGGGATAGTTCACCCAGGGAACGGAGATGTTACGTCAGTGACTGACGAATCGGGGATCTCGCTAGAGAGACGGATCGCCTTTGAGTGTTAACAAAACAAGCCAATGAATGTTGGCATGCGAGATTTGCATCGCGCACCCCGCCCCGCAGCACGGGTATATAAGGAGAGCGTGTGCAGTCGCACATTCAGTTTTTCGCTGAGGAGCTGAGACAGTGTGCCTCGGCCATACAGTGGTGGTACAGCAACCGTGGCGACGGAACGTAACGTCTCCATTCCCTCCTTCAGGGAATGAGGGTTACATACGTAACCGAGACGTTCCCTTTAAATCAGTCACGTTAAACGTTACGTCAGTGACTGATGAATCGGGGATCCGTATGGAAAGCGCCACTATTTCTGACCCCCTCTAGTGCCCTGCGAAAGTTGGCAAGTCCCCCCACACCAGTTGGGGCGGAAGATAGGACAGGGCTTAGGCAGAGGAACCAGCACTGGGAAAGCGTACCCAAGTAGGGGAACGCTGCGGAACCACATCCTGCGCATAGGAGGTAACATGTGGAAATTAGGGCAGTGCTACATATGGAAATCCCTGTGGTAGGCTCAGCCCACCTGGAGTGAGATCACTACGTAGCAGAGACGGCAGAGAAATCTCTGCCAGGGAAAGACACGGGCTTACCGTGAGGGAAGCCGTACTGTGGGAGAATACACATGTGGGATCACCCGAAGGGGGAATCACTACCCACGGGCACCTAGCCCAGCACAAGGGCTGACCTTGGGCATACACACGAGTGCTGGACCTGGCGTCTGGCGCTCCGCCACTCCTGACTGCCGAGGGTGCGGGAGGAACTTCAACAGGGTTCGCCAAGAGGGAAACTGAACTGAGAAGCACTTAAGCGCACGTATCCGGTCCGTAGAGGGGAATGGCGCAGCAAGCGTGATTGACACCGAGCGGGTCCAACATTACAGGCCATCTGAGGCGAGTACACGAGAGGACACAGGCTCTACACGGAGATTATAGGATCTCGCAAACGTGTTAGGTGTCGCCCAGCCGGCAGCTCTACAGATGTCTGCTATCGAGGCGCCCCGTGCCGAAGCCCAGGAGGAAGCCACAGCTCTTGTAGAGTGTGCTCTCACTCCAAGGGGGCACGGTAAGCGATGGGTCTGATATGCATAGACTATAGCCTCCACTATCCAGTGGGCAAGTCTTTGTCTGGAGACAGCCTTTCCCTTCTGCTGTCCTCCAAAGCAGACAAAGAGCTGGTCTGAGGTCCTGAAGCTCTGTGTGCGTTCCACGTAAATGCGCAAGGCACGAACGGGACAGAGCAAAGTGATGGCTGGGTCTGCCTCCTCCTGGGGCAGCGCTTGCAAGTTCACCACCTGATCCCTGAAAGGCGTGGTAGGAATTTTGGGCATGTATCCAGGCCAGGGTCTCAGGACAACCAGAGAGTTGGCCGGCCCGATTTCAAGGCATGTATCGTCAAACGAAATTGCCTGCAGGTCCCCGACCCTCCCCGCCAATGCAGTGAGGAGCACTGTCTTCAGCGACGGAAACTTTAGCTCTACTGACTGCAGAGGCTCAAAGGGCTCCTGCTTCAAGGCCGTCAGGACCAAGGGGAGATCCCAAGAGGGTACCAGGTGAGGGCGCGGAGGGTTCAGCCTCCTTGCCCCCTAAGAGAACCTGATGACCAGGTCGTGTTTCCCAATGGACTTGCCATCTACTGCATCGTGATGTGTGGCAATAATGGCAACATACACTTTGAGAGTGAAGGGAGACAGCCTTCGCTCCAACCCATCTTGCAGAAAGGAATGCACAACCGCGATCAGGCATCTATGGGGGTAGAACAGGTTCCACTTCAGCGCGTAGGCGTGCCTCGTAGAGGGCGCTCTAGCTGAAGTGATGGTGTTTACTACCGCTGGGGGTAAACCACCTAGAACCTCCACGTCCCGTCGAGAGACCACATGTGGAGATTCCACAGGTCTGGGCACGGGTGCCCCCTCTCTGAGAAAGGAGATCCTTCCTCAGAGGAATATGCCAAGGAGGGACTATCATGAGTAGCATCAGTTCTGGGAACCAAGTCCGACTGGGCCAGTATGGCGCTACTAAGAGGACCTGCTCCTCGTCCTCCCTGACCTTGCACAGCATCTGGAGAAAACGCATACTTGCGTAGACCCCGAGGCCAGCTGTGTGCCAGTGCATCTGTGCCGAGGGTCCCCTCGGACAGGGAGTAGAACAGCTGGCAGTGGGACGTGTCCGGAGAGGCAAACAGGTCTACCTGAGCATCCCCGAAGCGTCTTCAGATCAGATGGACTGTCTCGGGGTGGAGTCACCATTCTCCTGGAAGGGCGGGCTGACGTGAGAGCTCGTCGGCTGCACAATTGAGCTTGCCTGGGACGTGAACAGCATGAAGCGACCTCATATGCTTCTGACTCCAAAGAAGGAGATGGCGGGCGAGTTGTGACATGCGACTGAAGCATAGACCACCCTGGTGGTTGATGTACGCAACGGTTGCAATATTGTCCGTCCGGACCAGTACGTGCCTGTCGCGAAGCCTCAGTTTGAAGCGGCGGAGAGCAAGCCATACTGCCAGCGACTCTAGGCAATTGATATGCCACTGCAGACAAGGCCCTGTCCAGGTGCCTGAAGCTGCATGCCAATTGCACATGGCACCCCAGCCGATGGCAGAGGCATCTGTTGAAACAACAACATGCCTGGACACTTGCACTAGGGCAGTGGTTTTCAAACCGGTCCTGCGAGCACCCCCAGCACTGCACATTTTTGGTGTCTCCCTCATCTATCACACCTGATTCAGCTCATCAGCTCATTAGTAGACACTGCAAGACCTGAAATGGGTGTTTTAGATATAGGGAAACATACAAAATGTGAGGTGCTAGGGGTGCTTGTAGGACCGATTTGAAAACCACTGCACTAGGGGAACCCCTGCCCATAGAAAAGCAAGGTCCAGCCACGGGCTGAAGGTTTGGCGGCAGGACAGGGTAACCAAGACCCGGTGCGTGCCGCGTTACCATGCCCATCTCGGGACTCGATCGTGAAGCCAACGCTGAAGCGGTCTCATATGAAGCAATCCGAGCGGCGTGACAGCGGCAGCAGATGCCAAATGCCCCAGGAGCCTCTGAAACTGTTTCAGTGGAACCACCTTCCTGCCCCGAAATGACTCCAGGCAGTTTAGCATCGACTGAGCGCGCTCTGTCGAAAGACGCGCCGTCAGGTCGACTGAGTCCAACTCGACACAGAGAAAAGAGATCCTCTATACAGGGGAGAGTTTGCTCTTTTCCCAGCTGACCCGAAGCCCCAACCGGCTGAGGTGGCTGAGTACCACGTCCCTGTGTTCGCACAACTGAGCTCGGGACTGGGCCAATATGAGCCAGCCGTCAAGGTAGTTGAGAATGCAAATGCCTGCTACCCTCAAGGGAACGAGGGCTGCCTCCACGACCTTAGTGAAGACACGAGGTGACAGGGATAGCCCGAAAGGGAGGACCTTGTACTGATAGGCCCGCCCCTCGAACGCAAAGCGGAGAAGGGTCCAGTTCAGAACGCGCAGGTCCAGGATTGGCCGTAACCCACCTCCTTTCTTTGGTACAATGAAGTATGGGCTGTAAAACCACGACTTCATATCGACTGGAAGGACCGGCTCTATCGCGTCCTTCGCCAGCAGGACCGTGATTTCAGCTCGCAAGACGGGAGCTTCTTTGTCCGGCACAGAGGTGAACCGGATGCCCCTGAACTTGGGAGGACGCCGGGCGAACTGAATGGTATAGCAAAGTCTGATGGTTCTCGTGAGCCAGCGAGATGGCCTGGGGAGCGCTAGCCAGGCCCCCAGAGACCGAACAAGTGGAACTAGGGGAACCACCGATGTACCCGCGGTGGGGCAGCGAGGCAGAGCACAGGGACCCGACCCGGAAGGCACAGCATCCCGGAGTGGGGTCTGAGTGAGTGGTGCGACTCTTACCTGGCTCTGCAATTGGGCAGGGGGCGCTTGAGAAGGCAGAGCATCCTCGAACCGGGCCCTGCTGCCTGCTGGCGAAAGGAGAGGGGGACGGGAGTGTAGAAACTGCTCTTTTACTGAATGTTTGGGTACCACTGGTTGGGGAGCCAGTGGCGGAACAAAACAAAAAGGAAACAAAAGATTCTCCGCCCGGCCCTCCACCGGGGGAAGGAGCAGTGCCCTCACCATCTCCTGAAGAGCAGGATCCTGAGACTCAGGGGCGCTGCTTGTCCTGACGCTTTACGGGCCGGGTAGGGGCAGAGACGGGCTGCGCCGCTTTCCTGGTGCCAGCTCAATGCCGTGGCCGTGAAAGCTGCTGCTGAGGCCGGGCTTTAGCAGAGGTGGAGGCAGCAGGAGGGCACCCTCGGCGATGAGCAGGCGGAGGGGCTGCGGCCGGCAGATGGGTGACGGCAGCAGCAGGCTGCCGGGGCAGGATGTGCTTGATCGCCTCCGTGTACTGCCCTGGGAGGATCTCCACATACTCCTTAGCCATCCTGCCGTCGAGGGTAATGAGGACGGAGGAGGCACTAGATCTGTTTCAGGCAGAAAAAGGTGCCCTACAGGACCTAATAACCTCCTTATGCACTTCTGGGTAGAATGGAACTGGAGGTGGCTGCCGACGATCGGCGTGCGGCACCCCCAAGAACCAATCATCCTGCCTTGAGCGTTCGGGAGATGGAGGGGCCTTCCATGGCAGCCCAACGCTCTCGGCGGCCCAGGCAAGCATAGCAGTCAGCTCTGGATCTAACTTGGGCAACGCCGCTCTTCCAGAAGGAGGCAACGCAGCCGAATCTTCAACTCTAGAGCCTAGCTCGTCCCCCGATGCAGTGATCGACATCAGGTCATCTGCTGGTGGGCCGGATGAAGTGCTGGGCCCCGCCCTGACTGAGGCCTCAGCATCTGCATCGTGGTACACCAGAAGGTACGATGCGCTGGAGGAGTGAGGGGCCCATGGAGACTCGCTCGGCGGGGAAGCCCTCAGTGTGACCCTCAGATCGCCCTGGCCATGAACCGCAGTAGCCCTCTTTTTGAAGGAGTAACTAGAACGTGGCATGTTTGACAAAGAGGAGCCTCAATCGCAACATCGCAATGGTCATGTTCCCACAAAGAGAACATGACTCATCCACGAACACTGCCTCAGCGTGCTCGAGGCCCAGGCACGAGATGCAGCGATCGTGACCATCAGATGGAGCCAGGAAGCGACCACATCCAGAAACGCACGAGTGGAAAGACATCTTTAAAAAGACGCCCTGTCACTCGTGGAGCTCTCTTAGGAATTGCTCTTTTAGTTTAAGAAAACTGTTCTGGAACAGTGTTGTAAATACAACTTAACCACTGATTTCTAGTTGTGTCCTCTTTTGGAAGATCAAACAAAGTAGTTTCGCTTTCACAACGAAACACACAGTGACTCCACAACATGGCAGCGGTGGCAACAGAGAGAATAAAAGTTACGCATTCTTTCTTTGCGTTAACATTTGGGTGGTGTTATGCAAAACACCCCACATAATGACGTAGAGATGTGGGGGTGTGTTTAAACAAGGCATTTTAGGAGGGCATGAAAGAGTCTTAACTAAGAATATCTCTTTGGATTTGAGACTTCTTTATGCACCAAGAGTTTGTAACACTCCAAAGAGAAAGGAAAAATTTAAATCGCACCATATGACCCCTTTAAAGAGTATGTAAACATGTTAACTGGCTGTAGGTGTATAGAATTTTGGCATTGTTTGTGTCTGAGTGAGAAATTAATTGATGTCATTTCAAAGCTGTAGTCATTTAAGGGATGTATTTTGTGCCAAAGCAATGATTCACAGTTTAGCTCACATAGACTGCTGTTGTAAATAAGTGAATAAGTATTAAGAAATGTTGTTATGAAGAAGAACATCTCATTGTGGTCAATTACAGTTTTTTACGTTTTATTATCTTCACGCTTGATACTGCGGTAAGAAATAACCACATCAACCCAAAGAACTGGAAATATCACAGACAACATCTACGTCAACACTTGAGATGTTTCGGCACCATTCTGGGGAGCGGTTCCCAAAAGCATCGTTAGCTAACTATGGTCGCAAGTTACATCATTACCAACATGGTTCAACGATTCTGTGTTTCCCAAAACCACAGTTCAAATAAACATTTGCAAACAGCGTCGCAAACTTGCGTAGTTAGAACTACAGCTCTGGACCTGGGGTTAGAAGCATAATTTCTTGTTAGTAAGACATATGGGCTTAAATAAATTATGCTCTTGTGCACAATAAGCAAGCTAACATACAGTACAATCTATACATTCTGTGTTCATTCTCTCTCCATTGTAGCTGCTTCATGTAATTTGTCACTGCTACACTGCAATAGATGTCTTCTTTGAGATCTTCAGTCTTTGTTTGTTCCATTGCAGATGACAAAAGGCCGTATATTTACCGCTGCCGCTCGCCCAACATGGAGATCTTCACCTGCTGGTGGCGTCCGATCGCTAATCAGGACAACGTCACCTACACGCTCCTGTACACCACGGGGTGAGACGTGAACCAAACACACTTCATAGTGTGTCTTTAATGCATCTGTGTGACATTCGCTTTGATTTATCATCATTTCTCATCAGATTAGTGTTTGTATGTAAAGTGTATCTGTGAATAGTGAACAGACGTCATGTCTCCTCGCAGTGAACGCGCTCCTCGGGAGTGTCCTGATTACGTGAGCGGCGGCATCAACAGCTGCTTCTTCGATGCCAAACACACTCAGATATGGGAGATGTACTGCATGAACGTGACGGCACACACGCTCACGGGGCCAATCACCTCTCAGAAACATTGCCTGGACGTGGTCGATATAGGTGATGCTTTACACTAAATATTACACGTGCTCTAAAACGTCAGGATATTGTGAAGCTGCAGTCTGTTCACACTCAGGTTGATTTTTCTTGTTCAACCATTCACACATACAGTTTAATATACAGTTATATACATTGATTAGTCTGTGTGTTAATCTTGCCCTACACTCTGAAAAATAAAGTTTTTTTATTGGCACTGACGTTTGCATGAAAAACCTTTAACATCTGTGGAACATTACTATTGGACGAAAGATACTTCATAGTATATAACAAGCACTATGAGAGTTTTTCATCAGACTACTGCTCTCTGTTCATACTGTCCAAATACTGAACCTACATTAGGCCTTCACACGGTTGTAAACATTCAGGCTTTCACAGCTTAGTTTGTCTTCGTGAACTCTCCTGGTCTAGGTTTCTCCTGAGGTTTGCTCATCATCATGTTTGTTAATGAGTCTCATGCAGGGCTTGAAAATGAAAAAAAAAAATCAATCGGTTCACTCCGAGCCGAATCGATATTTTAACGTTTCTGTTCCTGCGTTCCTCTGATATTATTACTATTCCAAAACTGGTTCGGGTGGAAGAAATACCGGTTAATAACGTTATTTTTAAAAATCAATTTTCTTTGCCTATAATTTGCTTAATAATACTAATAATAATAATAATAATAATAATAAAGTACAGCGTTTTCTTTACTCAAAAAGAAAAGGAAAAAAGAGATCTGCTAACATTAGCCAATAACTCGCTGCGCTTAGTCACAGCCAACACAGCATCATCTTTTCTAGATTTTGGCCAAATGTAGGCTACTAAACAAACAAACAAAAAAAACTATAAACACTTTAAAGACATCAAAGTATTTTTAAGATATTTAAAAATGTTTGCTGCATTGTTAAAAAAAAAACACTTGTATAAGATTTGAGAGTTTTGAGAGTGAAAAAAAAAAGTTGCGGCTCATGTCGCATTTTATTAGCCTTATTACTTTCCGAAATAATGAAGGCTAAAATGCCTGGAGGCTAAAGCAAAATGTTTACAAACATTATAAAAACAGTTATTAATTTCTCTGTACATTCTGTACAACGAAGTGTATCTTTTTTATTTGTTTCTTTAACTGTATTTTATTTTGATTATGAACAATGAAAACTTTGGAATGTGTCACAATGAACTGTAATTTAGCACATTTTTTTTTCCGTTTCGTTAATCTGTCAATATGATTTAAGTGAAATATATTTAGTGTATATGCCTTTATTCCTTTTTATGTAAGCCTATAGTTTTTCTGTTTTCTCCATTCACAGAAGCGCTGCAGGTGTGTGTGATCTGTTGAATTCATCTTACACTATCCTCAGATAAACTCTAAGGGCGGTGTCCACAGCTGAGCAGACATTTCACTCGATGGCTTCAGCTTCACATTTGCATAGTATTACTGGAATTCATGATTGGTTGACAGCAAATTTCAAATATTAAATGTAACGATAAAATAACGTTATTAACCGGTTAATGGCCATTTAAAATTTCCGATTCTGTTCGGAACTATAACATTTGATTTAGTTTCTGTTTCTGGTTCTGTTCCTGTCAAAATTTTGTTCATTTCCAGTTTTTGTTTTCGTTCCTTGAACCGGTTCAGAGCCTTGGTCTCATGTGCTTGTGTCCCCAGTGGAGACCGACCCACCCTCTAACCTGACGTACATCATGCTGAATGAGAGCATCGGTGAAGTCGGCCGCAGTGTTTTAGTGTCCTGGTTGCATCCGGTTAAGTCTCTTGTGCATGAGGAACTGATCATGCTGGTCTACGAGCTGCGCTACAGAAACCTCGCTCAGCCAGACAACTGGAGGGTACAGGCACACAGAGTCTGCTTATCATGTCCCCATTTTTATGATAACTGTAGAAGAGACAGGAATGTAGACAAACATTTTGTCGTCTATTGGTCTGTAGGTAATGGAGCGTTTGCGCGAGCCTCATGTGGAGTTTTTGGATCTGCCGGTGGGAAGGTATGAGTTCAGTGTGCGCTGCCGCTCCACCAGCAACAAACACTGGAGTGTATGGAGCGAGTCCATCTTCATCATCATCAGCGGCAGTGCTCTGTCCGGTACTCACACACACTTACACATACTGTATATCAACCCATCTCCCACGACTGATAGCTGCTGCTCTAAGTGTCTGTCTGTCCGTCTCTCAGATCGGATGTTGGCCTTGATCCTTGTGACCGGTATCGCCATCATGATCTTTGTCTTCATCAGTTTGGGAAACATCCCACGAGGCAAGGGGTCAGTGACGTCATGAAGCTCGTAGCTCTGATCTCACAGATGGATCTGTAGATCTGCGTCATAAGCTCACATAAGAACAGGGATCTAGAGCAGGGGAGGGGAACTCCGCATCCCTACAGAGTTCAGCTCAAACCCTAATTAAACCTCACCTGCCTGTAGCTTTCTAGTAACCCTTCAGACCTTGATTAGCTTGTTCAGGTGTGTTTGATTAGGGTTGAAGCAAAACTCTGCAGGGCTGCGTCTCTCCAGGACCGACGTTCACCACCCCTGATCTAGAGGCTTGTTCAGATGTTTAGTTCAGGCAACGAGAGTCACAAATCTGCAGATGGCTGCAGAAAAGTGATTAATAAACATACTAAATGATATTTATCTGAAAATTTAAACATGCAAAAAGGGTTCTGTCAGGGGTAGAGAATAAAAATACAAAAAATACTTAGTAACACTTATAATAATGTTCAGTTATAAGTAATTTATAAATTATTAGTTAATGATGAACTAATCATTTACAAAACATGACTATACATTCAAAAATTAATAAATGATAAGTTAACATTTAAGTAATGTTTTATTAATTCAGTTATAAGTCACTTATAAGTTATTAGTTAATGATGAACGAATCATGTACAAATTATTCATTTTCATCATTAACTAATAACTTATAGGTGACTTTAAACTGAATTAATAAAACATTACTAAAATGTTAACATATCACTTAATAATAATTTATGAAAGTATAGTCATGTTTTGTAAATGATTAGTTCATCATTAACTAATAATTTATAAGTGACTTATAACTAAACTTTATTATAAAGTGTTACCAAATACTCTACTGGGATGTGCTATGAATAAAGTCAGG
Source organism: allo-octoploid hybrid of Carassius auratus x Cyprinus carpio (assembly GCA_024542945.1). Classification (NCBI taxonomy): domain Eukaryota; kingdom Metazoa; phylum Chordata; class Actinopteri; order Cypriniformes; species allo-octoploid hybrid of Carassius auratus x Cyprinus carpio. The sequence goes on from JANHFF010001159.1 coordinate 31,094, forward strand.
GTCAGTGTGCAGTTTATAAAAACAAGTCTATGAAAGGTCTTCGTTTAGCTAATGTCTGTGTTTTGTATCACTGTCTCATGGATGTTTTTCACTGCTTGTGTTCTTCCAACAGGATTAAATCGTTCCTCCTGCCAGCGATTCCCAAACCGTGCATCCCAGGGCTTGAATCTGCTCTGCTGAAGGTCCGAGAGTTCCGTCACACATCACACTGTTTGAGTTATTAGTAGAGTTCAGATCAGCCAAACAGCTCAGATCAGAACATAGCTTAGTGACTGCATAGCAACGTCACAACAACAGGCACAACAGTGTTGAATGATTTATTGGGAATCACGTGAGGAACTTAATTTGAAGCTTCAGCTTCTGTTCTTTCTTGTTCCAGCAGAAGGGGAAGATTGACGAGATCGATCAGCATTTCTCCAGTTTTCATGGCTATAAGTCGCCCCAGTACTGCACGGAGACGTGGTACCAGGTGAGCGTGGACATGAGTCCGGCTGTGACACCCAGCAGCATCCAGTCTGACGGTATACAGGAGGATGTGCTGATCACACCAATCACACCGATTGTGCCAATTGGGCCAATCACGCAGTACGTCACCTGCCCCGACGGACAACAGTCTGTTCAGACCAGCTGCACTCCTATGCCTTACGTCCGCGGCCCCGCCCCCTACTTTGAGGAAGACATGCCCCCTCCAGAACCTTGCCCCGCCCACCCGGAGCTTGTGTCTGTCCCAGGAATGGACTACAGCATGATTCTAAACCCCGCCCCCAACTGTGACGAAGACACGCCCCCTCCAGACCCTGGCCCCATCCACCCGGAGCTCGTGTCTGTCCCAGGCATGGACTACAGCATGATTCTAAACCCCACTCCCTACTGTGAAGAAGACACGCCTCCTCCAGGCCATGGCCCCATCGACCCGGAGCTTGTGTCTGTCCCAGGAATGGACTACAGCATGATTCTAAACCCCACTACCTACTGTGAGGAAGACACGCCCCCTCCAGACCCTGGCCCCGCCCACCCAGAGCTCGTGTCTGTCCCTGTAATGGACTACAGCATGATTCTAAACCCCACTACCTACTGTGACGAAGACACGCCCCCTCCAGACCCTGGCCCCATCCACCCGGAGCTCGTGTCTGTCCCAGGCATGGACTACAGCATGATTCTAAGCCCCACCCCCGCGCCGCCGCCCACTCAGGACTTCTACATGTGTGTGAACGGCGTGACACCCACCGGTGCTCTGCATCTGGTGCCCTGCCTGCAGCTCGATGAGGGAGCGGACGACGAAGAGGACAAGAGCCGCCAGCTGGCAGCGCTGCTGGAGAAGCACATGGAGGTGCTGTTGAGCACGATCGAGTCAGACCTGAGCGATGCTGGCATGGCGTCACTACCTCATTCATCAGACAGGAGCTGCAGAAGCATCTGATAACACACACACAAACACAGAACAACACAGTCCATGAGTCTGTGCTGGTTTGTCTTGATGGGAAATGTAACTGGTGTTTCAGTTCAAGCTGCAGAACGCCTGATTCACAGCGCAAGTGTCAGCAGCGCATCATTTTTCACTGTGCATGTTAAGAAACGAGGTTGTTCACATTGAAGTGTGAGCTTTGCAGTAGCAGCAGTAGCAGCAGTGCAGCGAGTGTTTTAGCGCTAAGTCTAGTTTTACAGCGCTGCTTCTGCTCGATTAAAGTGACAATGCACTAATATGGACTAAATTAACATAATTTTAAGCGAATTCATTGAGTTTAGTCTGCAAATATGTGTAGATTTGATATGAATTATAGAAAGTCAAGTAAGTGATTTAGCTACCAGTCAGATTAATTTTTCCTCCTTATGTCAATAAGATTTCACAAGCAATTAATGACCATTTTAGGTAATACTTAAATTATATAGTCACCGTAATTACCTACAAATCAGACCTGCAGGTCAGTGTGGGTGTTTATGGTGAAGTCTGTCAGTCAGGACAGCGTGACACAGACTGTTGTGTATCACGATGATCCTTTTGATAGTGAACATCAGACTGTTAAAGATGGTGTTTCTCAACCCAGTTGAATAAACCTGGTTAGGTATGTTTTGAAGCATGGCAGCTGGTTTGAGCTGGTCCTTAGTTGGTCATGAGCTGGTTTAAGCTGGTTATAAGCTCTTCCTGAGCTTGTGCATGTCAGTGCTCTGATTCAGACCGTCACAGCCTTCATGTCATTTTCATTTCATACCAAACAGCTTCAAATTTCACAGACTGCACTGTAACACACACACGAAGCGCTGAACTCCAGCTTTAATAAAAGTGATCTCAGGCCTGCAGCATCACACTCATTAATTAATGCGTTTGTAAATGTGCCTTTATTTGACTGTAATTTGTTTGTGTAATGTTTATTGCTAGAATGTAAAATCAGATGAATCAGGGTTTTAAATGTGTGAGATGCATAAGACAGTCACAATCGTGTTTGCACAGATTAACCTTCTTTCACGATTCACGATCAGTGTTGGGCAAGTAACTCTGAAAAGGAGTAATCAGTAATCAGTAATTTGATTACATTTTCAAAGTAATCACACTACTGTTGTGATTACTTTATTTCAAAAGTAATTAGTAATTAGTTACATTACTAGTTACATTACTTTTTTCTCCATGAAATTTATGAAATCCCAGCATACACGCTCCCAATAAATATTTGTTATTAAAGCATCACTGTTATTTTTAACTAAAGCAAGCGACTGCTGTGTGCATGGTTTGGCAGAATGCCAGCAAAGAGCGCTGCATTTATAATCTCTAAAAGACATCTCAGTTCATCGCAATCTCACAAATCTCTGTTATAACACAATAAATATGTGCATAATGAATATCTCATAATGTCTACAATTCATGTGTTATAATGAAAGGATTCGTGATCATGCAAATTTCAGCACTGCATTGATCAACGCTGCAAACACCTGTTATAGCCTAAACAGAAACTCTGCATACTTGCGCCTGTTAATCATTTATATTTTATATTAGTTCATGTTGCTTTTGTGCAATAGATGAATAACAATTTATTTGTTTTAGATATTTTATGTTTAGATATTTCTATTTTGTGGGAGTCCCGTGAATCATTTTATTCTCCTGCATCCCGCACACATACAAGTGTTTACCTGCTCGCAGCAGCACTCGCTCATATTGTCCCGCGCCGTGCTCTGTTGCGTCAGGTCTCGCGGGAGCAGGTCTCTAATCCACTGGCACTTGACTCAACAGTGTGTGTGCTTCATCCTTTTCACAATCTCTAGATTATAAAACACTGCATTCTGCATTCACTGAGAGGTGGCAGATCCATCTGCAAAGCTTTTTTCAAAGTCATGATCAACACAGGCAAGGGCAGACAGGTATATTGAGGGCTAGACAGAAGAGTAGTCCGGTAAACAGGCGTGGGTCGTTCCAAAGGGTAATCCACAAACAGGCAATAGTCCAGGCAAGGTACAAACAAAGTCAGAGAAGCCAATACAAAGGGTAATCCAGGGCAGGTAGCAAACAGACAAAACAAGGAAACTGGCTAAGATACAAGGCTCGGGTAAACAGGCTAGATAAAGGGGAGACAAAGAACAAGACTAGGAACAAGGCAAAACTCAGAATGGCTCCATAACATTGCTATCACCGACATAGCGATACATGCAAACACTACCCGTCCCTGAACTGTGATTGGCTGCAGGTGAGAGTGTAATCAGTGCAATGGAACATGGGAAATGAAGTCCAGGGTGATGTGTAACAGTCTGTGTAATGTGAGAGACAATATGATAAGAAGACGGCCTCTGGTGGTGAGCAGATGGAAGACCATGTACAGGATTTGGACAGTCATGTCTGTGCCTTATAACTCATGCAGGTTAAAACGTTCATGTTCTACTTGCAGATTCATTATAGAAACACATCAGAGAGGTTTATAGAGTAATAAATGTGTCAGCTTTCACAGAAGAGCAGCATGTTTTCTAACTACACCATGGTTTTGTGCATTAAATTATTTTTGTGTGCTTTCTGTAAGTGTTTGTTTCTCAAATAAATGTTGCCATCTGTGGGATAACCATATTCCCATGTGGTCAAATAAAGAGAAACTAAAAAGTGCGGGGGTTTTGTGGTTTATACACACACACATAATTTTTGATGATTTTTTAGGATGAATGAATGCAGCCCAGTGTGTGTACTTGTTTTGACCAAATGTCCTCACTTCTATTGTGACATACATTGTCAACACACTAGTGAAACATTTGACTGATCCTCACTTGTTAAAAATGGACATCTGTGCTGTCAATTGGACATCTATGCAATGTCACAATGATTAATGTGGTTTATGAGGACACAAACCTGTATGATGACATGGGTATGACACAGGTGTTACAATGTTAAGGTGGTTTATGAGGACACTTCCTGTGTCCCTGTATTTCAAATGGCTTAAAAACATACCAAATTTTGTTATTTTTTAAATCTCTAAAAATGCAGAAAGTTTTGTGTAAGGGGTAGGGTTAGTGTAGGGGGATAGAACAGTATAAGAACTATTACGCCTATGGAAAGTCCCTTTAATTAGTTTGAACTCACATACAGCTCAAACATTTAATTTAATTTTTAAACTTACTATCATTCTCTGATGTTTAAAGTAATAAAATATAACTTAATTCCCACCATATTTCTGATATTATCTATCAATCTAATCTGATTAATTTTATCGTTCGCTTTTTTTTAAATCCGCGAGTGCAGTGCACCTGCAGCGCGTTAGCATTCGTTAGCTTGTCATTAGCGTTTCCATTCGTGCCTATCGCTGTTTTCTTTTCTTTTTCCTTTCTCCTCTCCTCTCCTCTTGCTACGTTTTTTTCTCTCTCTGTTTTTTTTCACAAGTTCATCAAACAACTGTGGTAAGAATCTTTTATAAATCACAGTGAGTAATGGCTTCTCCTGCTATTGTTATTTGCACTGCTTGCCACATGTATAGTTTATCTATCTCTGTCGGTGATGAGGGATTCACATGTGATAAATGCAGGGAAATAGTTAGGCTGACAGAAAAGATTTTAGAATTAGAGACACGCATCCAAACTTTCATTGAGGACAGTAAGAATGTGAGGGCTCTAGATACGGCTTTGGATGCATCTAGCTCAGAGAGTCCTGTACATTGTTTGGTTCCAGTAACGGCGCCTCTGCCGCCTCACTGTCACCCAGTTGCCCTGCTGCATAGTCGCGGGTCAAAACACCGATCTTCTGTTCAGATCAAAACATTAAACAGGTTCTCCCCACTCAGTGATGCACCCACTGAGAAACCTGATGAAAGTGCTCTAGTTATTGGCGATTCTATTGTACGGAATGTGAAAATAGAGACACCAGCCACCATAGTCCAATGTTTACCGGGAGCGAGAGCACCTGACATCTTGGCAAATTTAAAAGTGCTGGCTAATGTTAAACGTAAATACAGTAAGATTGTTATTCACGCCGGAGCTAATGATGTTCGACTTCGCCAGTCGGAGATCACTAAAAATAACATAAAAGAGGTGTGTGAACTTGCAAGCACGATGTCAGACACTGTAATATGCTCTGGTCCCCTCCCTGCTTACCGTGGTGATGAGATACATAGCAGATTGTCATCACTCAATGGCTGGATGTCTAAGTCGTGCCCACAGAATAACATAGGTTTCATAGACAATTGGACAAACTTTTGGGGCAGACCTGACCTGTTGAGAAGAGATTGTCTTCATCCCTCCTGGGGTGGTGCCGCTCTTCTCACTAGAAATATGGCACATAGTCTTAGAGTTTGTACTTGACTAACTGGGGCCCAGGTCAGGAAGCAGACAGACTGGCTAAACCGACCGTCTGCTAGCCGCCTCCAGTCAGTTAATAAGTCAGTTAATTCTCAGCACATAGAGACTTTTTCACCTAGATATCACACTATAGAGACTGTGTCTGTTCCCCGACCTAGAAAATAAAAAAAAAAAACGTCCAAACCAATTCAGGAGTAACAATTTAATTGAGGTTCAACAAATAAAAAACAGATGCAATACGGATAAACAAATGATAAAGCTTGGCTTATTTAATATCAGTTCCCTTTCTACAGAAGCACTTTTTGTAAATGATATGATCACTGATCATAACCTAGATGTGCTCTGTTTGACAGAAACCTGGCTAAAACCTGATGATTACATTATTTTAAATGAGTTATAAACATGAGCCACGTCCAAAAGGTAAAGGGGGAGGTGTTGCTTCAATTTATAACAATGATTTCAGTATTTCTCAGAGGGCGGGCTTCAAGTATAACTCGTTTGAAGTAATAGTGTTTCATATAACATTATCCAGAAAAACAAGTGTTAATGATAAATCCCCTGTGATGTTTGTACTGGCTACTGTATACAAGCCACCTGTCAGGAACTCAAATGCCATATTGGATGTGACCAGTGCCATAAATAATTCTTTTGAAGCATTTACCACCCACATTAAGGAAGTGTTCTGCTCATCTGCAGAAGAAATCGCTACGGCGGATCAACTACTGCGGTTGCGTCAGGGTGAAACAATGACCAGTGATTACACCATCCTGTTTCGAACATTGGCGGCGGCTAGTGGATGGAACGAAGCAGCGCTTCTAAGCACCTATCGTCAAGGTCTTAATCCATGGATCCGTGCACAAATGGCGATCTACGAAGATTCCATCGGATTAGAGAACTTTATGCTGAAGGCCAATCGCATTTCACAGCACCTTGCCGCCTGCCCAATCGTCGAAGCCGCCCACCAGTCTGGTTCTCCTGCTAACAGCCCTCCAGTACCAGAGCCCATGCAAGTGGAATCCATTCGTCTATCATCTGAAGAACACAAACGCCAGCTCGCAGCGGGACTCTGCCTTTATTGTGCCTCGCCTGATCATATCTACTGCGGTTGCGTCAGGGTGAAACAACGCAAATTCTTCCTTGGCTCTCAACGAAGGTGGTCGCATTTTCTCTCCCTCTCCTCCCCATTACCTTCCCTGCTTTGCTTCTCTCGTCTCGTCTATTGTCTTATACTTTGAGAGACTCTCTCTGCACTGCTCTCCAAACTGAAATCATGGATTTGATCAACTGGTCTCTCAATGCAATTGACACCATCTTCTCGACGAGAAGCTTGGGTTCGGGGGAACGTGACTGCCCTGCCGGAACGTTCGCAGCTGGCTACACACGATGGACGCGTGGGATAGGTGGCGGGTCGTGTGTCTGGCAGCTCTTACCGTGGAGGACATTGAAGATATTTACCTATACGGAACCATGATAACAGGTCTTCTGCTGATTGGATTAGGCTTTGCCCTGGGTTATCGAAGAATTCAGAAAATGGGAACAGCTGTCCAAAGCCTCACAGGGCTGCCCGTTGTGAATGGAGCAGTGGGCAGAGCAGTCAGCACTGAGACTGAGACTATTAACCGCAATATGAATAACATCACGGAGAAGCTCACGGCTTTGCAAAGGCAAATGGATCGATTTGGAGACCAGAATGTACTAAGAGAGTAGTCGTGTAAATTGGAATGCAATTCAACCAGCACTAGCCTCAGCCAAGGCCGCTGTTGGAACAACAACTCCCCCGGAAGAGCACTGCAGTGAGACGCTCTTGTGTTCCTCCCCCACTTCCACAGACACCTGCTGATTGTTGACTCTGTCTGGGACCTGATCAAGGCTGTCTCCATGGCAACTTGCTGTGTATCACTATCACAATCCTGCGGACTGAGGCACCTAGATTTGATGCCAGGAGTAGCAACTCTCCAGGCCTACATACAAGGACTTTTACATACATACACTCACACATACGCACATATATACAGATATGCATTCACCCCCCCCCCCATCCCCCCATCCCCCATCCCTTGCCTTCGCCACTTTGTTCCGCCAGTCTGACAAGCGGGTCTGTGACCGGCGCCGAGAATGGCTGCAGGACCGGATGGCTGCTTGCCTGTGCTGGATTACCTCGACCCCCCTTTTCCCCTCCCCTGCTGCAAAGTTGTGTGTTTATGCTGTATTGATTATGTGCTTTTGTTGCTGAGGTGTTTTTCCTGTTCTCACACTGTACTCCCAAAGGAGCATAGTCTGGGTGTTGTTTTTTCTCCTTCCTTCCCTAATGTTATGCTGTATTTCTTCTTCCCCTGTACTGCATTTCGTTGCCTTGTACCCACATGTGCAATGACAATAAAGTTGAACCTAATCTATTCTAATATCATCCGTGCCTGCCCAGTCAAACCCCCACGTCCTTCAGTGAGTACTATCCATCAGAACCCTGTAATTTCCAAACTTACCACCGTGCCAGTCCAACTAGTCACCCAAGAATGCACTGTTTCTCTTTCAGCCCTGGTGGACTTGGGCTCCCCAGGCAACTTGATCTCCCAAAGCCTCCTAAGCCTTCTCCAGTTGCCACTCTGTCAGCATGCCCAGGAGCTCTGAGTCGAAACAATACAAGGAAAGTCGTTAGGACTTGGGTGGGTTAAGTTTCAGACACCCCCGTTAATTCTCAAGATTGGCCTTCTTGGTACTGGAGGGAGATACACTTCTTGGTACTGGAGGGACCCATGGTCGATATCATCCTGGGACACCCCTGGCTCACATTACATGCTCTGGAAATCAGGTGGGATTCATGTGAGGTAACTCGTTGGAGTCTGTTCTGCCATCAACATTGTCTCACCGCTCTTCCTCGTTCAGTTCTCTGTTCTCCAGGGTGTCACGTGGCTTCTACCCTCATCGAGAGCCCTGAGTCTGATGTTGCTCCAACGATCCCACCTGATTATGTGGCGTTCCAGGATGTGTTCAGCACGTTGGCAGCCACCCACTTACCACCTCACAGGCCATGGGACTGTGCCATCTACCTGCTGCCTGATGCTAAACTCCCTAAGGGTCGAGTCTATCCACTGTCCATCCCAGAGCGCAAGGCTATGGAGGATTACATCAAGGAGGCCCTCAAGCAAGGATTCATCCAACCATCCAGCTCACCGGCTGCCTCCAGCTTCTTCTTTGTGGGCAAGAAGGATCGGGGCTTGAGACGTTGCATTGATTATAGAGTCCTGAATTCACAGACAGTCAAGCTGCCGTATTCACTTCCCCGGTCCCTGCCACTCTCTGGGAACTCCGTGGCGCCCACATATTCTCCAATCTGGACCTGCTGAGCGCTTATAGCCTCGTTCGAATCCGCAAAGGGGACGAATGGAAGACAGCCTTCATCACCCCTTCTGGTCACTACAAGTACTGTGTTATGCCGTATGGACTCGCCAACGTCCCCTCAATCCTCCAAAGCTTCATGAACGAGGTGTTTCCGGGAATTCCTCCTCAAGTCAGTCATATTTTACGTCGATGACATCCTCATCTATTCCCGGAAGCTGGCCGAACATCGCCACCACGTGACGCAGGTCCTCCAGAAGCTCAGACAACACCATCTCTTCCTAAAGCTTGAGAAGTGTGAATTCCATCGCTCCAAAGTGCAGTTCCTCGGGTACATCATCAGCCCCGAAGGTATCCAGATGGACCAGGGGAAGGTATCCACCATTAAGGAATGTTCCACAATCTGTGAAGGAACTCCAGAGGTTCTTAGGATTTGTTAACTTCTATCGACGCTTTATCCAAGACTTCAGTCTGCATACTGCACCATTGACCTCTCTCTTTAGAGGTAAGCCCAAGTCCCTGTCCTGGACTTCCACCGCCAAAAAGCATTCCAAGAACTGAAGAATGCCTTTAGCACGGCTCCCATCCTTCGACACCCGAATCCATTTACATTTACATTTAATCATTTAGCAGACGCTTTTATCCAAAGCGACTTACAAATGAGAACAATAGAAGCAATCAGATCAACAAGAGAACAACAACGGTATACAAGTGCTATGACAAGTCTCAGTTAGTCTAGTACAGAACACGTAGCCAGGGTTTTTTTTTTTTTTTTAAGAATATGAAAGACAAGAAAAGAAAAGGTAAGTACTAGTATTAGTTGGTTAAGTGCAGGCGAAAAAGATGAGTCTTTAGATGTTTTTTGAAAATAAGAAAAAGACTCAGCTATTCGTATTGAGATCGGGAGGTCATTCCACCAGCTGGGCTCAGTCCAGGAAAAAGTCAGTGAGAGTGATTTTGAACCTCTTTGGGATGGCACCACAAGGCGTTGTTCACTTGCAAAAAAATAAATATAAAATAAATATAAATATAATAATAAATATAAAAGAAAAGAAAAATAAAGCATCAACAAGTGTTGACATTTCTCAACATCACAGCAGTAATGACTTTATGAACTACTTTACTTCTAAAGTCGATACTATTAGAGATAAAATTGTAACCATGCAGCCATCAGCTACAGTATCACATCAGACAGTGCACTATAGATCCCCTGAGGAACAGTTCCACTCATTCTCTACTATAGGAGAGGAAGAATTGTATAAACTTGTTAAATCATCTAAACCAACAACATGTATGTTAGACCCTAGTCCATCTAAGCTCCTAAAAGAGGTGCTTCCAGAAGTCATAGATCCTCTTCTGACTATTATTAATTCCTCATTGTTATTAGGGTATGTCCCAAAATCCTTCAAACTGGCTGTTATTAAGCCTCTCATCAAAAAACCACAACTTGACCCCAAAGAACTAGTTAATTATAGACCGATCTCGAATCTCCCTTTTCTTTCCAAGATACTAGAAAAGGTAGTATCCTCACAATTATATTCCTTCTTAGAGAAAAATGGCATCTGTGAGGATTTCCAGTCAGGATTTAGACCGTATCATAGTACTGAGACTGCTCTCCTTAGAGTTACAAATAACCTGCTCTTATCATCTGATCGTGGTTGTATCTCTCTATTAGTGCTATTGGATCTTAGTGCTGCGTTCGACACTATTGACCACACTATTCTTTTGCATAGACTAGAACACTTTGTTGGCATTAATGGAAGTGCATTAGCATGGTTTACATCGTAGTTATATGACCGCCATCAATTCGTAGCAGTGAATGAAGAGGTATCATATCGTTCACAAGTGCAGTATGGAGTACCGCAAGGCTCAGTACTAGGGCCGTTACTCTTCACACTTTATATGTTACCCTTGAGAGATATCATCAGGAAACACGGTGTTAGCTTTCACTGTTATGCTGATGATACTCAGCTCTATATTTCTTTGCGGCCCGGCGAAACATACCAAATTGGAAAACTAACGGAATGCATAGTCGATATAAAAAACTGGATGACGAGTAATGTCTTACTGCTAAATTCTGAAAAAACAGAGGTGTTAATTATAGGGCCTAAAAGCTCTGCATGTAATGACCTAGAATGCTGTCTAAGCCTTGATGCCTGCTCTGTCAATTCTTCGTCATCAGTTAGGAACCTAGGTGTGCTATTTGATAGCAATCTTTCCTTAGAAAGCCAAGTTTCTAGCATTTGTAAAACTGCATTTTTCCATCTCAAAAATATATCTAAATTATGGCCTATGCTCTCAATGTCAAATGCAGAAATGTTAATCCATGCGTTTATGACCTCAAGGTTAGACTATTGTAATGCTCTATTGGGTGGTTGTTCTGCACGCTTAGTAAACAAACTCCAGTTAGTCCAAAATGCAGCAGCTAGAGTTCTTACTAGAACCAGGAAGTATGATCATATTAGCCCGTAGAGCTGTAGTCAAGTCCAGCGTTTGTCGAGTCCAAGTCAAGTCCAAGTCCAAAGAGGTTCGAGTCCAAGTCAAGTCCAAGTCCAAAAGTTCTGAGTCCAATTCAAGTCCAAGTCCAAAAGGTCTGATTCCAAGTCAAGACCGAGTCCAAATGAGAGAAAAAAAAGGATCCTCTTCAAGACCACATACTTAACTAATGTATTTGATGCGAGAGACAGCATATTTCCTATTCTAAGAAAATAATTTTACATTATTATTTGTAATGATCAAAAAGCATGTGCAAAGTAACAACGCTGTTGGACAGGGGTCTCCAAACTAGAACCTGGAGGGCCAGTGCCCTGCAGAGTTTAGCTCCAACTGGCCTTTACACTATCTGGATGTTTCTAGTGTGTCTAGTAAGAGCTTGATTAGCTGGTTCAAGTGTGTTTAATTAGGGTTGGAGCTAAACTCTGCAGGACACTGGCCCTCTAGGACTGAGTTTGGAGCTGTAGGGTCAAATTATTTTTATGTACTTTATTTACATTTTATTTACTTTATAATGCTGCTGTTGCTGACATTATGTCTGTGGTCAAAAATTAAAATGACTGATGCCTTGGCGCAGCACACACACATGCAAAGCTCAGGATATGACAAACGTGCGTAGTTAAGGCTAGAAGGGATACGTTTGGCTCTACTGGGCATGCGCACATAAATACAGCAAAATTTTTGTCATACTGTACTAGGGCTTGCATAGACTAGTAGAGCGCTGTCGGAAACAATCGACTTCTCAAGCATGTATTAACCATAATGCATACAAAGAGTTTGCAAGTGCGTGAATTTTAGGATTACAATATTGCGTGGAGCTGTTACTTTCTGTGACCTTATCTATGTTGCATGTAAAAATAAAATATGTAATGTAATAATTAGGGGTGTGCCTAAAGCCTAATACCTTATTCGGAATGGCACGGATAATGGCTTCAAAAACGAATAACGGACAAGGAATAATTCTGCCTGAATAATCGGCTGAAGCTGGCACAGTCCGGGGTTTGCTAGATAACAGTTGAGCCATGGGATCAGTGCAATATTATACACAGACCTCTAAAGTCACGAGTGTGAAGTGAATTAATGTAAACTTTATGAATGGAAAGAGCGCAAATCAAACACCACATTAGTGTTTCCTCTCCGTCCATCTCTCAGAAATCAGAGCTTGGCAGGAGTAATATCACCTATAATAATACATCATACACGTTATATTATTTGTATATATTTAAAAGGCAATGATTTAAACCTTAGGCTACGATATGAAATGAATGAATGAAACAAGCACAGCGCGCTCACCCAGCCCGATCTCACGGCAATTCGTACATATTTTACGAGGTGGCTAATTCGTACGAATTCGTACGACCACACTCGTACAAATTCATATGATTTTTGCCAAATCGTACGTATTTTACGAGTTGCACATTCGTATGAATTTGTACGAATGACCTACACCTAACCCTGCCCCTAAACTTAACCGTCACTGGGGTCTAGCCAAATCGTATGAAATCATATGAGTGAGGTTGTACGAATTCATACAAATTAGCCACCTCGTATAATATGTATGAATTGCCGTGAGACAGCGTTGGCGCTTCTCAGTCTCTCAAAATCCAAACCAGTTCTCTCTCAAAAGTAGGCTAATAATCAGCGTAGATACGGATACATTTTCTACTTCCCCTACCTGTTTGCATCTTTATCTTTTGCTGGTTTGCGCCGCACACGCACATTTGTTTAGTGAAGTTCACTAAACATTAAGACTCGCTTAAAGAGTTCTGCGTAATGAAAATGTGCGCATTGAATGGATTCAGTCGTGTTCAAATGATCACTAAACGTTTGTCATGACATCTCTCTGCTTGCATGATAAAAATTAATAATTATTTTAGTTTAACACAACCTACTTGTTCAGTGATAACTATGAAAAAAAAGATAAAAACTCATAACGGTCTTGTCAAGTAACTGTACGACGTTGTGTCCGGATGCAGATAGGAAAAATATTGTGATTGTTACAGATACAAATACTGGCTGATACATGAAAATTTAAATATGTAATGTCATAATTATAAAGTTTTGCAAATTTACATATGTAATTGTTGCATAAGGCTATAAATTAATAAGTGTTTATTGATAAAAAAAAACTATTTAATGTGTTTTCATTTACAATAGCATGAACCACGAGTAGTCGAGTAAGTCAAGTATTTTTTAAATAAAAAATCGACTAGTAGAAATAAGTAGTCTTGCAACCCCTATACTGTACAACATTAATAAGTATTTCATTATTGGTAAGTTTAAGGCTACCTAGTTGTAGACGTAAATAAAACACAATCTAACAGGTAGTAAATTAATTTAAAAATATCTAAACTTTTCAGAACGCAGCAAGTGCGCCGTTGGTCATGCAACATCCTTTCCTGTAACAAAATTAAAAGCTAAGCCAAGATGGAGAAACAGCTGATCATAGCTGTACAAGGATAGCCATTTTTAAAATGAATTTATTAGCAGAGCTACTGCAGGGAATTTTTAGTGCTGGAAATCCATTTATTTTTTGCTGAAACTTCTGCGTCTTCATGGAGAGCAGGTAATGGTTTCTTAGCAGCAGCAGACGCCACTGGAGCACAAGCATAGAGCGCAGGCTACAGAGTGCTTTGGAAAAAAGGAGAAAGCGGCGCGCCTAGCTTTTTCCACACATTTTCAGTCGCAACATGCAAATGTGGTTTTATTTTGAAGGAGAATTTTTTTTTTTTTTTCTTGCTGGACTCAGTCGAGACCAACGAGAACATTTGGCGAGTCCAATGGCCAAGTCCGAGACAAGTCCGAGTGCAAACACCAACGAGTCCGAGACAAGTCCGAGACAATAGAAAAATGTCTCGAGTCCGGACTCGAGTAATACAGCCCTATGAATACCTGGTGTACTTAAACATGTATTTTGTGATTAACAGGCAAAAGAGTGTTGCAGATAACAGTGCCTGTCTGTTTGTGTTTTACCACACAGGTATGTTAATTAGCATCCAAGAAACACTATAATGCTGTTTTGAACTATTTTATAAGAATGACATGGTATTAATTGATTATTATTATCATTTACACTTTGTATTATTATGTATATAGTGTGTATGTGTATTGTAAAGTGTGTGTGTGTGTGTGTGCACGCGTGTGCTCTTTCCTGCGATGTCACTTGAGAGGAGAGTCAAGTCAAGTCAAGTCAAGTCATCTTTATTTATATAGCGCTTTAAACAAAAAAGATTGCGTCAAAGCAACTGAACAACATTAATTAGGAAAACAGTGTGTCAATAATGCAAAATGACAGTTAAAGGTAGTTCATCATTGAATTCAGTGATGTCATCATGCAGCTCAGTTCAGTTTAAATGGTATCTGTGCAATAATTTGCAATCAAGTCAACGATATCGCTGTAAATGAAGTGTCCCCAACTAAGCAAGCCAGAGGAACCAAAACTCCATCTGTGACAGAATGGAGAAAAAAACCTTGGGAGAAACCAGGCTCAGTCGGGGGGCCAGTTCTCCTCTGACCAGACGAAACCAGCAGTTCAATTCCAGGCTGCAGCAAAGTCAGACTGTGCAGAAGAATCATCTGTTTCCTGCGGTCTTGTCCCGGTGGTCGTCTGAGACAAGGTCTTTACAGGGGATCTGTCTCTGGGGCTCTAGTCCTGGTCTCCGCTGTCTTTCAGGGCTGTAGAGGTCCTTTCTAGGTGCTAATCCACCATCTGGGCTGGATACGTACTGCATCCGGGTGACTGCAGTGACTATCTGATCTGGATACAGACTGGATCTGGTGGCTACGGTGACCTCGGAATAAGAGAGAAACAGACTAATATGAGCGTAGATGCCATTCTTCTAATGATGTAGCAAGTACATCGGGTGTTATGGGAAGTGTTCCCGGTTCCGGTTTACCTAATTAGTGCAGCCTAAAAATCCTTTAACGGATTTGGATATTAGAAGTGTATTAGTATGTTATGTGTAAGCCAGGTTAAAGAGATGGGTCTTTAATCTAGATTTAAACTGCAAGAGTGTGTCTGCCCCCCGAACAATGTTAGGTAGGTTATTCCAGAGTTTGGGCGCTAAACAGGAGAAGGATCTGCCGCCCACAGTTGACTTTGATATTCTAGGTATTATCAAATTGCTAGAGTTTTGAGAACGGAGCGGACGTGGAGGACTGTAATGTAACAAGAGCTTGTTCAAATACTGAGGTGCTAAACCATTCAGGGCTTTATAAGTAATAAGCAAGATTTTAAAATCTATACGATGTTTGATACGGAGCCAGTGCAGTGTTGAAAGGACCGGGCTAATATGATCATACTTCCTGGTAAGAACTCTAGCTGCTGCATTTTGGACTAACTGGAGTTTATTTACGAAGCGTGCAGAACAACCACCCAATAGAGCATTACAATAGTCTAACCTTGAGGTCATAAACGCATGGATTAACATTTCTGCATTTGACATTGAGAGCATAGGCCGTAATTTAGATATATTTTTGAGATGGAAAAATGCAGTTTTACAAATGCTAGAAACGTGGCTTTCTAAGGAAAGATTGCTATCAAATAGCACACCTAGGTTCCTAACTGATAACGAAGAATTGACAGAGCAGCCATCAAGGCTTAGAAAGCGTTCTAGGTCATTACATGCAGAGCTTTTAAGCCCTATAATTAACACCTCTGTTTTTTCAGAATTTAGCAGTAAGAAATTACTAGTCATCCAGTTTTTTATATCGACTATGCATTCCATTAGTTTTTCAAATTGGTATGTTTCGCCGGGCCATGAAGAAATTTAGAGCTGAGTATCATCAGCATAACAGTGAAAGCTAACACCGTGTTTCCTGATGATATCTCCCAAGGGTAACATGTAAAGCGTGAAGAGTAACGGCCCTAGTACTGAGCCTTGCGGTACTCCATACTGCACTTGTGAACGATATGATACCTCTTCATTCACTGCTACGAATTGATGGCGGTCATATAAGTACGATTTAAACCATGCTAATGCACTTCCATTAATGCCAACAAAGTGTTCTAGTCTATGCAAAAGAATAGTGTGGTCAATAGTGTCGAACGCAGCACTAAGATCCAATAGCACTAATAGAGAGATACAACCACGATCAGATGATAAGAGCAGGTCATTTGTAACTCTAAGGAGAGCAGTCTCAGTACTATGATACAGTCTAAATCCTGACTGGAAATCCTCACAGATGCCATTTTTCTCTAAGAAGGAATATAATTGTGAGGATACTACCTTTTCTAGTATCTTGGAAAGAAAAGGGAGATTCGAGATCGGTCTATAATTAACTAGTTCTTTGGGGTCAAGTTGTGGTTTTTTGATGAGAGGCTTAATAACAGCCAGTTTGAAGGATTTTGGGACATACCCTAATAACAATGAGGAATTAATAATAGTCAGAAGAGGATCTATGACTTCTGGAAGCACCTCTTTTAGGAGCTTAGATGGACTAGGGTCTAACATACATGTTGTTGGTTTAGATGATTTAACAAGTTTATACAATTCTTCCTCTCCTATAGTAGAGAATGAGTGGAACTGTTCCTCAGGGGATCTATAGTGCACTGTCTGATGTGATACTGTAGCTGATGGCTGCATGGTTACAATTTTATCTCTAATAGTATCGACTTTAGAAGTAAAGTAGTTCATAAAGTCATTACTGCTGTGATGTTGAGAAATGTCAACACTTGTTGATGCTTTATTTTTCGTTAATTTAGCCACTGTATTGAATAAATACCTGGGGTTATGTTTGTTTTCTTCTAAAAGAGACGAAAAGTAATCAGATTTAGACGTTTTTAATGCTTTTTCTGTAGGATAGGTTACTTTCCCTCCAAGCAATACGGAATACCTCTAGTTTTGTTTTCCTCCAGCTGCGCTCCATTTTCCGGGCTGCTCTCTTTAGGGTGCGAGTGTGCTCATTACACCATGGTGTCAGACTGTTTTCCTTAACCTTCCTTAAGCGTAAAGGAGCAACTGTATTTAAAATGCTAGAAAAGAGAGAGTCCATAGGTTATGTTACATCATCAAGTTGTTCTGAGGTTTTGGATATGCTAAGGAATTGGGATACATCAGGAAGATTACTTACAAAGCAGTCTTTTGTGGTAGAAGTGATGGTTCTACCATACTTGTAACAAGAAGTGGAATTTACAGTTTTAGCTATATGAAGTTTGCACAAAACTAAATAATGATCTGAGATATCATCACTTGGCTGCATAATTTCAACACCATCAACATCAATTCCATGTGACTGTATTAAATCTAGAGTATGATTTCGACAATGAGTAGGTCCTGAGACGTGTTGTCTAACCCCAATAGAGTTCAGAATGTCTATAAATGCTGATCCCAATGCATCTTTTTCATTATCAACATGGATATTAAAATCACCAACAATTAAAACTTTATCTGCAGCCAACACTAACTCGGATGTAAAATCAGCAAACTCTTTAATAAAGTCTGTATGGTGCCCTGGTGGCCTGTATACAGTAGCCAGTACAAACATCACAGGGGATTTATCATTAACATTTGTTTCTCTGGATAATGTTATATTAAGCACCAATACTTCAAACGAGTTATACTTGAAGCCTGCCCTCTGAGAAATCCTGAAAACATTGTTATAAATTGAAGCAACACCTCCCCCTTTACCTTTTGGACGTGGCTCATGTTTATAACAGTAATCTTGGGGTGTAGACTCATTTAAAATAATGTAATCATCAGGTTTTAGCCAGGTTTCTGTCAAACAGGGTGCATCTAGATTATGATCAGTGATCATATTATTTACAAAAAGTGCTTTCGTAGAAAGGGACCTAATATTCAATAAGCCAAGCTTTATCATTTGTTTTTCCGTATTGCATCTGTTTTTTATTTGTTGAACCTCAATTAAATTGTTGCTCTTAAATTGCTTTGGACGTTTTTTGTATTTTCTAGCCCGGGGAACAGACACAGTCTCTATAGTGTGATATCTAGGTGAAAGAGTCTCTATGTGCTGAGAATTAACTGACTTCTGTTACTGGAGGCAGCTAGCAGACGGTCAGTTTAGCCAGTCTGTCTGCTTCCTGACCTGGGCCCCAGTTAGTCAAGTACAAACTCTAAGACTATGTGCCATATTTCTAGAGAGAAGAGCGGCACCACCCCAGGAGGGATGAAGACCATCTCTTTTCAACAGGTCAGGTCTGCCCCAAAAGCTTGTCCAATTGTCTATGAAACCTATGTTATTCTGCGGGCACCACTTAGACATCCAGCCATTGAGTGATGACAATCTGCTATGTATCTCATCACCACGGTAAGCAGGGAGGGGGCTAGAGCATATTACAGTGTCTGACATCATGCTTGCAAGTTCACACACCTCTTTAATGTTATTTTTAGTGATCTCCGACTGGCGAAGTCGAACATCATTAGCGCCGGCGTGAATAACAATCTTACTGTATTTACGTTTAGCATTAGCCAGCACTTTTAAATTTGCTAAGATGTCAGGCGCTCTGGCTCCCGGTAAACATTGGACTATGGTGGCTGGTGTCTCTATTTTCACATTCCGTACAATAGAATCGCCAATAACTAGAGCACTTTCATCAGGTTTCTCAGTGGGTGCATCACTGAGTGGGGAGAACCTGTTTAATGTTTTGATCGGAACAGAAGAGTGGTGTTTAGACCCACGACTATGCCGCCTCACAGTCACCCAGTTGCCCTGCTGCAAAGGCCCTGTTACCGAAACCGAACAATGTACAGGAGTCCCTGAGCTAGACGCATCCAAAGCCGTATCTAGAGCCCTCACATTCTTACTGTCCTCAACTAAAGTTGGGATGCGTGTCTCTAATTCTGAAATCTTCTCTGTCAGCCTAACTATTTCCCTGCATTTATCACATGTGAGTCCCTCATCACCGACAGAGATAGATAAACTATACATGTGGCAAGCAGTGCAAATAACAATAGCAGGAGAAGCCATTACTCACCGTGCTTGATGAAAGGTTCTTACCACAGTTGTTTGATGAACTTGTGAAAACCGGAGAGAGAGAGTAACGAGAGAGAGGAGAGGAGGAAAGAAAACAGTGATAGGCACAAATGGAAACACTAATGACAAGCTAACGAGTGCTAACGCGATGCAGGTGCACTGCACTCGCGGATTTTAAATAAAAGTGAATGATCAAATTAATCAGGTTAGATTGATAGATAATATCAGAAATATGGTGGGAATTAAGTTATATTTTATCACTTTAAACAACAGAGAGTGATAGTAATATAAAGATTCTACAGAAAAACAAAGCTACACGGCGCTACGATCACAAAACAGCAGCACGGCAAGCAGGAAGCAGGAATAACACTGTCCAACAGCGACACCCACAGGTAGGAGGCGACACAATACACTACTGTGAGGCAAAAGAGTGTTGCAGATAACAGTGCCTGTCTGTTTGTGTTTTACCACACAGGCACTACAATTAAATCACCTTTGATCACCCCCAGATTTGTGGGGAAAATCCTTTATTATTAACATCAAAATAACACAACGCAGAGGAACAACCGCTACAAAACTGGTGCCATGACCCATCGATTGGTTGATCGTTGTCGACCGCTGGGATTGCTGATGTGAAGTTTGACTGGCGCTGAGGGGAGCTGGAGGAGGAGACTGCTGACGATTTGTATCACGGAAATTCAACGCTGAAGATGCAGGTGGGCGAAGTACAGACTGTTGGACTGGTGAGTTGTGACTAAGCTGGACTGAACAAGTAGTGAGTTGAATCATCGAGGAGTGTCGCCACCTAACCAGTTTTGGCTGTCTGGATGAAGGTATTTCTCATCATCAATTGACTAAGTTTTCAATCAAGGAACTGTAATACCATAGTAAACTGAATCTTATATGAGGTTTATGGACACTTTAAAGTTTTTGAAGAGTTATAACACGGATTAATTGTCGTTGATTTGATTTTTTTTTTTTTTTTTGTTTTGAAAGTGTAATCTGACCCCTGAGGGGAATGGCTGCTAAATGAATTGATTTCGGGTGGGACAACACATTTGCATTTGGTAGAGAGCGGGACAGTCTAATGAATATGCCTGATGAAACAAGGCTGTTTGGGGACCCTCAGTACTGTAGTACAGGCCGGGGTAGAACAGTTGGCATTTCTGCCTGTGACAGTAGTGAAATGTGTGGGAGTCCATTACCTACAGCCAGTAATTTTGAGTACCCTTCTCAGGAGTCAGAAATGTCTGGTCAAATGAGTAAACTTATAAAACAAATTGGTAGTGAGATTGGGCAGTCAATCAGTGAAAGTATGATGAGAACTGAATTTCCAAATTATCCATCTGCTAAGAAGTCTCAAGAAGGTATCAGTGGTCATGTGACTGATCAAACAAATACTACTGTCATTAATGCATCGAAAATGAACTTGATCCTGAAAGCTGAGGTGGCACCTCCACACTTTAGAGGAGATGGTTCAGATAAATATTCAATCATGGAATGGGAAGACATGATGAAGGTATATTTGAACAAACTGGATGTGACTGATTCTGAAATGACTGACGAGATAATGAACAGAGTTATGGCGCGGAGTCTGGTATCCTTTCACATTACACTAACACTGATTTGGCCAATTGTCAACATAACCACAGGCTCTACTCTTCAGCACAATGGTAACCCAAAAACTCAGAGAGCCTTTTAAGTACTCGAGGCTGTGCTGTATGGTGAATAAATCACAGCTGAAGGGTGTTGTTAGGCACGACACCAAGCCTAATCACTGCAACCCCTTCAGCCGTGATTTATTCACTACACAGCACGGCCTCGAGTACATTATTGCTTTTATAAAACGGTTACCACACATTAAAAAATATTAAATCCAAAAATATATGTATTGAAATGTTACTTTTTTGAAGTAAGTTTATTAAATGCTGTCCTTCGGTTAAAAATAGTTCCTGACAGCAACGGTAAACGGCAAGAGGATGTTCTGAACATGACTCATCTAATGGATCTGAAATAAAAACAGAGAACAGGAGCTCTTATCATCCGCTGTTTCATTTATTGTTTTAACACCATCTATGATATTTTCTCACACATATCTGCTTATCTCTCAGCTCGAGAAAACGTCTGTTTTCCCATCTTCCAGGTTTAAAACAGACCGATTTACAGTACAGAGTGAGTTTGCAGGCATCATTACAGTGTAAACTGATGGACATACAGAATCATACCTTAAACAGAAAACTAATAACTACAGTAATATTCCCTCCTCACTTGGGAAACTGTGGGCTTCCACACAGAAATGTGCCGCACACACATCAACATGTCTCCACTTGAGAAGCGTTTATTAGACGAGGGATAGGTGGGGTCTCAAAATTAAAGATGAAAGATGCAACATAACGTCAGCAGGGGTCACTCATACTTCATTAAATAAATAATAAACAGTTAATTCTGCTGAAATACATAATAAATGAAACGGTTTTGATGCTATATTATTGATTGTTTATGTTGCTCAGGGTGTTGCTCAGTGATACACAGAACCGTTGGGTGAAGTGGTCATAGCCGTGCTGTATCAAGAATATAAAACAGCTGCTGACCAATCAGAATCCAGGAATGGAGAATAAATTTCAACATAACAGAACATTAAACACTAACAGATCTGGCACAATGGTTCCCCTTGTATTAATCTTGAGTGAAAACACATGCAATTCGTACATTTACTCTCCTTCAATAGTTTAAATCAAAACATGCTGGGAACTAGAAAGTGAGTTCACACAACTTGTCTGTTGAGAACAATGAACTTTGTGTACTATTTGAGTAAAAGAAACTTGTCACGTTTAGTAAAGCTTTACTAAAGAAAACTTTACTGGAGGAGAATTGTGGTGGAAAGGAGACTACAACTGAAGGACAGTCTAACATGCTGTCTGTCTGTTGCAGACACACCCTGTCTGTAAAGTACAGCCTCCTCCATACTGTATAAATAAACCTCCAACAGATGTGAAGGATTCAGAGGCTCTTCACTGAGGACCTTCAGTCTGAGGTAGACCGTTTTCAAAGAGATTACATGAATTCAGATTATACATTCTGATTATGGACCACATTTACTTTTTCTATATTTATAGAAATATTACATTGAGGTTAAAAAAACTATTTAACTTTTGACTTTCTATTTTCTGTTCACAGCCTAACTGTCTGATCTACAATATTTTGTTTTTGTGAAAGATTTTGCAATGGCTGCCATGAGATTCTGCTTCCTGCTCTTCTGTCTCTCCTTGGCCAGTGTCTCTTCTGTGAGAAAACTTACAAGTATCGAAGAACTGAGAAACACCAGATATGCCAACCGTTCTCCACGTCATGGACTCCCATTATTGTTCTGGTTTGCACAAAACGTGAATTTGGATCAAAATAACAACATGCGTTAGAATTTTTTTCCTAATACAAATGCTTATGGATTCCATTATTTTGGAAACGCAGATCGTCCCCCCCTCCTCCCCTCATTGAGCTACGGACAGAGTTATTATTCTGTTGGTAATCTAAATACAGGAAGATATCCTCGAGCCAGTGAATTGCCGGATTATGCGTGGAGGCATTTCAGAAATAGCAATTTGCCGGAAAGAAACATGGACAGGCTCATTGTTTCTTTGGACCAAACCAGGCCAAACAGGATATCCAGGTTGTATGTTACAGCACACAACCGAGGCAGGAATGACTTTAATCCTTCTGACACCTATGAGATTGATCCTGCACTAGTCTCACAGATCAGACAAGCTCAGTTTATTCAACAGGCAGGATATATCAGTAGCTGTTCAAATCTCACCCCCCGAACGAAACGCTCACTCGATCTCCAATGTGAGGCAATTCAACTACAGATTAAAACAACTACACCAGTCTACTCAAAACTCATATGGAAGAATATACCTGATAACTTATTCAAAACATCTACTGTAAACATTGATATTTGCCAAAACGCGTATTCCAGTGATACTAATGAATGTCGTAAGCAGGACATCAAAGAAAGTGTTGAAATCAATGAATCAGATGGGTCTTTAGAGACCTCTGTCTTACTGAATGCTGGTCTCCAGCCCCGACTGCGATGGTACTATTCAGACGTACTTTGGTACGGAGCAGAGGTTGACGGAGCTAACAGAGTGCTCCCCATCAGAATAAAGGGGTGTGATGCTAGTCTGCAGCTCTACACGGCAAACGGCAAAGCCTGTTCTCGACTCTACGTCAAGAAAACCTTCAGCAACTGGAAGAGTGTTCTTCAAAACTCATGGGTGGGGTTCACAAGATAAAAGTGAGAACTATGACACATATCAGTATGTTGTGAAATTTGCAATGATTGACCAGACTGCCACAGAGAATTATGATATCTACCAGTATGATTCTAGCTCCTGGAGTTCAAATCCGCTTCCTGCTGGACAGATATTATGACAAAGTTTTAGCCCAAACTACACCCTGGGAGAGTAATGAAGAAGAGACACCAGCGTGGTCTTTTCCAGAATTCTTTTATGAACCAGACTTTTATGATGCTAACAATGTCGTCCCTATTAAAATAGACAAGTATGATGCTGGTCTGCAGCTCTTCACTAAAGAAGGTGAAGCTTGTGCTCGGCTTTATATGAAGAAGACCTTCAAAAACTGGAAAGAAACAACTCATGGGTGGGGTTTTACACAAGTTCACAAAGTTTGAAAAGAAGGTGGATGATGCTCAGGATTTTGATATTTATCAGTACAAATCCGACATGACCATTGCGCCTGGAGTGCAGATCCGTTTCCTGATGGACAGTGGGTATGATAAACAATTAGTGGCAACTGAGCCCTGGAAGAGTTGTTAAAACTCATTTTAATGAATCAGGTCATGACAAGCCACAAAAGCTTTAGTGACAGTTAAGTTTTACTGAGCTCTTTCAAACTTGTAACAATCTGCTGTCTGTATCCTGAAAAATATGATAATTAACATTGTTCTAATAAACACATAACACACATATACTGTTAATCACAGATGTCTATAATACAGCTGTAATAAAAATTGTTTTTCATTGTAGTAAAAACAAAAATTATGTTTTACAAGAAAATATTATTTCAATCTGTCATGCTATAAAATTGTTAATTGTGTTTGTTTGTTATTTGTGATCTGTTGTGAAATTTGCAATCAATTTTTTAACAGTTAATTAATGCTTACAATATTCTTGACATGTAAATCATAATCTAAAAAAAAATATGCATATTATTGTTTCTTGTATAACTCATATTAAAATGTGTATAATGAAATTGACTTAAGTGTCCTTGTCTCGATCTGCCAATAGACAATGTTTTTTTTCTATGGCAATGGTTTTATTTTGATTTTAAATCTTTTTTTTTTCATCTTTTTTTCATCTGATGGTCATAAACTTGACAAATGGGCAGGAAAAATGATGATGAATAGGTGTCAGTATACAGCTGTATTATACAACAGTATCTGCACTGACAGGAGGGTTTCTCTGTTGAATATATAAATACATTGTTAATTTCTTGCTTGTAATAACAATTTTAAGTAGATTTTGTTTTAGATTGTATGTTTCTAATGAAGCAGATGTTTCAAATACAGTTTTTTAAAATACAAAGTTATAGACAAATCACCATTATTTATATAGCGCTTTTACAAAGCAGATTGTGTCAAAGCAGCTTTACAGTATTAAACAGGGAAATAGTGTGTCTAAATAGTGTGTCTTTCTCCTCTGGCCAGACGAGTCATTGTCAAGGTTTAGGTGCTGATCCACCATCTGGGCTGGATACAGACTGGATCTGGTGGCTACGGTGACCTCGGAATAAGAGAGAAACAGACTAATATTAGCGTAGATGCCATTCTTCTAACGATGTAGCAAGGACATCGGGTGTTATGGGAAGTGTTCCCGGTTCCGGTTTACCTAATTAATGCAGCCTAAAAATCCTTTAACGGATTTGGATATTAGAAGCGTATTAGTGTGTTATGTGTAAGCCAGGTTAAAGAGATGGGTCTTTAATCTAGATTTAAACTGCAAGAGTGTGTCTGCCTCAAAGGGTATCATTTAAGATTTTAAAGGGAATTTGAACAGAATCACTGTTTCACGGCTGATCACTGAAACGGCCAGCGATTCACTGAACGAGCCGTTTAACATCAAATCTGCGCTGGATATTAATATCCAAAGTATAGTGAAAACACTATTAATTAGCACAGTAACAAGATCGGCAGTTTAAGACATTAACTTGTAAGGACAAAACACAAGATACTTCTCTTTTCAATATGAATAAGACTTTATTAGATAAATCTAAGACATATAAACTAATCTAACACATAAGCACACGCACTCACACATTCACACAAGTTGCAGGAAGATAGAAAGTTAGGAAAGAATGAGTTTAAGAGAATGAAAATGTGAAATCCCAAGTTTACAGCAATACGTGAAATTGCATAGACATGAACAACCATCAGTCACTTAATTAACCCCTCGCATTGAGTTCATCAATTAGGTTAAAATTATATTAGATAACACCAGTACAGATCAGAGTCTGGAGGTACGTTACTTGTGATGCCTGTGTAACGGGGTTCCCTTTGTTGTCGCTGAAAAGGGGGTTTCCCGAGGTTGCTGATTGGCTGGAAGTTCAGTAGTCGTTGAAGTGACGTCTTGGGAAGCCCGTGGTTGGGCGTAGGCTGATGATGCGGAGTTGTGGGCTGGCTGAAGTTTCAGACGGGCACTCGAGGTCAGACTCGGAGACACGGCATTACAAAACTTAACTCAGAACACGAAACCCTCAAACGGAAAAGAAAAGAAACTAAAGTAAAAGAACAGAAGTAAAGTTTGACGAGACTAGGTGGTGTTTCTTCTCATCGTGGCTAAGTAGCAGCAGGCGTGCAGGCCGAAGCACGCTGGAACGGCGCTAAAGAACGCTAAAAGTGATGACAAAGCATGACTAAAAGCTTAAACTACAAGCAAAAGCTAAACCCAAGCTAAAAGCTAAAAGCAAAATTTGATGGTGTCCTGAGTATTTAAACTGGCCTTTTGGCCACACCTCAAATGTTGTCTTGACCAATTAGATATTGTCTTTTCTCGGGGTGTTGCATTGTTTGTCTCACCCATTCATAAATCATATGTTATCTTATCAAGCACGTGGTCCGAATTTTCCCGCTCTTGCAGGGTGTAATTTGGACATGATTCCTATAACAAGAATATGATACATTTGACAAATAACTGATGGTCAGAAACATTTCAAGCAAGAAGATTCGAACACACACATACTAAACATGAATATGAATCCTTAAGCTATCCAATAGTTATTAAAAGACATACACAATAAGTGATTATAAACATGATAGTCAAATGTGTGGGTTACATATAAATGAATATGGAGTTAAGCACTGGACTGATATTCATTCATAAGTCCTTTTGAGTTCATTAAAAGACAGTTCTTGTGCCATTCTCTGACATAAAGATGGTCTGTGGGGACCAGAGGTTAAAAGGTCCCCTTAGGAATTTCAGTCTGGTTCTGCTAGGTGGGGGGAAGTCAATCCAACGATCTTGTTTACTCTCATGGCTCTACATGTGAGGGTCACACTGTGCATCTCTTTGATTACTTGCCCCAAATTTGACAATCTCTTCTTCGAATTGAAATTGTCAATAATTGTTCTAATGGTGTTAATGTTGAAAGCTGTTCTGTGAAAGAGTTGGTTGGTTATCTAGCTTCAGACTGTGGTGCTAGGAGTTGATTTACAACATCCTGCCTTTCTGTGGAATTCGGCTCCTCATGTTTCAACCATGGTCCTGATCGAATATTTAATTTGTCTGGTTCAGGTCTGATACGCTACAAATGTTACGCCTGTTTCACACTGGATGTGCAAGCAGTGCGGAGGTGACGCAGATGTGCCTATTGTGCTTTTAATACTGTCAGCGTTTGTTGTAGCTGAACTTGTATACTGCAAATACAGCCGAGTATTCTATTCTATTCAGTCGCATTTCCCAGCGTTCTTCTCTGAACACTGTGTGCCATGTGCTTTGCTTTATGATATGGCCAGCATGCTCTGCTGCAGTATGACCGTGTATAGGATGCGCCGTTCATACGGGACATGTCCCAGCCAGGATTTTAATATTGCCTAAAATATCCAGGTTTTGGCTGTTTGCACTGCAGGTCGATCGTTGTGTTACATTCATGAGAACTACAGAGAGCAGATGGCTCCTTATGCTTTTGAACTGCTCTCACACCTACTTTAGTGTCTTTTTTTTTTTGATCGGTGCGCAGTGACGCTTCAAGTCAAACAAACAAACAAACTGACCGCCACATGGATTTTCCAAAAGGCTTTGACTTTGTATAATAAACATGAGCACTGCACGTTTAAAAATCAAAACTGGTGTTTTTATATCACTGTATTTCAGAAGAAAAACAACTCTCTTCAGAAAATTTTCGATGTCATTTTCATTTAATCTTAAAGCAGCTTTTTGAACACAGCACTGCTTTGTGTGCAGCCGTTACCGGAGAAACCAATATCTCTCCTGCTCTAATGAAAATTAATTTACATATAGATATTTTGCATATAGACGGTTTCATCAGGCGCACGCGCCTGGCCCGAAGTTAACTTCTGGTCTGTGTGTGTTTATCAGTCTGGCTATGGCGCCGTCTACAAACACAGTTCGAATTAAGGTGATGAGTACACTGAAGTTGGGCTCAGGGGGTTGTGCTGTGGGATGTGTTTCCCATACATTTATTTATTTGTGGCGCTCACAATATCAAAACTGACATTTGTGAGCGGAGTGCTGCTTTGTGGACAGCAGTTACTGAGGAAACCTCTGTTTCTCCAGCATTTAAAGCACCTCCTGCTGCCAGAGAATGAATTAGCATTTAGTCTGATTTACGCAGCAAATATATTTTGCTTGTTATCAAAAATAATCTACTCTAGATGGACTTCTTAGCTGTTATTGATTCTATTTGGAAGTCTACCGGAAGTTAAGTCAGGGCCACAAAAGTGCGCATGAGCAGTAACGTTTATGTTGTTGTTGAAATGTCTATATATGCATATTTTTATACAACTGTATATATAGAGTAAATAACCAACTGTCTTCAGAAATTTGTTTATTTTTGTACCTGAAAACTGTTAAACCTACCTAAAAAGCACTGATTATTTAATATGTATCTTTGCTTTGTTGTATTTATGTAGGCCTGCTGAATGTTAAATGGATCCAATCCATGTTCATTAGAAATGATTTGATGATGCAGCAATAAAGGTGTTTTTGAACTTTGCTGATTTAAAACATGATCCAAATAATCTATTTTGATGCTAAAATTTCAAATAAGAGAGGAAGTGACAAATATCGGCATCGATATCGAAATCGGCCAATAAGTGTTTGAATCGAAATCATGATCTTTTAGCCTTTAATTGTGAATACATATGAGCCCATATGAGGTGATCCATGGCACACATCCTCTAAAAGCAAGAGGAACATCAAGACCTGCTTTATGTCTGTATCTCCTTTATTACTAGTCAAGTTTAATATAAAAACAAACGAGTAAGAAAAGTGCAGCTTATGTGAGGACACAAGGGAAAAATCTGGTCACCCTTTCTTTTAAGTTCTAATTCACACATTTAACAAACCATTAACTATGACCTTTTCTTCAATAAACTCCTAATTTCAGCAGGTGATTTACTAACAATACACAAATTAAAGAACACAGATGCAACATCTCATTTACATACCGACCAACGCAATATATCAAGCGCAACGCAAATTAGCATAGTCTCAAATAAAGAAATAAAGAAGCCACAGTACGATGAAAAGAACTGAAGGCCAAAATAATGAAGGGGTATGCTAGAAGTTTTGATAGAGCTGGTATTGTGTTAGTAAATCCTTACAGTACGATTTTAATGCCAAAAGATGGTTTACATTGGCACAAGCTGTTAGTGAATCTGGCCTTTAAGACTTTTAAAATATGATTTTAGTAATTCTTCACCAGTGCTGGGGAGTAACTAGTTATATGTAACAGAATTATGTAATTTAATTACAAAATAAATGTAACTGGAATCTGCTACAGGCACTGAGAAAAAATGTGTAATTACAGTTACTTATGAAATTAACGAATACACAGAGGGTTACTTTTGAATATTACCACACGCACATACAGATATATGATTGATTCCTTTCATAAATCATATTGACTGCTCTAAAATGTTTCAAGAGTTTAGGACACAGAATAGCATACGTGTTTAATTGATAACTGTTTTATTCAATATTCATAACTCCTAAACAGTTTTTTTTTCTTTAGTTAATATGTTAAAAAGACAATAATTAAACTAATGTTTATTTTGTGGGTGTCTTTATCATGCATCACTTCATTTTAATATTCATCGAATTGGACCCAAGATGATTCTTTCTGAAAGAATACTCTGCTGTTGCTGTAGTAATGAACACAACTTTCATGTGCATCTGATTGACATAAACCGCACGCTCTTATTTCAGTGTTGGTTTTTTTATTTTGTGGATATTTCAGCTAACAATTTGATTTTTAACATTCAGTGGAACAACTTGAAGTTAAAGTTAAAGATTGTCCGCGGTGATGCTGTTCCAAATCCTGCTGCACCACAGAGTGCCACATACATATTTTTACTATAAAGTCACATTATATTTGTCCCAAATTATTGTTAATGTTCATAATAACTTTATCCTAGTGTGGAAGATTTTGTCTTTCCGCAGAACCTTTTTGTGTCCGTATGCTTTATATAGGGAGCTAATAATAACCATCGATTGCACTTTCTCTTTCCGTTTGCCCTGTTTTTTCAAACACCATCAAAAGTTCAAACTCATCGATGCAATTTTGTTAATTCCTGAAGTGAATTTCTATATTAATTGTTTTGGACTGCTGTCTGGAATTGGGTGCAATACCTGTGAGTTGCTCTAAATACGGCGCTGCGCTTCTCGTCCAGTGTGTGGCACAGCACAAGATTTAATTGATGTGCATAGCACACGACTGTGTAGACATCACACATGACTGTGTAGCCTCCCATGAGAACAACATAATACTGAAGTTCGCTGATGACACCGCAGTGATAGGACGGATCACTGGCAGGGATGAAGCAGCCAACAGGAGGGAGGTGGCCAGTCTTGTGACATGGTGTAAGGACAACAACCTCACCCTCAACACTGACAAGACAAAGGAGATGATAGTGGACTTGAGGAAAAAGAGGAGAACTCACCAGCCACTGTTCATCCGAGAGCTTGAAGTAGAGAGGGTGAGCAGCTTTAAATACCTGGGGGTCCACATCAGTGAGGACCTCACCTGGACACTCAACACCACCCAGCTGGTTAAGAAAGCACAACAGCGGCTGTATTTCCTGAGGAGGCTGAGTAAGTTTGGCATGTCACCTAAGATCCTCAACAACTTCTACATCTGTGTAGTTGAGAGCATCTTAACCAGCTGCATCACTGCGTGGTATGGCAGCACTACAGTGAGGGACCGCAAAGGTCTGCAGAGAGTTGTAAAAAGACTGCTGAGAAGATCATCAGGACTCCACTCCCCTCTCTGCAGGCCATTTACCACAGCAGCGTCCACAGAAGAGCTGCATCCATCATTAAAGACCCCACCCACCCCCAACACAGACTGTTCACACTCTTACCCTCAGGACAGAGGTATAGGAGTGTAAATTGCAGAACTTCCAGATTAAGGAACTCCTTCTTCCCCTCAGCTATAAGACTATTAAACAGGTAGCTAGCTAGTGGACTTATCTATCTCAGAGAACAATCGGTTCAATTGTTTCATCTCATTGAACATTTGTAATGTTATTGCTGTTATTACTACCATTGTATATTAGTTAATATTACTCATGTAACCTCATCTCAATTTGCACGTTACTGTTACTGCTGCTATTGTTATCATTTAGTTGCACTCAATTTGCACGTTACTGCACTATTGTATTTTGCACATAAGTTATTACTGTACATATATAGATACCATATACTTAGTCTATATTTCTATTTTCACATTCTATATTCCCACTCTATCCTTGCATATATAGATATACATAGTCTATCATAGAGCTTCAGGCCCCTTAGTCCACCCCTAAAACCAAATAAGCCAGGTTTATTTCAGGTAGTGTGACTTATTGTCAGCTGATTTAGTTCAAAATAATTCAGGCTAACTGAAATAAGCTGAAACAGGTCCCAGAATTCAACAAAAGAGTGACTGCTGTGAAACTGAGACCATTTTATCACACAGAGACCTTTAGAACAATACCAAACATGAAAAGGTTCAAATCATATATTCTTAAGACATAATAACCATAAAACTTAAGAATATCTGATCATATTTCATACCTGTTTACATTTTTTAAATAAATTTGACTGATAAACACCCTTTTTTTCATCGACTGATTTTCATTTTCATCTTCATTTTCATTTTCATTTTCATCACTACGGAGCCCCTAAAAAGACATGAAACAAATCAGACTGAGTGAAAAAAAAATGGTGTGGGAGGAAAAAATATTTTTCAGATTTGTTGCGTTCTCTTGCAAAGATATTTGCGTTCCCTCGCAAAACCAGTTGAGTTCAGACAAACACTTCCTGTTTACTTTACGCTTCCAGTGGTTCAGACAGCTCCGTACATTCAAAATGGAGCAGTTCATAGAGTTTTATTTTGAACTTGAACTGAAGTATAAAGAGATACGGTCAGTGCTTTGTTCAAGGAACAGTTCTGACATCAGTGAAAGACACCTGAAAAGGATATTACGTGAAAAGGGCATGTTTCAACGAAAAGTTACTTGACCTTAGTGGACCTTGTTGAATTCATCGGTCATCAGCTGCAGTAACTTACTCTGGGCAACTTCATGGGTACCAATGGATGTACGCAAAATGCAGAGAGAAGGGTCTGCGTGTGAGAAAGGAAGATGTACGCTTGGTGCTGAAGGAATTGGATCCTGAAGGAGTTTCAGTGAGGAGAGCCAGACGTCTCAGACAGCACAAGTACTTTGCCAAGGGACCAAACTTTATTTGCCATTTGGACTCGTACGACAAGTTAAACCATATGGTGTTTGTATTAATGGCTGCATTGATGGCTTTTCGCTAAGATTATTTGGCTTAATGCCTATACAACCAGTAGCGATCCAAAGCTAATCGGTGGTTACTATATTGAAGCAGTAGACTTGTTAGGGGGGATCTTGGAACTGAAAATGGTCATGTAAGAGACTTTCAATGTTTTCTTTACATCATTCATGAAAATGAAACCCTTGACAGCTATTTGGAAGGTGCAAGTACTGCCAACCAAAGGATCGAGTACTGGTGGGGGTTTCTGCGCAAAGAGTGCATGGAATTCTGGATTTCCCTGTTCGCTGACCTCAGAGACAATGGATTCTTCGATGGAGGATTCTTGGACAAAAGTTTGCTCCAGTTCTGCTGCATGGGACTCATCCAAGTGAGTTTATCTGAAATTATGTTTTGATGCTTTGTGTGTGTGTGAAAGAGAGGGAGAGAGATAACGTGGGGTACGGGATGGGGGGAAGGAGGGAGGTGAAGTGGAGGGAGAGAACGGGGGAAGTCACCGAAATGGGAAATTTTCTCATTACCCCATTGTTCCAAATGACTGTTTTGTGGGTGGGACACAAAATGAGACATTCAGAGCAATATCCATCATCCTTTGGTTCCACAGATGTCTGGATGTTTGAAACAATGATACACTTACAATTTAGTTTTGAGTATTCCATTTCAAAGTTTTACACAATTTTATTTTTACTGTTTTACAGGATGAACTGGATGACACTGCACATATTTGGAATGCACACACCATTAGGCCATCAAAGAACATCAGTGTAACAATAAAAACTCCATAATCACGGGAAGAAGGAGGCGGGAACCGGCGAACACTCAAATAAAACTTTAATAACCAAATAAACATAAAAAGGCGTGACAGCCCCTCACGGTCGACTGCCGCACACAAATCATGAGTTGACCCAGGCCATCTCGCAACTACATTTGTCAGAGACATATGCGCATCACATATGATCTGCACGTTCAAAGAATGAAAATGTTTTCGGTTAACAAAAGAAAATTTATTCTCAGATGGTGCCTTTATTGCAACATGAGTGCAGTCAATAGCACCGATTACATTGGGAAAACCAGCGATTGTTGCAAATTGCATTTTGATGTTGGCCTGTTCAGCTTGCGTGTAAGGAAAACGGATGTATCGGGGTGCCATCCCCACTATGGCATCCCATACATATGGCATGACACGGCTCAGGGATGACTGCGACATACCCGATCGGTCTGCCAACTCTCACTGGAAAGTACCAGTGGCCAAGTGGCCTAATGTGGTCAATACTTGTACAGGAACACAGTGCGTGTTTTCTCTGCGAGGGTCTTTCCAATACTGGCTGTAATTCAGAACACAATTCCAAGAGGATGGCTCTTGGGAATCGAAATCGGCTCATGAGCCAATCATCATCATGAGCAAGGAAATCTTCACGGTCTCTGAAAACACGCTCCCTCCGTAGAGTGTCATTAGCAAGGTCTTCTAACAGCGCTAGAGCATCCATTATGATGATATGTTATATACGCACATACCTTTTTATAGCCCATTCATTAAAAATTAGTAAATTCAAAGTATTTGCACCTGGTTAAGAATGCTGATAATGATAATTCAGGTTGATGCAATTTGATTTATTGGGTGATGTAATAGGATAATTTAGAAGTTTTTCATTTTAAATAGTTATTGCTATTTGGGCCAGTTGGTGTCGCCAAAACACATACTCTTCTAAAAGAGTGCGTACAAGGTCAAGAGCATCCTTACGGTGCGCACTTATTTACGCCAAGTTTATTTTTTATAAATCCTGATATGTGCGTGGAAAAATGCGTACGCATATTTCTATGCCCATTTTGTACGTACGCAACGTTTATACATCAGGCCACAGGCCTGGTCCTCTCTCGTCCTTCACTGTCGTCGCTCCTCTTTTGTATCCTCCCAATCTCCTCCATGGGACTCGAGACCGGTGAGTGGAGCAGGTGTCGCTCATTTCCCAATCACTCCACTAATCAAGTTCCAAAAAAAAGTGATTTGGATGACCTTTAACTATTCCTGAGCAGCATCAAATTCACAGGATGTCCATTTCAAAGTAATCACTAGAGAGAATGTTGTCAAATTCTGTGCGGAGTAAGAACTGGGTAAGAACTGTACTTGTAAGATAAATCAAGAGTAGCTCCACAGGTATGAGCTACTGGTCTTCTGCTGAGGCCAGATTCTGCATTGAAGCTTACCTTGATTTGATTAACACATATAACAGAAGAACCAGTGCAGAACCGTAGAAATTTTTCTGCTTTGCTTTGGTCAGCATTTCTGAGATAACGTTGCAGATGATTGAATACCATTTGTTCTTTCTGAGAGCAAATCACCTGTGTTGTTTGAAGTAGCTGTGCCACTTTTTTGCCAGTGGCCTTCTTTGTGTCATACAGAGACACTAGACTTTCCTGGTCTGGTACTTTCAGCAGTGCAAATGGCATGGCTCTGGAGAAACAATCTATTACATATTTGGGCTCTTGAAGAATTGCTTTGTGAGCTACTGTTTGGATAGCAACTTTCATGGTGTTTTTTGGAGGGATGCAATGGGAGACCATTCTTGTGAAGAGGTCAAGCAAATCAACTTCATCACATTCCTCCAGTGTGCCTTGACAAGCCTTTGCAAAGGCACATCGTTCAGTCAAAGAGAGGTAGTTGTGGAAAGATGACATCAGGACATCATCATTGACTGAGTCAATTCCATGCATACATGCTCAAATGAAAGCACTGGAAAGCCTTACTGGCAGTACACCAAGGTCAAGTAATCCTTTTACCCAGATCCTTGCAAAAGGTATTTTTGCTCTCTTACCAGCAGTGCAGGATTGCTAATACTTGAGGGTGGTGATGGCACCTCATGTTCAGCTTCATTCAACTCTGCATTCTGGAGGATCAATAAATATGCAGAAAATCAAAGTGAAACACATTGTCACAAGAAAAAAATTAAAAAGTAGCGCCACTTGACAATGTAACAGTTGCCTAGTGGTGAGTAAGAAGCACAAAGCAGGGGACATTGGATGTATTCTGACCTTTAAAGCCCCCTGAAGATAATTTCTATTGTACAAACCAGATTCCAAAAAAGTCGGGACACTGTACAAATTGTGAATAAAAACAGAATGCAATGATGTGGAAGTTTCAACTTTCAATATTTTATTCAGAATACAACATAGATGACATATCAAATGTTTAAACAGAGAAAATGTATAATTTTAAGGGAAAAATAAGTTGATTTTAAATTTCATGGCATCAACACATCTCAAAAAAGTTGGGACAAGACCATGTTTACCACTGTGTGGCATCCCCTCTTCTTCTTATAACAGTCTGCAAACGTCTGGGGACTGAGGAGACAAGTTGGTCAAGTTTAAGAATAGGAATGTTGTCCCTTTCTTGTCTAATACAGGCTTCTAGTTGCTCAACTGTCTTAGGTCTTCTTTGTCGCATCTTCCTCTTTATGATGCGCCAAATGTTTTCTATTGCTGAAAGATCTGGACTGCAGGCTGGCCATTTCAGTACCCGGATCCTTCTTCTACGCAGCCATGATGTTGTAATTGATGCAGTATGTGGTCTGGCATTGTCATGTTGGAAAATGCAAGGTCTTCCCTGAAAGAGACGACGTCTGGATGGGAGCATATGTTGTTCTAGAACTTGGATATACCTTTCAGCATTGATGGTGCCTTTCCAGATGTGTAAGCTGCCCATGCCACACGCACTCATGCAACCCCATACCATCAGAGATGCAGACTTCTGAACTGAGCACTGATAACAACTTGGATTGTCCTTGTCCTCTTTAGTCTGGATGACATGGCATCCCAGTTTTCCAAAAAGTACTTCAAATTTTGATTTGTCTGACCACAGAACAGTTTTCCACTTTGCCACAGTCCATTTTAAATGAGCCTTGGCCCAGAGAAAACTCCTGCGCTTCTGGATCATGTTTAGAAATGGCTTCTTTTTTGGCCTATAGAGTTTTAGCCGGCAACGGTGAATGGCACGGTGGATTGTGTTCACCGACAATGTTTTCTGGAAGTATTCCTGAGCCCATGTTGTGATTTCCATTACAGTAGCATTCCTGTATGTGATGCAGTGCCGTCTAAGGGCCCGAAGATCACGGGCATCCAGTATGGTTTTCCGGCCTCGACCCTTACACACAGAGATTGTTCCAGATTCTCTGAATCTTTGCATGATATTATGCACTGTAGATGATGATAACTTCAAACTCTTTGCAATTTTTCTCTGAGAAACTCCTTTTTGATATTGCTCCACTATTTTTCACTGCAGCATTGGGGGAATTGGTGATCCTCTGCCCATCTTGACTTCTGAGAGACACTGCCACTCTGAGAGGCTCTTTTTATAGCCAATCATGTTGCCAATTGACCTAATAAGTTTCAAATTGGTCCTCCAGCTGTTCCTTATATGAACATTTAACTTTTCCGGCCTCTTATTGCTACCTGTCCCAACTTTTTTGGAATGTGTAGCTCTCACAAAATCCAAAATGAGCCAATATTTGGCATGACATTTCAAAATGTCTCACTTTCAACATTTGATATGTTATCTGTATTCTATTGTGAATAAAATATACGTTTATGAGATTTGTAAATTATTCCATTCCTTTTTTACTCACAATTTGTAGAGTGTCCGAACTTTTTTGGAATCAGGTTTGTATGTATGTACATTGTAGTTTTAAGGTGATTTCTAATTTCCATTTAATGCTTGTAGTTTGAATATTTAATTTTCAAATCTATACTGTGACATTCGGTCCATCAGGATCACATTACCTGTATGATGTTCTCATTCCATGTTATTTTAACTTCTTGGTCCTCATCTGTTTGTTCAAGTTCTTTGCCTTCATTCCATTCAACTGTGTCTTCTTTATCATTATCATCATCATCATCATCTCCAAGATTCTGAACTATGCTGTTGTGTACCGGAGGAATCTGATTGGTCAAGTCAATCAATTCATAGCTTCTCTGAAAATCAAAGAGCTCATGTGAATGATGTGGACTTTTCGATAGCTGTGCACATTGTCTCCCTAATTCATCAGTCTCCTCGTGACTTGAGCTGCTAGGGAGTCTTTGGATGGTCTGTGTTCTTTGGATATCTCTTTGTGGTAAAAGAGAGTAGTGTGATGTTAAAAAAGTGAAAGTGAAAGTTGTGACATTTGCCAAGTATGGTAACCCAGACTCTCAATTGGTGCTCTGCATTTAACCCATCCAAGTGCACACACACAGCAGTGAGAAGTGAACACACCGTGAACACACACCCGGAGCAGTGGGCAGCTATATCCAGCGCCCAGGGAGCAACTGGGGGTTCAGTGCCTTGCTCAAGGACACTTCAGCCATGAGTATTGAGGGTGGAAGAGAGCACTGTTCATTCACTCCCTCCCACCTACAACTCCTGCCAGCAGCGAGACTCCAACCTGCGACCTTCGGGTTACAAGTCCAATTCTCTAACCATTAGGCCACAGCTGCCATGTGCTGGGTGTCTCTAAGGTAAAACCACTCTGAGGAACATCCTCCATTCCTCTTGTACTCTGGGCTTCTGTCCTTACTTGTCTCTGAAAAACATTCAATATAACATTCACTGATTAACATTTAATTCCAAATTAAATGATGTCAGGGCTGCAACAAACAATTATTTAGACAATCAATTAATCAACAGTTGTCTCACAGATTAATCAGTAGGTTTTGATCGATTATTCAATTTTACATAGTCTATACATTTTCATATGTATACATATAGAGCTACTTTATAGCAAAAAATTAATACTGTAAAGCTGCTTGCTTTGAAGCAATGTATTGCATAAAGTATCATATAAATAAACATGACTTGGCTTGTTTTCTCACCACTGTCATATTTGTAGTTTATTTTGTCATTGAAACCAAAGCACACAGCAACATTGGGAAGTTTGCTAACAGTGAACCATAACAAACATTTGTTATGTTATTGTTGTCAACGTTGTGGATAATGGTGACCAATCGCTTTAGCCCTAAATGATAATGAACAACTCTATGACTGTATTAACAAATGAAGCCTAAAATATATTAAAATAAATTAAAATCAGAGTCTTCATGATTTTACTAACCTTCTTCCTGGTGTCTTTGTTAGATGAAAGTCTGTCATCCAATAAATGTGTGCTTGTATCCTCAAGATCACTGTCATGTCCATGCCATGACACTCAGTATCACTGTCTAATCCATCCTGTAGTAATGATTTTTCATTACATCTTCTTTATCACCATCAGATAAAGACTCTACATTTGTGAGTGTTACGCCCCGTGACTCAAAAGGGGACGCAACAAAAACTGGGACATAAGACAGCCAATTCGTAAAGAAACGGTTTATTTAGATAAGACAAATATACAAAACAAAGTATGGTAGTATTCAAAAGTCAGTAATGGCGTCCTAAGGGTATGTGTGAAAATGTAATGTGCTGTGCTGTGCTGTACTGTAGTCTCGTGATGTATGCAAAAAGAAACATTATCAAACCATAACGAAAAACAATCAAGTTGGCCGCCCACGCCCTCTGCCATCGAGCTTGCTTCTCTTAAAGAGGCAAGGGAAATTGGGCACAGGTGTCACGGATGCAACCGGGTTACGGGGGGGCGGAGTCATCAGTCTTCTACTGGAAAAAACCCAATGAATACCCAGGTCGTCACAGTGAGGCACACCTCTTGTTTAGTGCAAATGTAAAATCTCAACGATTTCAGTTTGGTTAGTTCATACAGATCTCCAACAGTGCTGTCCATGGGAATGTGGTTTCTTTTAAAATCACAAACATGAAAAGTGAAGTCTGTTTCTGGACCTTTTGGTGACTCTCCATTTGGGAAAAAAGGTTCTTTCCCATTTCCATTATTTGTAAAACAGTTGTCTTTTTTTGAACTGTGAAATGCCTAGTGCCACCATCATTATTGGTCCTCACTTGTTGATATCCATTATGGCTGAACTGAAGCCATCCAATTTCAATTTTCCTGGAGGTTCTTTCTGCAGATACATTTTTGTGTCTTGCCATTAAATTATTTTCTTTAGGAAAGACATATGCTTTTCCATGCAAAGCTTCAGCGGACTTTGATCCCAGTTTCCTTGCTTCAATTTTAGCTCTCAAATTTTGTAAAAGAGATTCTTTATCAGAGCAGGCAGCTGTTTGTTGACAGAAGGAGATGACAGCCAGTCGGTCACCATATGAACTTATATACTTTGCCATTTGCTCATCAGTCATGACAGAGAGCACAGAGTTGTCAATCTGAAAATGCAGTGAAAATTTAATTTTATAGATTAGTTTTTGAAACAACATAAATGCACCCATGAATTCATAATACATTAATTAACAGTCTATATTTATTAACATGTATTTTTAAAAAAAAAATGTAATAACATTTCCATAGAAAAAGTAACAGTGAAAGTCACATCTATTCATTTACACACCATGCTGATTTTACAGTGGAGTTCAGTATAAGAGCTTTGAAAGTATAGATAATCTAACAAGCTAGCTAGTAGCTAATGGTAATTATAGTTGAGTGAAAATGTTGGCCCAATCCCCAAAATTCAATTACGTTTAGTACTGCCCTGATGAAGCTCTTTCACATAACATATATTTACATCTATTCCACATGCAGTTTTGATATGTTGCCTGCTTGATGATGATTAATAACTGTTTATGTTCTGTGATAGTTGCACATGTCACACCCCTACTTGTGCCTGTCACAAGTCCTTGTTCATTTAAAGGACTCAAGGACTCAGTGATGCTCAAGAAGGCAACACACTATATTAAACTATAGTAAACCTTTCCTCAGTATATGGTCTGTGTAATTTATATGAGATAAAAGGTTTTATTCTTTATTTTTACACATCATTCATTACAGTTTACACAGGTCATAACTTGATCAAAAGAATAGATTATCTGGGCTCTAGTGTGTAGAATTCTTGATTATTAATGGATATGTGTATTGTTTGTAATAGTTCTCTATGAGTCCCTTAAACTGCCCTTAGTGAAAAAGCAGGTTCTCAGGATCATATAGGCAATGTAAGACACAACTAAAATGTGCATAAAATGCTGGGAAACCAAACAATGTGCAGTAGTTCAAGGATTTTGCTTAACAACTGTGAGCACTTTCATGTCTCAGGACATAGCAGGAACTCATAAACAGCACACATAAAATACAATCAATGATCAATGATCATCCAGGAAGCCAAACATTATAAAAACAACCAGGGGAATGCACATTTTCTGTTATTGTGGAATAGATGTAAGTATCTTCCGTTAAGTAAAATAGCTTAGTTCTAATTAAGTTTAGTAAGATTAGTTCTAAAACTGTGCAATGTAAATGATCTCTTATTTTTGCAAACTTATACACTCCTAGGCCTTATAAGCTAAAATTTTATAACTAGTGAACCAGGTCACTGTCGAAGGTATGTACATCATTTCTGATTCTATGTGGGACTTGGCATGTGGAGAACTGTCATGTGGTAATATACTGACAGCTACTGGTTGCCCTGGCTAGCAATACTTAAAACATAGCCTATGCCTATATGTGGCTCTTTTTTATAGATAGGATCAGGGGCGTCGGACTGGGGGTAAAACCAGTACTGATTACCAGGGCCCCAAAGGAAGAGAGGGCCCTTGAAAAGTCTGGAATATATTTTATTTTACCTGGATATTTTCATGGGGGCCCATCAGGACTGCCTATGCATAGGGCCCGGGATCTTGTGCAATGCCCCTGGATAGGATATTAAATGTTTAACATTACACATACGGGGATACACGTCAACACCTTTGGTTGCATCATTAAAAGTAGCTATCATTTACATATTAGCTAAATATAGGTCCACTGGGCATTACATTACACAAACATTACACACCTTATCCCTTTTCATGAAGATGATGTCCTCTTCTGGAACATCTCGTGACCTTAAAAACTCGTCCTCCAACGCAGAGCTAAGTTACAACAAATATTTTTACAGAAAAGTGGTGAGTGTAATCACGTGGAGTTTTAGTTTATTCTTCTATTTAGCTAATAAAAAACGACTTTAATATATGATATCTTACAGCCTTTCTCCAACGCAGCTGCATACATCCAAGATCACTCAAGTGATGCTATACCAACAAAAGCACCACACAGAGGCCTCTCATGAGAACACACGTTTCACGAGAGAACACAACAGGTTTTGCGAGAGAATGCAAAGTTTTGCGAGGGAACGCAAATATATTTGCGAGAAAACATAAAAGTTTTGTGAGGGAACGCAAAGCATTTGAAAAATATTTTTTACTCCCACCCCGATTTTTTTTCACTCACCCTGAATTTTTTCCACCACCATGTCCTTTTAGGGGCTCCATACATACCATGATTAGTAAAACCATTGTTATTTTTTGTAAGAGCAGTATTAAAATAAATGAATGAATGGGCAGACGTTGCTTTAAAGGGTTAGTTGACCCAAAAATGAAAATTAGCCCATGTTTTACTCACCCTCAAAGCATCTTCGGTGTATATGACTTTCTTCTTTCAGACGAATCCAATCAGAGTTATATTAAAAATGATCCTGGCTCTTCCAAGTGTTAGAATGGCAGTAGGCAGGTGTTTTTGTTCAACAGTCCAAAAGTAGTCAAATAAAGCGCATACATCCATAATAAAACATGCCTCACACGGCTCCGGGGGCTGAATAAAGGCCTCCTGTAGTGAATCCATGCGATTTTGTAAGAACAATATCCATATTTAAAAAG
This sequence comes from allo-octoploid hybrid of Carassius auratus x Cyprinus carpio, assembly GCA_024542945.1. Taxonomy (NCBI): domain Eukaryota; kingdom Metazoa; phylum Chordata; class Actinopteri; order Cypriniformes; species allo-octoploid hybrid of Carassius auratus x Cyprinus carpio. Next base: position 73,361 of record JANHFF010001159.1, read on the forward strand.
TTATTACCATTTTTCTGTAACTTCCGCTAACTGTCATATGTGGATACCATTCAGTGCACTTGAAAATATCTCTTTCAAGTGTAGAAATTAGGAAAGAAAGAAGTATTGTCTAATAATTATTATGTGACCCTGAAGAAAAAAACATTCATAAGGGTAAATTTTTCGAAATAGAGATGCATCATCTGAAAGCTGAATAAATAATCTCTCCATTGATGTGTGGTTTGTTAGGAGGACAATATTTGTCTGAGATACAACTATTTGAAAATCTGGAATCTGAGGGAGCAAAAAAATCTAAATATTGAGAAAATCATCTTTAAAGTTGTTCAAATGAAGTTCTTAGCAATGCATATTACTAATCAAAAATTAAGTTTTGATATTAATGGTAAGAAATTTACAAAATATCTTCATAGAACATAATCTTTACTTAACATTCTAATAATTTTTGGAATTTAAAAATCAATAGTTTTAATCCATACAAAAAATACATTCAATTTGATTCAAGTTTATTTGTATAGCGCTTTTTACGATACAAATCATTGCAGCAACTTTACAGAAAATTAAGTTTCTACAATATTTAGTAGTAGCTTATCAGTGATAACTGTCAGTTTATGTGTATATGGCAGAAATGTTCAGAAAAATCAATAAAAGACGTAAACAAACAGACGATTAATGTATTGTATTATATTGTATTGTACATGTATTGTTGTCTATTGCTACAAATATACCTGTGCTGCTTATGACTGCTTTTGTGCTGCAGGGTCATATAGTGGTGATGTGTCAATAGGCTGTATGGTGAATGACGTACTTCCGGTGAAATCTAAGGATGCTGGATTACTTCCGCCGATTGTAGAGTGCTATACTATACCTAATAACTTATGCTATGCTATACCTAATAACTTATACTCTTTGGCTATACTACAGGAACGTTAGTCACAAAAACAGACAAAACAGCCTCCACTCATATTGTTGATGCATATTTGCTTTATTATATTAAATAAACATATATATGTTACACTTTATTTTATTGTGTCTCTGTTACAGTGTAATTTTTCATTTAAGTACTGAGTAATATTAATGAACTACATGTACTTACTGTAGGGTTAGGTGCATGTAATTATGCCTAATTTATAGTTTTTACTATAATAAATACATGCAACATCTGTAAATTTAGTAACATAAAAATAAAGTGTTTCTGAAATACTGTATGTCCAACAGGTTTGCGACTCATGCCCACTTGATGGCCTTTTGGAGGCAGATAGAGCCAGCAACAGGCAAGATCGTGCGTGTGACAAGAGCACGGACTGAAGCCAGGACAGATGAGGTCCCTCATGCTGTCAATGCAATGGTACATGTATTCTGAAACATTTAATATGATTAAGATATCTTTTAGTTTTACAATCAAACTTTCTGTGCCAGTTATGGTGTTTGTGTAATAGTAATAAAATATTTTCTTCTTTTCACATTCTCTTCAACCCATTGATGAGTTTTTTCTGTTCATGACATATCTGTCATTGGGTCTGGTGCAGAAGGATCTGGCCCACAGATTCAGAATCCACCAATCAACTGTAAGCCGAATAATCAACACTTACTCAGATACACAAGTGATTTTGGATTGCACTGAACTACGCTGCCAAACACCACACTCTCTTCTCCTTCAGAACGAGGTATTCTCCAACTACGAATCTCACTGCACTTTCAAAGGGTTGATTGGGATGGCTCCTCACGGTGCTGTAACCTTTGTGTCATCTCTCTATGAAGGAGCCATCAGTGATAGAGAGATTCTAAAGCAGTCTGGTATTGTGTCTCTTCTAAAACCAACATTGGCTGTAATGGTGGATAAGGGTTTCCTTGTGGAAGACTGTGTGCCCTGCAAAGTCCACATACCTACCTTCCTGTCAAAGAGAGCACAACTGTTTTTGCCAGAGGTCAGGAAAACACAGTCTATTGCAAGACTCAGAGTCCATGTTGAGCGCCTCATTCGAAGGGTGAAGGAGCACCAGATATTCAGTACAGCAATACCTCTTTCTCTCACAGGAAGCATCAATCAACTGTACACAGTAGCCTGCCTCTTGGTTAACTATCAAAACGGGCCTTAGTTAAAGCCTGGGCAAGCAATTGCTAATTCTGAAGAAGCAGAATTAGACAGGCAGAAATGTTTATACAGTTTATTACTGTATAATCACATGAAATAATAATTTTGGTTTTAACTTAAGAATGAGTCCTTATTCTCTGGACATAATTTGAAATTTGATTTGAAATTAAATTGTCAACAAATATAGAATTGTGAAACAAATATTTTAATGACCTTTTGATGACAAGACAAAATAAAATGACACTGTGCCTCTTTAGTTACTTGTGCATAGAGAGGTATTTTGGCAGATATGTAAAAAAGAAAAACAAATCACACCTCTGTTTCAGGGAGCTTAACACAGAAGTGTCTTTGTAAATGCGCTGCACAAACATGTCATCATGGGCACAGACAACAAAGTCACACCATTCCATACCCATCATAAGCAACTGCCCCTGCACTTGCCAATAATAAGCAAGGCTTTCCTTTAATTTATATGTTTCCATGATCAACTCTGAGGTACCTGCAGTCAATGTAGATTAGTGCATTTGGGCATTTCATCTCAACCAAGCCGAATGATGGTCTCTCAAGCAGGTCATATACCAGCCCATCAGGTGACGCACCCAGCCAAGGTGCATCTGGATGAATCACCAGTCCACATTTCCTTCAGTTCAGGTTTTTAAGAGTTACATAGTCCTTTAAGGCATCTGCCTCCATATCCAGTCCCTTCTTCATGTGTGTTGTTTGTTGTGTCATTCAGATGATCCTCTCAGCTAAGTTTTCTGCAGCATTTGGACCTCTAACATGGCTAACCTCCCTAAAATTTGAAGCAGTCACCCTCTCTTTCCTTAGTGAATGCCACTCAGGTGCTGCACTTTGACATCTGGTTGCTCCCTCAATGAGGTGTGACTGCAACAAAGTCACAGACAGTGAGTGGAGATGCAGCTGTTCCTGGTTTGTTGGCACATATGTACAGTCTGTTGGCTTTAACTGGTAGCCCTCTGGTGGCACTTTTGGGTATGTTGGGGAATATATAAGGGGAAGAGATCCTGGTTTGAAGTCAGCATAGACAGCTTTAGGGTCGAGTGTTGATGGGTCTGGCAGCTCACCACTGTAGGCCTTGGATAGTGAAGATCTGGAATAACATTATCAGGGAATCAATAAACATTTTTGCTACAGAGTATAGTATAGCATAGCATGCATGTTTACACTGACTGCATACCTGATTCCACTTGCTGAAGTAGCACCTGGTTTGGGCTTCACTACCACCATGGCATCCACCGGTCCCGGCTTCACTCCCTATTTATTAGATGCCATCAAAACTATAGCAAAAGACTGTAGCAAAACAAACATTATGTCAGATATTTAATTGATATAAACCATTGTTCGTGGTTTATGCCACTTCTGTTCTGTTTGGGTGCATGATAGGACAGGAGGGACGACAGACATTCCAGATTCGTAGTAATGGGCTGTCTGGTAAAGCAAAGCAACCAAATGGTTGCACATCCCACTCCCAGCCACACAGGAGCAGGAGCTGTTAACCAGCACAACTGGCTCTGAATCACGTAATGTCATCTGAAATACACAAACAAAAGGGTAAAAAAAAAAAAAATAACAAAGTAGTCATCAAGTATATCAGCTACTCATCAACAAAGTTGAAACCATGTGTCTATGCTTGGAACAGGTAAAGACAACAACAGTTTCAAGGTAGAACATGAGCAGTTTGAAGGGTAGTCGAGTAAGGGAAATAGCCATTCTGCATCTGCAGCCATCACATAAAACTACATTTCATATCATTATTCTTCAGATTTTAAAATAAACTCCCTGTGTGTTATAGACTAACTAGAAAGCCTGCACACTCTGCTACCCTGTATCTGCAACTGCAGTAAAGTTAGTTTCATATTCATGTATTTAGATTTTTGCCCTCAATAACTTTCTTATGGTGTATTCAAAATGGTTCATATGAGTAAATTATTATTATAAACAAGCAGGGGCGGCGTTAGGGGTGGGCTAAGGGGGCTGGAGCCCCGAATGTTTTTATTACCACCATGCCATCAATGAGTTTTCATGCCCAATAAAGTAATTTATATTAGAATTTAATTAAATAAATAAATAAATATCTCTCGACTCTCACGTCTACAGTGTCTGTCAATTTACGCGTTGTCATTCACACCCGACAAAAACCGCCCACTGAGTCTAGTGCTTCTGACTGACATGTAAACTGGCCAACCATCGATGAGCGTCTGTACGATCCAGCCAATGAAATGAGATCTTTGGAGCCAGGCGGTTTGTTGGCGTGTAGTATTTTACTAGATCAATTTATTTGAAAATTAAAATGGATATTTCAAAATTCTTCAAAAAAAAGGAAGTAAAACACCCCCAGCCAACACTTGAACGCCAAGATACAACAGCTTCAGGTATCTGTAACTTTTAATCATAGTATTATATTTCTTTTTCGGTTTTAAATTGTGTCTGATTTAACGTTACATTCTGAACATCTAACAGTTAACGGTTGCGCAGCACAGTCTTTAGGACACACACACACAGAGCGGTTATAATGTTTGTTTAGCACGGTCTGTGGCAGACTTTTCGTGTCAGGGCAACAATTCAATAAACAAGATAATAAAAAAGACATATTTCGCGAAGGAAATGGTTCCAAACAAAGCATGTTGTTGTGCTCTGCAGCAACACACAGCGGTGTTTACTGAATAAATTTGCTTGAGTAAATGATTCACTGACCCATTCATAAAAACAGTTGCTTACTTTTTTTCTGAATGAATCATCTGTTTCGAACGAATCCATTGATTAAATGACTGACCGACTCACTCATTAAGGCAGTGGCTTGCCGCCACCTAGTGGCAAAGTACCATTCTAATTTTTTTCATCATTTCATATTTCTGTATTCCAAATTTTATATTTGATTCATTAGCCTCTTAAGATTATTTATGCAATTTGTAAGTGCTGTGTAAGTGGTCCTTCAAAAATATAAGTGTATAGAGCCCTGCGTTTATAATTATACTTGCTTTAAGTGTTTGTGTGTGTATTATGTATGTGAGTGTATGTATAAAGTAAGAATAAGGTAGCCTATAAAATTTAATATGTGCAGGAAGAATGGGTGAAGTTTTTTTTGTTATTATAGATTCTTTATTCACCTTTTTTATCTATTCTCACAAAAAAAAAAAGACTATTAAAACAATAACAGAGCTGAGCTTGCTATTTTACCATGTCTTAGATGAGTCAGCAAGGAAAGAAGAGGCTTTAGAAGGTGAAAGGGATGATCTAGGAACACTGCAGACAGGCCCAGAACACGTGAAGCTTCAGCAGTATCCCTTTACCCAATTTGGAACACAGCAGAGATCTTTTAATAAGAATTGGCTAAATGCATTTCAGTGGCTTGAGTATTCCGTATCCAGAAATTCTGCATTCTGCTTTTCTTGTCGTCTCTTTGGCAAGCATCATATCCGAAACACCAAAGACACATTAACAAGTGTAGGTTTCTCCAACTGGAAAAGGGCTTTAGAATCATTCAGAGAGCATGAACAAAGTAGCCTTCATAAGGCTTCCATGACATGCTGGAAGAGCTACAAAACAACTCAAACACATGGAGATATTACAGAACAGCTTCATAGAGCCAGTGTAGGAGAAATAACTGAGATGAACAGAGCCAGAGTCAAAATCAGGGAAACTTCCTTGAGTGCATGAAACTTCTCACACAGTTTGACCCATTTCTACAGCAGTACAATGCTCCATCCCATGCTACCTACCTGTCTCACTCATCGCAAAATGAAATGATTGCATGTATTTCAGAAGAGGTCACAGAAAGCATCATAAAAGAAATGAGAAATTTAAAGATGTATGCTCTGATGGCAGATGAGGCAAGGGACAGGCACTCTGAACAACTGGCAGTATGTGTGCGTTACGTTACGTCCGAGGGCAGGATCAAGGAAAATTTCCTTGGTTTCAGCAAACTGGCTGGTTTTGATGCACAATCCATCACTGATGCAATAGAGCAAACACTGAAATCACATAAAATTGACCATCTTCTGTGTGTTGCACAGGCATATGATGGAGCTGCAGTCATGAGTGGAGCTGTGAGGGGTGTACAGGCCCGTTTCAGAGAACGTCATCCAGAAGCAGTGTACCTTCACTGCTATGCACATTAATTAAATCTTGTGCTGTGCCATGCATGCAAGGCAATACCAGAAGCCACCAACTTTTTTGATTTACTGGAGAGCCTTTATTCATTTTTCAGTGCATCTCTAGTTAATCACCAAAAGTTTACTGATGTTCAAAAACAGCTTGGACTACAATCATCTGAGCTGGTACAGCTGTCAACAACACGTTGGGCATGTCAGGTGAAGTCTGTGAGTGCTGTAATTGACAATTTCTGTGCTATTCTGCAATGTCTTGACAAAATTTCAACACCAATGGCTGTAGGCCTCAGGTCCAAACTCAGCAACTTTAACACTGTCTACATGCTGCTGATGTTTCATAGACTTCTATCCATCACTGAAGGCCTCCACAAATTCCTGCAGAGGGAAACCGTAGACCTGGGACAAGCAGTTCAATACAAAACAGCAGTCTACGACTCTCTTAAAGAACAACGCACAGCTCAGAGTGCTACAGATTTATTTTCAAAAACAAAGGCCTTGTGTGAGGTAAATAACATTCCAGAACCTTCTGCAGGTTTTAGATGGAAACAGAAGAGGCTTGATGATAATGTAGTGGAAACAGCATGTACAGTAGGTGGACATCCAAAACGTTGCTTCTACCGCCGCTCGTACCGCCGCCGCGGCGTCTGCAAAGTGCATTTGCAGCTTTTGACCGCTGAGTGGCGCTTTAATCACAAGTTTTCAAACAAGCGCATCAAAGCACATTTTCGCAAATAGACGTCAGCTTTGCCTCACCGAAGTGTTATATTTGACTGCAGTCGGGGAAAATGAAAGAAAAAATATTTAATATTCACAGATGAAAGTTTAGTCCTTATATGTAAGATATGTGCGTTTCTTAGAACGAATTCAAGCAGGATAAATGTCAAGCCTATGAGCCTGTGCTTATATTTTCCCTACACCATATTTTAGATTAGACACATTTAAATAGTGTGCAGTATTATTTATATAATATGAATTATGTGTTATATTATTAAAAATAAACTGTGGTTTACTTTGCATCGGAGCATTAAGAGTGGTAGCATAGTGAGCTAGGCTTGCGTGTTTTATAAATTATTTTCTTTATTTTAGTAAAATGTGAGGCACTGAATAATTTCTCTCCCATTATTTAGGCCTAATTAAAACAAGAAACAAATAAATTAAACCTGCACAATTTAACTAAATCATTAAAACTCTAAAGAATGGACTGATTAATAAAACGTCCTCATGATTAAACTCAAGTTCTCAAAATACACATGATGTAAAAAAGAGCTTCAATAATGGACAACTTCAGTCTTCTTTACTTGCTTTCATGTAATTTAAGTAAAAATAATAATAATAATAAATAAATATATAAATACATGCAGCCGCATTCAAATGCAGGTTTGTACAATATTCTGTAAAATGTCAGAGTGCAAGATTTGCTCTGCATGATGCTGAGTGCACGCAGCATTTATTCTTAATTGTCTACATATTTATCTTCATTACAAATCTTGTTTGGTTTTATTTTGGATAATTGCATGTAAAAAAAAAAAAATTTGCTTTGTAATGCATATGCAAAATGTGAATTATTATTCATATTCAAGTGTTTGTGCGAAAATTATTAATGCGCATGCAGGACAGGGAGGCGCCCTCTAGATCACGTGATTTTTTTCCTGATAATGAATTAACTTAAAATTGTGGTGTCTCACATACATGAGAAATATATCTACAGAAAGCTTGAAATGTCTTTTAAACGAATCAATTCAGAACGAAAGCATTATGTAATCTGTGAAGGTTGTATTTCTCTTTAAAGGCGCGTCCATGTGGAGAGAGTCAGCACTGTGAATTTCATCTTGCAGCCGACAAGAAAACATTTGTTTATTAATAAATAATTAAAATGTCTCCTTTTTTACAATTATTGGGCTACTTCTGCCTGTGCTTTGTGGCAAACCTAATGCATGTGCTTGAGCGCGGAATATATTAAGGCTGGATTATAGATGTAAATTTAATATTAACCTGCGATTAGTTGAATAATGACAAATGAACGATTAGTAACTAGAAAAATCTTACGTGGGAAGCAGACCTATTAAATACCCTCTAGACATCTCTGTTAAAGTTTTTAAAACATTTTATACGCGTTTGTATAAATTCTTCTTTCAGAACGGTCTGTAACGGAGAGATGCCTTAACACTGATTTTTCCTCTGAAATACAAAAACGAAAATTGAAATAAAATTGATATTTTATGTTTTGAGAATGGCCAGCCCTTCTCTGCAGATATTGTGCTTCTGGTTTGTGCATTTTAAATCACATAAAGTCTACAAAATATAATGTCTCCCAAAACTCTGGTGTTTTCTTGTCACCTATAAAACATGTTCATAGACGGATACTTTACTGATGTCTGGACTCTGTTTGGGATTTAGAAAAACTTAAAGAGATGGTTTAATATAGGCCTATTGTTTATGAATAGGCTACATTCTGTGAAAATGTATATTTCACACTCTAAAAAAATATTGTATGGACGCAACAAAATAAAACGGCCGAGACTCCACTCAGAGGCTCGTAGTTGTGATTGGGCTCAACCCTCCCCCGCGCGTTTGGGACACGCTGCCGAGCAGAGTATGAGCAGTGCGGTGTTATTCTGACTGGAGCGATTTTTTAAAGGTCGCGTCGTGGTTTTCACTCGCTCCAGCACCGCTCCATCACGAGTACAATTCATGCCAACAGCCCGTAATATAACTGCATATTTAGCAAGAATTCACATGATAAACATATTTAGCTATAGCTTGATACACATAATCTCTCTGATACGAAGATTATAATGACGGCAATAGTCGAGCGGGATGTTACAGGCTAGTTCTCAAGGAATTTGTCTTCCTTTTACTGATTATTTTCGGGTTAAAGCATGATTTAAACAGATACAGCACATTCACACGTAATCGCTGTCGCAATAATGCATTCAAACAAATGTAATCTTACAGTAGGCTATTCATCTGTATCTGATTTTGAATGAGCAGAAATCTGTAACAAATGCATCGATCTGTAGATAAAATAACTGAAAATGTAAACTGTTATTTTCATCACAAACAAAATTTGCGCAGCAGAAAGCAGCAATTATACCTTTTAATGCTGACAATGTTATTAGTTTGGCGTTTGGTAGGAAAAAAAGTTTGCATACAATAGCCTAATCCCCTTTGAAACTCTCCTGTAATTTTATTTATTTATTTTTATTTAATTTTTATAGGCTACATTATGAAAATAACATTTAAACTTTATCCACGGAGCAAGTGCAGAGCAGTGTTTCTGGTATCAATGAGCGCGGAGCGGATTGATTATTAAATGCTCAAGCGCGGACGGGAAATTGTATGATTGCATGATGGGCTAGTATTAAAAATAAATAAATAAATAAAATAAAGGTCTTTCCAGCATTAAAGTAATAACGTTACTGCTTTTTATTAATCATCTTGTCTCAGTTATAAATTTGACTGGTAAATGATAAAGAATTATATTAAAACTTGTCTTGAACAATTTCGTTGTCATTTGAATATTGATTTTAAGTAGGGAGGCAAAAAAAAAAATCGATTTAAATTGCAAAAAGGATAGTTTTGTGAAAAAAAATCGGGGATTTTTTTTTAGGCCATAAGGCCTATCGCCCAGCCCTAATGCAACAGTTTGCATCTTTTTATTTATTTATTTATTTATTATTATTATTATTATTTTTGGAGTTAAGGCACTTCCTCTGAAATTAAGTTATAATAACTAATAAACTTTATTGCTCTATACAGTAGTCAACATTTGAAGTGTATCAAACCTTTCTTTAAAGTTGTCCTAAAACCTGTTCTGCAAGTTTGAAACCCTCATAAGACACTGTCCATATGAAAGACCAAGAGATTCACACCTTTACATCAACCCCCACAAGCTATACAGAACTACCCCCAGCCCCCTCCAGCTGAACTGAATTCGGTCTGTTTGTTGGCTGTGAGGAACGGTGTGTTGTCATGTTACTGGGTTGAAACATGCCTGCACTCACAGCAGCCCTACTCTTTTTATTCATTATTTTCCCGCAGCCCATATTATTATTTTCACTAGACCAAAATAATAACAAATTATCAATTGATAATTAATCATTATTTTTGCGAAAATCATGTTATTTGTGAACATAGGCGTTTGAGGAAGGTTTTAAGAGCTTCACAGAGAGCGTGAGCTCTAACTGACCCAGCTTCACCGTCCGCGGTTTGATTTTACTAAACCAGTTTGAGGCGAATACAACTCATTGATCATGAGCCCAACATTTAGCAAGGCAGGAAAACATTCAGTCTACCTGAAGGAAGACATATTTCATTGAGCTAATGCTGTTAAATAGAGATAAAAACAAACAAACAAACAAACAAAAAAAACTGTAGGCTATTCTTAAACTTGGAGCTCATTATATTGAAGTAAAAATCCAAACACCAGAAGCAACCTATGCACTCTCAGTGTTCTTTCATTGAAAAGTATGCATTTTATTTATTCACAGGCTGTATGGTTGAAATAATATTTTAGTTGAAAACTTTAAGTGCCATTGTTTAAAAAACTGCATCATAGAAACGTTTAATAGACCTTCAGTTGTCATGCTTTAAAATCCCATGCCATTTGTAATTTCACTGTATTTTCACCTCCTAAATTACTACCCCAATTCTATAATGGTAAAATTTATTCAGGCCTGACATTATTTATTTTTATTTTTAGAATAATTGTATCCTACATAAATGGGTGAATCAGAACAAACATAACTTTTTAACTGCAGGCAGATATAGGCCTATATTATTGTACATTACAAATATTTGGATCGTCCCTAATTCTCTCCCTTATTTTATTAAAGAATAAATACTTATTTTCTTCAAGAATAAACATTATAAATAAATAATAAAAGAAAGAACCTCTATTAGCCCTTATTTGTAGGTTGTAGGAGATATGCGAGCGATTCATAGATTTAAAAAAAGAGAAAAGTGGGGTGCTTGGTTTCAGAAAACTTGTGATGCCTGTGTAACGGGGTTCCCTTTGTTGTCGCTGAAAAGGGGGTTTCCCGAAGTTGCTGATTGGCTGGAAGTTCAGTAGTCGTTGAAGTGACGTCTTGGGAAGCCCGTGGTTGGGCGTAGGCTGACGATGCGGAGTTGTGGGCTGGTTGAAGTTGAACGGGCACTCGAGGTCAGACTCGGAGACACGGCGTTACAAAACTTAACTCAGAACACGAAACTCTCAAACGGAAAAGAAAAAAAACTAAAGTAAAAGAACAGAAGTAAAGTTTGACGAGACTAGGTGGTGTTTCTTCTCATCGTGGCTAAGTAGCAGCAGGCGTGCAGGCCGAAGCACGCTGGAGCCACGCTCAATGAACGCTAAGCGTAATGACAAAAAGCATGGCTAAAAGCTTAAACCTCAAGCAAAAGCTAAAAGCAGGCTAAAAGCTTAAACTACAAGCAAAAGCTAAAAGCCGGCATGACTGATAGCAAAAGCTAAACCCAAGCTAAAAGCTAAAAGCAAAATTTGATGGTGTCCTGAGTATTTAAACTGGCCTTTTGGCCACACCTCAAATGTTGTCTTGACCAATTAGATATTGTCTTTTCTCGGTGTGTTGCATTGTTTGTCCCACCCATTCATAAATCATATGTTATCTTATCAAGCACGTGGTCCGAATTTTCCCGCTCTTGCAGGGTATTATTTGGACATGATTTCAAATAACTGATGGTCAGAAACGTTTCAAGCAAGAAGATTCGAACACACACATATTGAATATGATCCCTTAAGCTATTCAAGAGTTATTTAAAAAGACATACACAATAAGTGATTAGAGACATTATAGTCAAATGTGTGGGTTACACATAAATGAATATGGAGTTAAGCAATGGACCGATATTCATTTATAAGTCTTTCTGAGTTCATATTGGTGCAACTACATCTATAAGAGACAGTTCCTGTGCCATTCTCTGACATAAGGATTTTCTGTGTGGAGCCCAGAGGTTAAAAGGTCCCCTTAGGAATTTCAGTCTGGTTCTGCTAGGTGGGGGGAAGTCAATCCAACAATCTTGTTTACTCTCATGGCTTTACATGTGAGGGTCACACTGTGCATCTCTTTGACCATCAATCTGGATTACTTGCCCCAAATTAGACAATCTCTTCTCTGAATTGAAACTGTCAATAATTGTTCTAATGGTGTTAATGTTGAAAGCTGTTCTCTGAAAGAGTTGGTCGGTTATCAGACTGTGGTGCTAGGAGTTGATTTACAACATCCTGACTTTCTGTGGAATTCGGCTCATGTTTCAACCAGGCTCCCGATCAAATCTTTAATTTGTCTGGTTCAGGCCTGATACGCTACATTTTCATATATTTAAATATCTTAAATTCAAATAGAAGAAAATAAATTTTATATAATATTTGTAAATATATTTTGAAATATATTTAAAAATAGATTTAAATATTTGATTTTGGCCGCAGATTTTAATGATAACAGCGAAAAGAACTTAAAATGCTCCATCACATTTGATTGTACATATAAGAGTAATACAGCATTTAAATCTGTAAAGGGTCTACTTTTTTGTGTACACTCACAATATCAACAAAACATTGTGCTTTTGTGAAATAAAGAAAATAAACAGGGTGTGCTTTCAGTTGTCTCATATCGCATATCTGTTTGAAACACATCACTAAAATAAACTAAACAGACACAGACATGTTAGACATGATACAGACATGTGAGACATTTCTATAGAAAGCTTGGAGTGTCTACTTTTAAATGAAGTAAGTCATATCGAAAACAAATATTCTGTAATAAGGTAATCCATATGAACAAAATGTTCAGTCTTTCTCATCTAAATTCATTATTTAGACAAGAAATTTTTTGTGACAAGATGGGGGCGTCTTACCACATTTCGGAAAATAGTGTTAATTTACCTGGTTATTTCCTTTGTGTTCACTTGATTCAGTAATGCGAACTACAGCTACAGTAAACAGTCGCTCCTGGACATCAACAATCGGTGTCCCAACATAGTTTTAGATCATGCTTTTGACTTCAGCGAACTCCCGCTGGAGCTACAGAAATCAACGTGGACAAGCAGATCACTCGCACTGACCGGAAGTGTTCGACGTCAATGTCGAGATCGTAAACAAAGACGGGGAAAGCGTAGAGGGCTGCATGCTAAGCTAAGGCTAAACCCACATCGGCCAGCTCTGCTCAGCATCTTCCTTGCCAATGTACAATCTCTGATGAACAAGATGGACGAACTAAAGATCTGGCCCCTTACACAGAAATGGCTTATGGACTGTAATGTTATGTTCTTCACTGAAACATGGCTCTGCAACGATGTCCCAAACAGCGTGGTGCATATGGATGGACGCTCTTTCTTCAGGGCTGACAGAGTAGCAGAAACCTCTGGTAAAAACAAGGGTGGTGGAGTATGCTTTCATGTAAACAAATCATGGTGCACAGACTCTGTCATTGTTGATACCTACTGCTCTGCTGATCTGGAGTTCCTGATTATCAAGTGCAGGCCATTCTACTACCACCTGAGTTTACTTGCATGGTTGCTGCTGCAGTTTATGTACCGCTGGACGCTAATGCTAACGTGGCTATGAAAGAACTTTGGACTGCTATTAGCGAATTACAAACCTTGCACCCGGATGGGGCCTTTATTGTTGCTGGGGACTTTAATCACTGCACTTTAAGATCTGTTCTCCCTAAATTTCATCAAAATGTCTCCTGCACTACAAGCGGACATAAAACATTGGACCACATATATACTAATGTGACTGATGCCTACAAAGTCACACCCCTTCCCCACCTGGGTCAGTCTGACCACCTCTCTTTGTTCCTGCTCCCCAAGTATACCCCGGTCATCAAATGTGTGAAACCTACAATAAGAACAGTTAAAATCTGGCTGGGAAGGTGCTGACTCCACTCTTCAACATCAATTTTAGCACACAGACTGGAGTGAGTTTGCTACCCAGGCCACCACAAACTCTCAGATCAACATTGACAATTACACCAACTCTGTCCTGGAGTACATCAACAGGTGTGTGGGCAGAGTGACCACACACACACAAAAAAAATCCCCAAAGAGAAGCCCTGGATGAACAGAGAGGTTCGCCTCCTGTTCAAAGCAAGAGATGCAGCCTTCAGGTCTGGAGACCGGGAGGCTTACAGCTCAGCCAGAGCCAACCTGAGGAAGTGTATCTGCCAGGCCAAACTCACACACAAAAAGAGGATTGAAGAACACTTTAATTCTTCAGACCTTGGGCGTAAGTGGCAAGGCATACAAACTATCACAGACTACAAACCACCTAACACTGAGACCCCCTCCAGCTCTGCCTCCCTCTCTGACAAGCTCAATAATTTTTTATGCTCGTTTTGATCAAAATAATAAGGAGATCTCCCTTTAAAGCTGAGCATCAACCCAATGAACTGCCTCTCACACTCTCCACCTCAGCTGTTTACTCCACTCTGTGTAAGGTGAATGAACGGAAGGCAGCTGGCCCTGACGGAATACCTGGTTGTGTGCTTAAAGCCTATGCGGAGCAGCTGGCTGCGGTCTTCACGGACATTTTCAACCTGTCCCTGGCCCAGGCAACTGTCCCCACTAGTTTCAAAACCTCCACCATCGTGCCAGTACTGAAGCACTCCACTGCATTGGCCCTTAACGACTTCCATCCTGTTGCACTCACCCCCATCATTGCCAAGTGCTTTGAGAAACTGGTTGCATTCCATTTAAAATCCTGTCTCCCTGCTACACTAGACCCATTGCAATTTGCCTATCCCCGCAATAGGTCACAGGGGACGCTATCTCTATGGCACTTCACTCTGCCCCCACCCACCTGGACAGTCAAAATACAAATGTGAGAATGCTGTTCATTGATTTCAGTTCTGCATTTAATATGGTGATTCCCTCCAAGCTGATCTCCAAGCTCAGCCAGCTTGGAATCAACACATCCATCTGCAACTAGATTCTATATTTTCTGACTAACAGACCTCAGTCTGTTAAGTTAGATAACCTGTCCTCCTCCATCATCACCCTGAACACCGGTGTTCCACAGGGCTGCGTACTGAGCCCTCTTCTCTACTCCTTATTCACCCATGACTGCATTCCTGTTTATGGCTCCAACACCATAATCAAATTCCCAGATGACACCACGGTGGTAGGTCTGATCAAGCATGACGATGAGTCAGCCTACAGGGATGAGGTGCAGCACCTGGCTGTGTGGTGTGCCACCAACAATCTGGAACTAAACAACCAGAAGACTAAGGAGATCATTGTGCACTTCAGGTGGACTAGGAGTCATGTACACACACCCATCTACATCAACGGAGCTGTAGTGGAGCATGTGTTGAGTTTCAAGTTCCTTGGCATCCACATCTCTGATGACCTCACCTGGTCCCTAAACACCTCCACCCTGGTCAAAAAGGCACAGCAGCTCTTTTACTTCTTACGGAGCCTTAAGAAAGTTCACCTGAGTCCCAGGATCCTTGTGGAATTCTACTGCTGTGCCATTGAGAGCATACTCACAAATTGCATCTCAGTATGGTACAGCAATTGCTCCGCATCTTACTGCAAAGCACTCCAGTGGGTGGTGAAAACTGCTCAACGGATCACCAGCACCCAGTTAACTACCATTGAGAACATTTATCACAAGCGCTCCCTGGACAGGGCAAGAAACATCATCAAGGATGCCTCTCACCCTAACCATGGACTTTTCACCCTCCTTCCATCCGGCAGGCTTTACAGGAGCCTACGCTCTCGCACTAGTAGGCTCAGGAAGAGCTTCTTCCCCGAGGCTGTGACACTTCTGAACTCCACACCACCAAGCTAACCTGCACCTGCTTTCTTACTGCACTGGTCACAGTACTTTACATACATGTATTTGCACTACTCATATTTTGCACAGACTACACATTGTTCAAGCTATAACACTGTAAACTATCTAACGTTGTTACTGTACATAGCACAGTAAACTATTTCTATAAAAATACTGCTACTTTGCATAGAATACATTGTTTAACAATACTATTGTACACTCAACCAACTGTATTTATTACCACCGTTCTTACGTTGTTGCTGTTCATAATGTACATATAACCCTACATCGCATTACTATTTATATTCTATACATACACTGCTTAATACTGTATATAGCAACTCCACTGTACATTTTGTAAATTATAGCTTTACTAACTCTGCACTTCATATGTAAATATCCACGTGAGACGCAAGCTCATGTAAACACCCTCATTTCCGTAAGCAAAGCGCTTGAGGATGGTCGAGTTCATCACAGCTACTGTTCAAGTCAAGTCAAGTCTGCTTTATTGTCAATTCTTCCACATGTACAGTACATACATACAGAGAATTGAAATTGCGTTACTCTCAAACCCTTGGTGCATACAGATAACACTAACAGTAGAACATTAAATACAGATAATAAAATATAAAGTACGACTATACAAATATACAAATAGGTCATGTAAAAAAGAAAGATAAGCAGCACAAGGCACATGGTAGATACGATGCAAACCAGTAAATTAAACAGTGCAGATATAATGATTGTAGTGCAAAAGGGCTTATTCAGTCTGATTAAAGTGTCAAAAATCTCAGAGAGCAGTTCTTTTTTTAAACTAACAGAAGAGGTGGTTGAATGAGGTCAGTTAACTGCTGAATGAAGTAGTGAGCAGACCAATCCTGTACAAAGTGTCTGGTGCATGTCCCAGTGTGTTAGTGGGAGCTGGGGGCGGGGGGTAGGGACTGAGGTTCAGAGTTCAGTGGTGCATGGGGAAAAAGAGGGGAGGGGGGGCAAGGTCGGGAGGGAGTTCAGCTTCCTGACAGCCTGATGACTGAAGCTCTCCTTCAGTCTGCTGGTCCTGGCCTGGAGACTCCGCAGTCTCCTCCCTGATGGCAGCAGACTGAAGAAGCTGTGTGATGGGTGAGTGGGATCACCTGCAATGCAGAGGGCTTTGCGAGTGAGACGGGTTCCGTAAATGTCCTGGAGGGAGGGAGACACCAATGATCTTTTCAGCTGCTCTCACTATGCGTTGAAGGGTCTTCCGGCAGGATGCATTGCAGGCGCCATACCACAGTGATGCAGCTCGACAGGATGCTCTCGATGGTGCCTCTGTAGAAGGTGCACATGATGGGGGCCGGGGCTCTAGCTCTTCTCAGTTTGCGGAGGAAGTAGTGACGCTGCTGTGCTGTATGGACACACAGTCATATGTGTAGAGCGAGTAGAGCAGCAGGCTCAAAACACATCCTTGTGGGGCTCCTGTACTCAGGGTGATGATGTTGGAGGTGGTCTGACCCACCCTCACTACCTGAGGTCTGCATGATAGAAAATCAAGAACCCAGTCACAGAGTGGGGTATTCAGTCCGAGGTTTCTGAGCTTGGAGACCAGATTGTGGGGGACTATAGTGTTGAAGGCTGAGTTATAATATATAAACAGCAGCCTCACATAGTTCCCTTTATTGCTAGGAAAGAGTGGCGTGCAGGAGATGGGACACAGCATCCTCAGTAGACCTATTAGGGTGATAGGCGAACTGGAGTGGGTCAATGTTGTTAGGGATAGAGGAGCAGATGGTGTTCTTGATGAGCCTCTGAAAAACCTTCATAATTAGTGATGTGAGTGCCACTGGTCGATAATCATTTAGGCAAGATGGATTGTTGCTTTTTGGTACAGAAACAATGATAGATTTTTTAAAGCATGTAGGGACGACTGACTGAGCAAGGGACTCGTTAAAGATGGACATAAACAATCCAGCCAGCTGATCGGCGCATGATCTTAATTCACGACCGGAAATCCCGTCTGGGCCAGCTGCTTTCCTGATGTTCACACACTTCAGAGCTCGACGAACCTCGTCCTCCAATACACGTCACTGACGTAGCTGTTATTTTCCTCTGTGCACTTTGGCAGACTGTTGAGATCGCCAGAGCGGTTTGCTTCAAAACGTGCATAAAAGGTGTTCAGCTGGTTGGCTAGTGAAGAGTCAGCACTCACCGCAACGGAGGATTTACTTTTAAAAGAACTGATAGTTCTCAGTCCCTGCCACATGCACCTGGAGTCATTCAGTTGGAAATGAGACTCCACTCATTCTCTGTACTGTTGTTTAGCAGTTCTCACAGCGCGTCGGAGAGCATAACAGGCAGGGCCCGGTTCCCCAAAACGTTCTTATCACTAAGTAGTTCTTAACCTATTCCTTAACCTCTCTCTTAATCTTATGGCACGATTCCCGACACGTTCGTACGCTAAGTATATCTTCTGTAAGTCAACCTTTCATAAGGTTGGTCTGGACCATTCGTAAGCTCTCTCTTAGCGTTGTTTGAGCTCAAGACGCTAGTCGCCGCCACTGTAGCAGTCTTTAGAAATCAGCGCAGCGCAGTACAAGTCCAACTATGGTATGTTGACAATGTTGTGGCTCAAAAATGATTTTATGTTATGGAAATTTTAAGACTAATAATAAAATATGTTTGCAATGGATACAGGCCTATTTATGAAGTTGACTTTATTTGGTATCAGAACTAATATGGTGGTAATAAGGCTAGACTATTTCGTAATGTCATTAAAGCGTTTAAATTGGCAATCACTTTTGATAATTAAAATCTGGCAAACAATTTGGCTCTAAATGGCTAAGATCTATAAATGGGTAAGCATTGTGGTGTCCAGTAAGCGACCAACTATGGCAGCGATTGTACTGAATCAAAGACGGCGCCGGCCGCGGAGCCGTTTAGTCCATGTCAATTTTTTTATTCGGCAAAACTTAAGCCCTTTTGACATTTTGCCTGACGTGCTATATTTAAAAAAAAAACTGCCTCCCAAGACAACTCATTATGGAGCTGCTGGACCTTCTCAGACCTGCGCTTGCCAGGCTAACGCGGCGGAATTTTGCTTTAAGCCCTGAAGTCCAGCTGCTTGCAGCGCTAAGGTTTTTTTTACTACAGGGAGCTTCATCGAGGTTGTGGGAGAGGGCTACGGCCTAAGCAAGACCTCGGTGTGGAGGTGCGGAATTCTGATTGTAAAGTACCTTACCATTAATATAAAAGTGTATTACATAATTTTTAGAAGTCGTTAAACCCATGTCAAGAAGCGGCACAAGTGGCACAACGGGATAAGGAGGGTGGATGATTAGCGAGGGATACCCGGTTCGTCTACCCGTCACAACATATCGTGTGAACATATTACTGACAATTTGATAATTTAATTAATAGTCTATATTTTACGGATAACTTAAACTATGTTAAAATAAATGTTACTGTAATAATTTGAGGAATGTTTCGTTTGCATAGAACGTGTTTTCTTTCTTAACGCTGTAATACACCTTCACGTGAAGTGGAAAATCGATTCCTGAGCAATCGATGCCAACTAATTCAGCACCTTCACTTGGGACAGCGCCTTTGTAACGTCGAACGTAAGAGGCAGCGTGATAAGAAGCTTCCTAAGGGACACTTCGGGGAACACACTTAGGAACATAAACAACTTTGGTAAGATATATCTTTTGAGTCTTCTTAGCGCTAAGAGTGAGCGTTATCGGGGAACTGGGCAACAGTTTTGTATCCGCTCATGTCTCCCAACACGAGCCCCGCATTATATGCGGCCATGCGTGCATTCACCGCTGCCCGGATTGATTTATCGACCCATGGTTTCTGGTTCGAAAAAGTTTTTATTGTTATGGTTTGTGTTAACTCCTCAACCAGCGTGCCGACAAAGCTGATAGATACATCCACAAACTCACTGACGTCAGTGGAACTAGACCTAAACATGTCCCAGTCCACGTCATCGAGGGCGTCCTGTAGCGCAGCTTCTGATTGGGCGGACCAGCGTTTCACCACCCGCCTCTCTGGAGCTGCATGCACAAGCTTTTGTTTGTATTCCGGTATGAGGAAGATGGCGGTATGGTCAGATTTTCCAAAACCCGGTAGCGAGCTGGCTTTATACCCATTCCTGAACTGAGAAAAGCAGTGGTCCAATGTATTCCTCCCTCTGGTTGGACAGGAAATGTGCTGGTACAAGTCTGGCATCACATGTCTAAGATTGGCTTTATTAAAGTCCCCACTCACAATGATGGCAGCGTCCGGGTGGTTGTTTAAGCAGACACTAAGCACATCATGGAGCTTAGACAGGGCCATCTCCATGTCCCCTTGAGGTGGAATGTAAACAGCCATGGCGATGACCGCTGTTAACTCATGAGGCAAATAGAACGGGCGGCACATGATTGTCAGATGCTCCAGATGAGGCAAACAGGAACGCGACAGAATGGTGATGTTCCTGGGGTTGCACCATTTATTGTTGACCATGAAACAGACCCCGCCACCTCTTGTTTTGCCTTTTGTTTTGTCCTGTCCATCCGAATAACAGAGAAGCTATCAGATGGTGTTACAGCTTCGTCCGGTACCGAGGGTATCAGCCATGTTTCTGTTAAGCAGATTATGTTGCAGTCCCTTATGTCCCGATGGAATCTTATCCTGGCTCTGAGATCATCCATCTTGTTCTCAAGTGACTGGACGTTGGCTAACAGGTTCATGGGTAAAGGTGGACTCTCCGCTCTGGTCCTCAGTCTGTTGCGAACCCCAGCGCGTTTCCCTCTGTGTTTTCTGTTTCGTTGCCTCTGAGGAGCCCTCTTATGGCCATTGTTCTCATCCGTTTTGTGGAGAATCTCAGGTGGCCAACTTGGATCGTTGGGTAAACCGTTGAAAAACAGGTGAGAAAGCTGGTTTCTGATGTGTAAAAGTGTTCTGCTGTCATAAGTGATCAGTGCCGATGATATGCGTGCAAAAGGTGAGAGTAATTTAAGTAAAAAATTTAATAAAAACACAGTCTAAGCGGAACGACCAGGACGGCGTCCGAACACAGCGGTGCCATCTCTTTACACTCATATAAAAGTAATATGAGTGTACACTGTAACATGATGAATGCTACAAGTCTAAGACTGATTAGACCATGTTTATTATTAATACTCTGTTCACGAATAGATTTTTATAACTGCTAAACAATAATAATTAGTTTCTCAAATATAAAATGTCATTTTTTATTATAGTACAAAGCATGCTATGTAGTCTATGACTACAAAATCATACTATAACATCAGGCAAACTAGGCTATATGACTACAAATTCAAAGTTGGTTTTTCCCAAACTATAAATCATGACTAAAATGTTTGAAATCGAGTGAAATATTTTGAATATGATTGCAATTCATTGTATCTAAATTTCTTGCGGCGAGACTTTGTTTTCATGGTCTATCAACCCTCTACATTTCAAGTAAATCACTCGCATATGCGACTAAATCTTCATTCTGGGTGACTCAATGATGTCTAATATTAGCCAATGGCTAATACATTTTCAGATTTTACTCGCCAGTGTGTGAGTTGGAGGCTAAGTATAAGTTTATATACACTCACCTAAAGGATTATTAGGAACACCTGTTCAATTTCTCATTAATGCAATTATAGATAACTGCATTTAGGGGTGTGGTCCTGGTCAAGACAATCTCCTAAACTCCAAACTGAATGTCAGAATGGGAAAGAAAGGTGATTTAAGCAATTTTGAGCGTGGCATGGTTGTTGGTGCCAGACGGGCCGGTCTGAGTATTTCACAATCTGCTCAGTTACTGGGATTTTCACGCACAACCATTTCTAGGGTTTACAAAGAATGGTGTGAAAAGGGAAAAACATCCAGTATGCGGCAGTCCTGTGGACGAAAATGCCTTGTTGATGCTAGAGGTCAGAGGAGAATGGGCTGACTGATTCAAGCTGATAGAAGAGCAACTTTGACTGAAATAACCACTCGTTACAACCGAGGTATGTAGCAAAGCATTTGTGAAGCCACAACATGCACAACCTTGAGGCGGATGGGCTACAACAGCAGAAGACCCCACCGGGTACCACTCATCTCCACTACAAATAGGTAAAAGAGGCTACAATTTGCACAAGCTCACCAAAATTGGACAGTTGAAGACTGGAAAAATGTTGCCTGGTCTGATGAGTCTTGATTTCTGTTGAGACATTCAGATGGTAGAGTCAGAATTTGGCGTAAACAGAATGAGAACATGGATCCATCATTCTTGTTACCACTGTGCAGGCTGGTGGTGGTGGTGTAATAGTGTGGGGGATGTTTTCTTGGCACACTTTAGGCCCCTTAGTGCCAATTGGGCATCGTTTAAATGCCATGGCCTACCTGAGCATTGTTTCTGACCATGTCCATCCCTTTATGACC
This sequence comes from allo-octoploid hybrid of Carassius auratus x Cyprinus carpio, assembly GCA_024542945.1. Classification (NCBI taxonomy): domain Eukaryota; kingdom Metazoa; phylum Chordata; class Actinopteri; order Cypriniformes; species allo-octoploid hybrid of Carassius auratus x Cyprinus carpio. Next base: position 95,775 of record JANHFF010001159.1, read on the forward strand.
ACCATGTACCCATCCTCTGATGGCTACTTCCAGCAGGATAATGCACCATGTCACAAAGCTCGAATCATTTCAAATTGGTTTCTTGAACATGACAATGAGTTCACTGTACTAAAATGGCCCCCACAGTCACCAGATCTCAACCCAAGAGAGCATCTTTGGGATGTGGTGGAACGGGAGCTTCGTGCCCTGGATGTGCATCCCACAAATCTCCATCAACTGCAAGTGTAACCCAGGTTACAAGAGCCAGCACCTGTGAATAGAGAAAAATATATATTACTACATATGTAAATAAAATAAGACTATTTTATTAATATCATCCCATTATTTTATTCATATTCATATTATATATCGAATTCTCAACTTATACTAAGTGAAATAGTTAATAACAGAAAATGTCTAGGAAAATAAGTAAAATTAGAAACTGGCCGTTTAAGAGTAACCCCTCCCTCAAGGTTGACGTCAAAAAAAAAAACAGAAAAAGGGAGAGAACGGTGAGAAGCGGAGACATGGCGATTTAGCAAAAACAGCTTTTGAACAGAGATTTAAAGTGTTTTAAGTTAAGTCGATCTGTAAGAGAAGTGTTTTGAAATATGAGAACAGTGTTCGCTCGTTAGCAGTAAAGTGGTGCTTACATTAGACGATCGCAATTGCACTGGATCTGAAGAAAATAGGAAACAGAAAAAAGTTAATTCACTCGAGAGAAACCAAAAGAGAGATTTTTATTTTTCCATCCGGGATTGTTCTGTTTACTCACTATTTTTCTTGGTAAGTGAATTACATGTATATGTATTTGTCTGTCCTTTATATAAATTAGTTAGTGTAGTGTTTCACTACAAAACAAACGTCTAAATTATGCTTTATTTCTGTTCAATGTTTTAGAAGAAAAATATGTGTATATATGTTGATTTGTGGTCAAATGGTTATTTTATGTCAATAATATGTGCTGAAAGTGTGATGCTAAGCACAGGGAGTTATGCTAACCATGCGGTCTTAGCTAATGGCTAACGCATTGATTTATATGGGTTGAGTAAGTTGAGCAAATCAGTTGTTGTATTTTAATGAGAAATGTGTTTAAAGAAAAAAGAGATGTGTATATTGTGAGTGCAATTGTACATTTTTTCAGTGTGTTACTGAAATATGCTTTTGATATTGAGAGCTCTGATATTAATTGTAATTTTCTGCCTTGTTTTGCAAGGTTGGTTTTTTTTTTTTTTGTTGGTTTCTTTTCTTTTCTCTCTCTCTTCTTTGTTTATTGATGTTCCTGAGAGCAATGCTGATTCTGGATCTGGAGTTTTGTTGACGTTTGGGAGAATTGTTTCTGCTGTCCATCGAGAGAGAGAGAGACACACGGTTGCAGAAACTGGCGAGCCATCCCATTTCATAGAATCTGGAAGTTGTTCATCACACTGGTAGGAAATATTGTGTAAACCTGTTTTTTACTTTTTGGACACATTTTTTGCTAAGCATCGAAACTCTTTTCACTCAAGGACCTGAGTATTTTTGTTTCCACGTTGGACATTTATTTCAAAGGACTAAGTATTTGCTTTGGACTGATACCTTTTCATCTGGTTATTTACCTGTGCATTTTTGTTGTTTACTTTCTGTTGAGTTTTCTGAAAGAGTGTAAAACATTGTTGGTTATTTTAAGAGTGAAACTTTGAATTTACATTTTCAAGAGTGTGAAGTTGTATCAAACCAAAGAGTTATCTATATTATATCATAATCTCATTAAACTATAGATAAATAAGTATAAAATAAATATAAATATATAATTAATATAATCAAATAATAGATAAACATATTAAGAGGTATTTAGGAGCTTTACATAAAGGGAGAGTTAAAGTGACTACTGTAAGTAGTTATTTCCATTAATTGAAAAGTGTTTGGTTCACTTGAGATTTACCATTGTCTATTCAAATTGTTATTCTTTTGCTCTTTCAAACAATCAAAATCTATATAAATACTTACCTTTTCCAGAAGTTGTTGTTGTGTTCTTTCTCCTGCTGCAATCCTGACTCCTGAGCGAACGTAGTCTTCTGATCCGGCCCCACACATACATAGAAGTAGCTGTGAAACCAAATTATTTCCTTCCGTGCATTCTTCGCGGGTGTTACAGGGGAAAATTTGGCGAGCCAGCCAGGAGTCTTGGTTGCAACAAGAGTCTGTGAAAGAACCAGAGAAAAATAAACCTGTGAGCCTCAGAAACTTAATCTTTAAAAGCAAAAGATGGAGATAGTGAAACAGGAAAACGTTAATGTAGAGAACGCACTTTTGATTGAAGGCCTTACGTTAACTGAAGTTGACAATGAAATAGAAAAATATTTGCAAAGATTTGGCTCAATTAGCAAAAATCTCATAATTGACGACCCAGAGTCTGAGTTCCATAGAAATGCTATTGTTGAATACAGCCACAACTCAGCGATCCAGAAGTTACTTCCCCTTCTGCCCTTGACTCTAGGCAGTCTTTCTGACCCAGCTGTCACTTTCCGTGTCCGTACCCTTCCTTCTGCATACACTAAGCCCACTAGTCGCACCGCCACAGAAGGGTATCTTGAAGAATTAAGAGCCATTGCCAAAGAAAGTGGGAGGCCTTTTCAGAGTGTCCTACAGGAAGAATTGGAGAAAATCGCAGATACTCATTCTGTCAACCCTCCTCCTGCAACAGATGCTCAAGATATTGAGAATAAAAACCCAACCAAGAGTGAGATTACCTTTGTGTCCCCACCTGTTTCGAGAGTCACTACGGAGGATGTTAGTGTACCCACCAGTCTCACATTTCCTGTAAATATCATAGACCCACCCGGTGTCCAGAGGATGGTCGTTGAGCACATAGTGAAAAGCGACAATACTTCACAGCAGACTTTGATTCGTCTGAGGGCCTTCTCTGGGAAGTCCCCACGTCCCCCAAATGAGCCGGATTTCGACACTTGGCGTGCGAGTGTCGACTTCTTGTTGAATGACCCTTCCATTTCTGACTTGCATAGAACCCGGAAAATTCTGGATAGTCTCTTACCTCCAGCAGCTGATGTTGTGAAGCATGTGCACCCTCCAGCCTTACCTGCTGCTTATCTTGAGATCTTGGAGTCTGTGTATGGTTCTGTAGAGGATGGTGATGAGCTGCTGGCTAAATTCATGAGTACCTGTCAGAATCAGAGTGAAAAGCCATCAGGTTACTTGCACAGGCTGCAGGTCATTTTGAGTACGACGATCAGACGAAACGGAATAATGGAAACAGAGCGGGATCGCTACTTGCTGAAACAGTTCTGCAGAGGGTGTTGGGACAATAGCCTCATCGCAGATCTCCAGCTTGAAAAAAGAGAAGCGCATCCACCTGCTTTTGCCGAGTTGGCAGTGCTTATACGTACTCAAGAAGATAAACAAGCTTCGAAGGAGGAACGTATGAAGAAACATCTTGGACTGTCAAAACCTTCAGCTGGTTTTCCAAAGCTTCGAGTACCTTCCAATCAGATGTTGGCTTGCCCTTGTGATATACCACATTCTGAGAATTCTGAAATGAGTCTGTTAAGGAAGCAAGTAGTGGAAATTCAGGCTCAAGTCACAGCCCTGAAACAGCCACCAGATCAGAAGAACAAGAAAGGTTTCTCTGAGAAGGTTGAGCTAACTGCTCTGAAGGGGATGGTGGAGGAGTTAAGCACCCAGGTTGCGGCAGTGAAGGAGTCAGTAGCCCAAAGTTCAAAATCAAGCGATTTGGAGGAATCAGAGATTCGTAAGCTGCGAAGTCAAGTGGCTGAACTGCAAGCTCAGAGTGCTATTCGTCAGACACCTCAAGCATTCTATATGCAGAGACCGCTTGATACAGTGAGGAACAATGACCCCAGGAAAAGCTCATTGAGGACTGATAGGCCTCGTGCTTGGTATTGTTTTTCCTGTGGAGAAGATGGACACCTGGCAGTTAATTGCGAAAATGCAGCGAACCCCGCTAAGGTGACGGAGAAAAGGGCTAAGCTGAGAGAGCAGCAGCGTGCTTGGGACTCTCAGTATGGAAGGCCTACTCAGCCTTTAAACTAAAGAAGGTCTTTGTAGGAGGGCATACGAAGACCATACATTCAGACTATCGCCCTGAATGTTTTGAACAGAACGTTGATACAGATAGACATAACACACCGCCGTCAAACTGCTTGCCCAAAGGGTTAGTAGGAGTGAAGTGTACGGCAGAAGTTATGATTGGAGACAAAAAAGTGAACTGTCTGCTAGATACAGGCTCACAAGTGACTACGGTCCCTCAATCATTTTATGAAAATAATCTGACAGACTCTCCCTTGAAACCACTGGGTAACCTGTTAGAAGTTGAAGGGGCTAACGGTCAGGCTGTACCATACTTAGGATACATTGAGTTAACCCTAAAGTTTCCTGCAACGTTCATTGGGGTGGAAGTTGAAATTCCTACTTTGGCGTTGGTGGTGCCAGACTTGACGAGTTCCCCACAGATCCTAGTTGGAACTAACTCCCTTGATGTGTTGTATAGCAAGAGTGCCAAAGAGAGTTCAGTGAAGCTTCAGTCCAGTCTTTGTGGATATCAGGCAGTACTTAGAGTGTTGGAGGCCAGGTGGATTCGAGCTACCAGCGAGAACCTTGGGTGTGTAAAAGTGAAAGGGACCTCTGTGGAAGTTATACCTGCAAAAAGTACAGTAGTTTTGGATGGTGCAGTTCATCTGAATGGGCCCTACATGAAAGGATGGGTGGCCCTTGAACCACCATCGATCCCTTTGCCGAATGGAATCTTGATTGCAAGCTGTCTGCACTCTCTACCCCATAAGCATCCAACTAAGTTATCAGTCCTGCTGAGGAATGAGACACAAACTGACATACGACTTACTCCTAAAACTGTGTTAGCGGAAATCCATGCAGTCCAGAGGATCATGGGCCAGCATCAAGGTTTAAGCAAGGAACCAGTGGAGAGAGAACGTAACACTGGCAACCTCACCTTTGATTTTGGAGACTCCCCTTTATCTGCAGAATGGAAGGAGAGGATCTCAAAGTTTCTGAGTTCTAGGCCTGAAGTCTTCTCGCAGCATGACCTTGATTATGGTCACACGGCAAAAGTGAAACATCAAATAAAACTAAGCAATGAGACACCGTTCAAGCATAGGGCTAGACCTATTCACCCTCAGGACGTCGATGCTGTGAGAGCTCACCTCCAAGAGTTATTGTCAGCTGGAATCATACGCGAGTCCGAATCCTCATTTGCCTCGCCCATTGTTGTGGTTCGTAAGAAAAATGGTGGAGTAAGATTGTGCATCGATTTTAGGAAGCTTAATTTGCAGACAATTAAGGATGCTTATGCGCTTCCAAACTTGGAGGAAGTCTTTTCCACGTTGACTGGGTCGAAGTGGTTCTCCGTGCTTGACCTAAAATCGGGATTCTACCAGATCGAAATGGAAGAAACAGACAAGTGTAAGACAGCGTTCGTTTGCCCATTTGGATTCTGGGAATTCAATCGAATGCCACAAGGAATATCCAATGCACCGAGCACGTTTCAAAGATTGATGGAGCGTTGCATGGGAGACCTAAATCGAAAAGAGGTGTTGGTGTTTATCGACGATCTCATTGTGTTCTCAGAAACTCTGGAAGAGCACGAAGCAAGGTTGTTACGTGTCTTTAATCATCTGAAGGAGTATGGATTAAAGCTATCTCCTGAGAAATGCCATTTCTTCCAGACATCTGTAAAATATCTGGGCCATATTGTCTCTCAGAGTGGAGTGGAGACAGATCCCTCGAAAACTGAAGCTCTGAAGACTTGGCCGAGGCCAACGAATCTAAAAGAGTTAAAGTCCTTCCTAGGGTTTGCCGGGTATTACAGAAGATTCGTCCGGGATTTCTCTAAGATAGTGAAGCCTCTTACAGATCTCACGGCTGGATACCCTCCACTCCAAAAGAGTAGGAGTAAGAGGTTGAAAGATGGATATTTCAATCCCAAAGAGGAGTTTCATGAGAGATGGACTCCAGAGTGTCAAATTGCCTTTGATTCCATCATTGACAAGCTTACGTCTGCGCCTGTACTTGGTTTCGCTAACCCCAAGCTCCCCTATGTGCTACACACAGATGCCAGCACCACAGGGCTGGGCGCAGCTTTATATCAGGAGCAAGAAGGGCAGAAGAGAGTTATAGCTTTTGCCAGCAGAGGACTGACGAAAGGAGAGAGCCGATACCCTGCACATAAATTAGAGTTCCTGGCGCTGAAATGGGCAGTTACCTCCAAATTCAGTGATTATCTTTACGGAGCGGAGTTCACTGTTGTCACGGATAGTAATCCTCTGACATACATCCTTACTTCGGCAAAGCTTGATGCCATTAGTTACCGTTGGTTGTCCAGCTTATCAACCTATAACTTCAAGCTGCAGTACAGAGCTGGCAGCCAAAATCAGGATGCCGATGGGCTCTCTCGCCGACCACATGGTGAACTTCTTGATGACTGGGTCTCACGGAAAGAAAGAGAAAGAATCAAACAGTTCGCTCTGCACCATTTCATGGAGCAAGAAGCTGAGCCATCTGTTGTTCTTGCAGACACCATAAAAGCGATATGTGACAGACATCAAGTGGTTGGATCAGCTGAGAATTCAAGCCCTTCTGATATTTCACTTACCTTGATCGAATCCCTCACTTGCCATGAAGATGCTTTGCCCAAAGAGTTCCAGCAGGAGGATGAGCATGGTCTTCCAGATCTCCCTCAGCTGTCTCCATCGTCTTTAGCAGACCTGCAGAGAAAAGATTCAGAGATAAAAGCTGTCATAGAAGGATTGGAGAGTGGTAAGAAGCCCAGTAATCTTGGGAATCAGTCGTCTACTTTGCGGTTGTGGTTCAAGGAATGGAATCGACTTGAGTTAAAGAATGGGATATTGTACAGAAAGAAACAAGATCACGGGGTTCCCTTGTATCAGTTGGCGCTTCCCATTTTTCTTAGAAGTACAGTGTTGAGAAGTCTCCACGATGATATGGGTCATCTGGGAACTGACAGAACTTTAGATCTTGTCAGATCAAGATTCTTTTGGCCAAGAATGTCTCAAGCAGTGGAGAAAAAGATCAGGACATGTGAACGTTGCGTTCGTAGAAAGACCGCACCGGAAAGAGCAGCACCCTTGGTGAGCATAAAAACTAGCATGCCACTGGAGCTGGTGTGCATAGACTTTCTGTCTTTGGAACCAGATCGGAGTAATACCAAGAACATCCTGGTTATTACAGATCACTTCACCAAGTATGCAGTTGCGATACCAACCAGGAACCAAACTGCTCAGACTGTTGCCAAAAGTCTATGGGACAATTACTTTGTACACTATGGGTTCCCAGAAAAATTGCATAGCGACCAGGGGGCAGACTTTGAGTCAAAAATGATAAAAGAACTGTGTAAGATTGCCGGAATACGTAAAGTCCGAACCACCCCTTACCATCCAAGAGGGAACCCTGTGGAGCGGTTTAATCGCACACTTCTCCAAATGTTGGGAACACTGGAGAATGAGAAGAAATCTCAGTGGAAGGAATTCGTAAAGCCCCTGGTACATGCTTATAATTGTACCCGGAACGACACTACGGGATACACACCTTACGAACTTATGTTCGGACGGCAACCCAGGTTGCCAGTTGATTTGGCTTTTGGATTACCGGTGGATGCCCCTACAAAGTCACATTCCCAATATGTGCAAGATTTGAAAGCAAGATTGCGAGAAAGTTATGACATAGCTACTAAGAATGCTGAGAAAGTGGCTGGACGTAACAAAAGGAGATTCGACAAAAGAGTGGTCGCTTCTAATCTGGAAGAAGGAGACAGAGTTCTTGTGAAGAATGTGAGACTAAGGGGTAAACACAAATTGGCTGACAAATGGGAGCAAGGAGTTTATGTAGTTGTCAAAAGGATTCGTGATTTACCTGTTTACGCTGTCCAGCCAGAAGGAAAGACAGGCTCTCTAAGGACTTTGCATCGAGACCTGTTATTACCCTGTGGGTTTTTGCAGCCAAGCAGTCCTGATATACAATCTAAGGGAAAGGTTACTAGGAAACCTAAGACCAGGAGTTCTTCTAATGATGTAGAGGTGCTGGGATCAGAATCTGTCGCCGAAAGCCAAGAGTCTGAGGATGAACAAATCCTATGTAGTGTTCCAGGGAGATCCTTAGAATCTGACATTGAGATTGTTACAAGTTACTTACCTCGTGTTCTGGAAGGAACATCTGGCTTACCTGTACCTGAGCCTGTGAGGAAGAGCTTACCTGCCCTGGAATCCGAAGAGGATTTTTCAGTGGAACCTGTGGACGAATACTTACCTGAAGAGCAACCTGTGGAGGAAAATGCAGGAAGTACTGAGTTACTGAGTGAGGAGAAAAGCAGTGAGGCAAATGAAAACCGTCATGTTGCAGTTTCACAGAAAGAACAGACCGAAAATGCTGATCTTGAGGATATTATTCCCAGACGCTCACAGAGAGAGCGACACCCCCCTAAAAAGTTTGAATACCCCACATTAGGAAATCCACTCACCACAGTGTTTCAGTCCTTATTGCAAGGCTTAAGTAAGGCAGTCGAGTGCTCCTTTGAAGAGTCTGTGGTTCCCCCTATCATCGATGTGTAAATGCACAGGGACGTGCATATATTCCGTGAGGGAGGATGTAACCCAGGTTACAAGAGCCAGCACCTGTGAATAGAGAAAAATATATATTACTACATATGTAAATAAAATAAGACTATTTTATTAATATCATCCCATTATTTTATTCATATTCATATTATATATCGAATTCTCAACTTATACTAAGTGAAATAGTTAATAACAGAAAATGTCTAGGAAAATAAGTAAAATTAGAAACTGGCCGTTTAAGAGTAACCCCTCCCTCAAGGTTGACGTCAAAAAAAAAAACAGAAAAAGGGAGAGAACGGTGAGAAGCGGAGACATGGCGATTTAGCAAAAACAGCTTTTGAACAGAGATTTAAAGTGTTTTAAGTTAAGTCGATCTGTAAGAGAAGTGTTTTGAAATATGAGAACAGTGTTCGCTCGTTAGCAGTAAAGTGGTGCTTACATTAGACGATCGCAATTGCACTGGATCTGAAGAAAATAGGAAACAGAAAAAAGTTAATTCACTCGAGAGAAACCAAAAGAGAGATTTTTATTTTTCCATCCGGGATTGTTCTGTTTACTCACTATTTTTCTTGGTAAGTGAATTACATGTATATGTATTTGTCTGTCCTTTATATAAATTAGTTAGTGTAGTGTTTCACTACAAAACAAACGTCTAAATTATGCTTTATTTCTGTTCAATGTTTTAGAAGAAAAATATGTGTATATATGTTGATTTGTGGTCAAATGGTTATTTTATGTCAATAATATGTGCTGAAAGTGTGATGCTAAGCACAGGGAGTTATGCTAACCATGCGGTCTTAGCTAATGGCTAACGCATTGATTTATATGGGTTGAGTAAGTTGAGCAAATCAGTTGTTGTATTTTAATGAGAAATGTGTTTAAAGAAAAAAGAGATGTGTATATTGTGAGTGCAATTGTACATTTTTTCAGTGTGTTACTGAAATATGCTTTTGATATTGAGAGCTCTGATATTAATTGTAATTTTCTGCCTTGTTTTGCAAGGTTGGTTTTTTTTTTTTTTGTTGGTTTCTTTTCTTTTCTCTCTCTCTTCTTTGTTTATTGATGTTCCTGAGAGCAATGCTGATTCTGGATCTGGAGTTTTGTTGACGTTTGGGAGAATTGTTTCTGCTGTCCATCGAGAGAGAGAGAGACACACGGTTGCAGAAACTGGCGAGCCATCCCATTTCATAGAATCTGGAAGTTGTTCATCACACTGGTAGGAAATATTGTGTAAACCTGTTTTTTACTTTTTGGACACATTTTTTGCTAAGCATCGAAACTCTTTTCACTCAAGGACCTGAGTATTTTTGTTTCCACGTTGGACATTTATTTCAAAGGACTAAGTATTTGCTTTGGACTGATACCTTTTCATCTGGTTATTTACCTGTGCATTTTTGTTGTTTACTTTCTGTTGAGTTTTCTGAAAGAGTGTAAAACATTGTTGGTTATTTTAAGAGTGAAACTTTGAATTTACATTTTCAAGAGTGTGAAGTTGTATCAAACCAAAGAGTTATCTATATTATATCATAATCTCATTAAACTATAGATAAATAAGTATAAAATAAATATAAATATATAATTAATATAATCAAATAATAGATAAACATATTAAGAGGTATTTAGGAGCTTTACATAAAGGGAGAGTTAAAGTGACTACTGTAAGTAGTTATTTCCATTAATTGAAAAGTGTTTGGTTCACTTGAGATTTACCATTGTCTATTCAAATTGTTATTCTTTTGCTCTTTCAAACAATCAAAATCTATATAAATACTTACCTTTTCCAGAAGTTGTTGTTGTGTTCTTTCTCCTGCTGCAATCCTGACTCCTGAGCGAACGTAGTCTTCTGATCCGGCCCCACACATACATAGAAGTAGCTGTGAAACCAAATTATTTCCTTCCGTGCATTCTTCGCGGGTGTTACACAAGATGCTATCCTATCAATATGGGCCAACATTTCTAAAGAATGCTTTCAGCACCTTGTTGAATCAATGCCACATAGAATTAAGGCAGTTCTGAAGGCGAAAGGGGGTCAAACACAGTATTAGTATGGTGTTCCTAATAATCCTTTAGGTGAGTGTATATATACAGTATACAGGTGTTGGTCATATAATTAGAATATAATCAAAAAGTTGATTTATTTCACTAATTCCATTCAAAAAGTGAAACTTGCATATTATAATCATTCATTACACACAGACTGGTATATTTCAAATGTTTCTTTTATGTTTAGTTTATTTTAATTTTGATGATTATAACTGACACCTAAGGAAAATTCTAAATTCAGTATCTCAGAAAATAAGAATATTACTTAAGACCAATACAAAGAAATTATTTTTAGAAATCTTGGCCAACTGAAAAGTATGAACATGAAAAGTATGAGCATGTACAGCACTCAATACTTAGTTGGGGCTCCTTTTGCCTGAATTACTGCAGCAATGCGGCGTGGCATGGAGTCGATCAGTCTGTGGCACTGCTCAGGTGTTATGAGAGCCCAGGTTGCTCTGATAGTAACCTTCAGCTCTTCTGCATTCTTGGGTCTGGCATATCACATCTTCCTCTTCACAATACCCCCTAGATTTTCTATAGGGTTAAGGTCAGGCGAGTTTGCTGGCCAATTAAGAACAGGGATACCATGGTCCTTAAACCAGGTACTGGTAGCTTTGGCACTGTGTGCAGGTGCCAAGTCCTGTTGGAAAATGAAATCTGCATCTCCATAAAGTTGGTCAGCAGCAGGAAGCATGAAGTGCTCTAAAACTTCCTGGTATACGGCTGCGTTGACCTTGGACCTCAGAAAACACAGTAGACCAACACCAGCAGATGACATGGCACCCCAAACCATCACTGACTGTGGAAACTTTACACTGGACCTCAAGCAACGTGGATTGTTTGCCTCTCCTCTGTTCCTCCAGACTCTGGGACCCTGATTTCCAAAGGAAATGCAAAATTTACTTTCATCAGAGCACATAACTTTGGACCACTCAGGAGCAGTCCAGTCCTTTTTGAAGCGAGACGCTTCTGACGCTGTCTGTTGTTCAAGAGTGGCGTGACACAAGGAATGCGACAGCTGAAACCCATGTCTTGCATACGTCTGTGCGTAGTGGTTCTTGAAGCACTGACTCCAGCTGCAGTCCACTCTTTGTGAATCTCCCCCACATTTTTGAATGGGTTTTGTTTCACAATCCTCTCCAGGGTGCGGTTATCCCTATTGCTTGTACACTTTTTTCTACCACATCTTTTTCTTCCCTTCGTCTCTCTATTAATGTGCTTGGACACAGAGCTCTGTGAACAGCCAGCCTCTTTTGCAATGACCTTTTGTGTCTTGCCCTCTGTGTGCAAGGTGTCAATGGTCGTCTTTTGGACAACTGTCAAGTCAGCAGTCTTCCCCGTGATTGTGTAGCTTACAGAACTAGACTGAAAGACCATTTAAAGGCCTTTGCAGGTGTTTTGAGTTAATTGGCTGATTAGAGTGTGGCACCAGGTGTCTTCAATATTGAACCTTTTCACAATATTCTAATTTTCTGAGATACTGAATTTGGGATTTTCCTTAGCTGTCAGTTATAATCATCAAAATTAAAAGAAATAAACATTTGAAATATATCAGTCTGTGTGTAATGAATGAATATAATATAAATATACAAGTTGCACTTTTTGAATGGAATTAATTAAATAAATCAACTTTTTGATGATATTCTAATTATATGACCAGCACCTGTATAGTAGCCTGCATATCCCCAATGCCTGCGGAAAGTGCAATAAAGTGTGTTTACAAATAATAAAAACCGTAAATGGGTTTTCCTTTTTACTAAATATTTGTGTGAATTATATTTTAAAGTGATATTCTAGTATAAATAGGCTATTTTATGTATTAAACTGTCAGACACTATCAGAAAGCTAATTCCTGATTAGAGATCTCTAAAATGCAGCTCTGCATGGCACCTGATGACTAATTGATTATTTATTGTTCCCTGTCATTCTGCTTTATTTAATGTTTGATTCATCGCGGGTTCCTTCTTAAAAACTGTGATTCTCAATTTATCCAGAATTGTGCAGCTCTAGTTAACATGTTGTTTATTACTTCATATAATTAATTAAAATAGAAGTTTAATTTCATTAAGTACAAGTTGATTTCAGAATGCTCCTACATTTCTTGTATTTTGTGTTTTTCAGTTGAATAAAAGACTGTTTTTCCATTTATATTTCATCATTGAAGATTTCTTAAAAAAAAACTCAAAAAATCTTGCCAGTCTTGTCTTGTCTCGTCACACCCCTACTAATAACCCTATCTATTACTATACGCTCTGCTTTAGTGAATGGCCATTCCCAAACCAACCACTACATTTAACCTTTACCAGGGGCATCACTGCCGTGGGAAAAAGACGTGAGGCCCAGAAGCAGGCAGGGGCCCACAAGGATGTGTTTTTGGGTGGCTCGATCAAAGATGTGAAACATGAATTGTTGCAGTCTATTCCTTTAATGATGTTCATAACATGTTTATAGGCCACGGGAAGTCATTGCCTAATGGTTAGAGAGTTTGACTCCTAACCCTAAGGTTGTGGGTTCGAGTCTCGGGCCGGCAATACCACGACTGAGGTGCCCTTGAGCAAGGCACCGAACCCCCAACTGCTCCCCGGGCGCCGCAGCATAAATGATACCCACTGCTCTGGGTGTGTGTTCACAGAGTGTGTGTGTTCACTGCTGTGTGTGTGTGCACTTGGATGGGTTTAATGTAGAGCACCAATTCTGAGTATGGGTCACCATACTTGGCTGTATGTCACGTCACTTTTTATATTGTTGTAATAGTTTCTATTGTCTGTATAAAGTTCATCAGTACACGTTTATCCATTAAGAACTATGTAATATTTGACCTTTAATGGTGATTCAAAATAATTGATGTATTTGTGGAGCAGCAGCAGGCTTGTTGTGACAGAAGCTCATGGCATCTGATGCTAAAAAACAGTAACATGCACACTATGGAGAAGCTGGCCAACTTCTGGAGCCTCTAAATGATGCACAGATCTACTGGTTTCTGAAAAAGAAAACACCCTGTCATCTTTGAATCCTGTCATGGAGCTGTCACTGTCATACTGAACAGAGTATGTGAGCGGTAAGAACCTGCCCTCCGCGCTCAGAGCATGTAATAATAATAATTATTATTATTATCCTTTATTTTACCAGGAATTATCCCATTGAGATATAAATCTCTTCTACCAGGGAGTCCTGGCCAAAATGGCAGCACAGAAAGTTTCACATACAGATTAGACACACATAAAACAAAAAATGATAAAAATATCATCCAACATCATATAAAAAAAAATTACATTAAACATTCACAAGTTTCTTCCAGGTAGAACTCTAAAAGATTTCAAAAAATATTGAGAGATGGAATTGTTTCTAACATCATAACACTTTGCATTTTATTCCATAGCCTAGGACCATAGGAGGAAAAGGCAGTTTTGCCAAACTCAGAGCGTACTCTAGGAACAGTCAAATGTAATTTGTAAGAGTTTCTAGTGCTATAATTACAAGTATAATATGATAAAAGATTACAAATATAAGATGGCAGTTTACCTAATAATGCCTTGGCAGTAAATAATAACATATGCAATTTTCTCCTTTGGTACAAGGATGACCAACCAACTATTTTGTACAAAGTACAGTGTTGGGAACGTGAAGATGTATTTGTTACAGATCGTATTGCAGCATGATATATACTATCCAACTACCTCAGTAAGGACAAGTTTGCATGCATATAAACCACATCACCATAGTCCAACACTGAAGAGAAACAACTTTGGATAAATCGTTTTTTTTTTTTTTTTTTTTTTTGCTTCAAAAGGAAAGCACTTCTTAATACGAAAAAGAAAACCCAATTTAGGTCTGAGCTTTTTAAAGAAGATTTTCAATATGAATATTAAAACCCAACCGTTCACCAAGCCATAAGCCCAAGTATTTATAACTATTTACTCTTTCAATACAGTCCCCTTCCAAGGTTAGAGTTATTTTGGTACGACTTCGAGTAAAGACCACCATATATTTAGTTTTGTTAGCATTTAAAACCAATTTCAGTTTTAACAATGAAAATTGCACTGACCGAAAGGAATCTTGTAACAGCTATATGGCTTGGTTCATAGACTGTGCAACTGTATAAATAATTGTATCATCAGCATATAAATGGATTTTTGCCACGTTAATCTCCTGATTTAGGTAATTTTTATAAAGTGAAAATAAAACAGGAGCTAAAATAGATCCCTGTGGGTGGTCTGTGTACTTTTTGGTCATTTCATTTTTTGTTTAATATTGAAAGTAGAAAAATGAGAAACGGCTCCTTTTTCGTTTTTTATTTTTTGCAAAAAACGAAAAACAACAATTCGGCTTAATTTGTAGTTTTTCTTTCAGGGGTAGAAAAATGAATAAACAGCTTGAATATTTGATTTCTACATGTGGGTGGGAATTAAACGCCCCTTTCTGCTGATTGGTCAGACAAAAAAAAAAAAGTTCAAACTGTCATCAGTCCTTCTGCAGTTTCGCCCTGAAGAATACTAGTCCTCTGCTGCTGCTGGGGGGGATTTAATAGCCTATTATATTTTCCAAACTGTAAAGTCACTTTTTATCATGATACATACTGTGATTTATTCTAAAGTGACTTAAATAATGCATTTAACGTCAAATAGCCTTAATGTAGACTTTTAAAAATAGGCGAGTCAAGCAGCCTACTTGCTGTGTATTGGTTCATGTTTGTGGCATACATTGTTCAAGGAGACCGAGGTGCACTAAAGCAGCGCATTCTGTTTTTTTCTTTATTTTTCAAAGGGACGACATTTGTCACCATAGTCATTTTGAATGTACACAAATAAAAATATGCATTTTACCATATGACTATACATGACAACTTATTAAATTATTTCCCCTCTTGACGAACAAATCCAAGTGAACATCAACTAATTCTCAATATTAATTAAATAAACTGTTTAGATTGCTGCATATTTCCTGTGCACTTCAATACTGGTCTGTGCTTGACAGTAGTCGCGTTTTTCTGTTTTATTTAACTAGGGTAACTAGTCAGATGTTGTTCTAAAGGCTTATTAGGTCTACCT
This sequence comes from allo-octoploid hybrid of Carassius auratus x Cyprinus carpio, assembly GCA_024542945.1. Lineage (NCBI taxonomy): Eukaryota > Metazoa > Chordata > Actinopteri > Cypriniformes > allo-octoploid hybrid of Carassius auratus x Cyprinus carpio. Next base: position 111,451 of record JANHFF010001159.1, read on the forward strand.
TCTTTTTTTCAAAACACACACACAAAAATGTCCTGCTCGCACTTACCCATTTAATGGCAGAGAATGGTGACTTTCACTTTTCATTCTTTAAGCGGATGCAAATCTGTCATAAAATAATCATATGCATCTCGTGGCGTAGGCTATATTCCAAACATTCTGAAGGTATACAGTAAAGTTTGGTGAGAAACAAAAAGGCAAGTAATTATATTTATGTAAATCTTGTGTTGTATACCTGTGTGCGAGTGCACAGGAGCTCATGCCACGCACAAGTGTTAGACTAAATCAGACTATAGTTACTTTTTTACAGATTACATGATTACATATTATTCACACAATAGAAATTAATTATTCATCATTTACTGATTCTCTCTAATTCCTCTTTTTTTATTTTTTTATTTTAAATGTTCCTTTCTAAAATAGTCTACCGCTTATATACACTCAGAAAGTCTTCCAGTTTGTGGACATTCGCACAGTTATCAGTCATTAGTCTGGTGGCTACACAGCATTTGACCAATGGGTTTACAAAAATAATTTCAGGTTTAAGAACTACTGATGAATGCATTATTTTTTATTTAAATTATCGCTTTTGTCTTTCAAACACATTAAAATGCACAAATTCTCATCATTTCTTATTTGCAGAAATTATCAAACTCTTTGTGCTCTGAACCTCTTTCACCTAACATATTTACTTTAAAGGGGTGGTCAATCAGCAATTCTGTAAAAGACAATATCTCCCTTGCATTAAACTTTGTGCATCGTAATTTGCAGATGTTTTTTATGCTAAAACAGCAACATTACACAGTAAAGTTAAAAAAGTGAAATCATAATCAGTGATCCTTTAAGTACCCCTGTGATTTTAAAATAAATATTTTAATAAATAAGTATCACATTTGCATGTTCATGGTTCTCTGACATAGGTGAATGGTCATATGGCACAACAAATGAAGGTAAACATAAAATATTTCATCTTTTTTAGTAAGGGTATGATTTATTTAAATTTTAAAGTTCCTTTACGAACCCCAATTTGGGAAACCCTGACGTAATATAATGTTTAATGCACTTCATGTTGTTAATTACAATGAAAGGAATATATTTTCTCACTATTTGTATTTGTACATCATTATGGTACAAGATTATCCTGTTTAAATCAGTGTGATAAACGAGTTAGGTCAAAAGTAATCAAAAAGTAATCTGACTATATTACCTAAACGTGAAATGTAATGGATTAGTTACTGACTACATTTTTTGTCATGCAATTTGGAATCAGTAATGGATTACAATTTGTAAGTAATCTACCCAGCTCTGTATATACCCAAGTCAAAGCATTATTCTTTCCTTTTTGTATTAGTGTTTAAAATATTTATTTTGAAATAAATAATATTAATAATATAATAATAATAATAATAATTAATTACTTAAACAAACAAACTTACTGGGGGACCAGGGTAGGCTATACCCTGGAATGCCCAGCTGATGCAAAGTATAGAATTTATATCTACGTACACAGAAGAAAGCCCTGTCTAGGCTCTGCCACAGAATGGGTTGTGTCGAGTCATTCATTTGTCTGGTTGTTTGATGAGAAAAAGATTAAATGTAGTTGCAATAAAACAGTTTAAGAATCTGTATAACTGCAGCAGCAGAGGACTATTGGCTCGATTTCTCATTTTTTCGTTTGAGGTTTAAAAATCGGTTTATGGCTTCAATATTTCATTCGCACTTGTGGGCGGCGCTGAAACACTCCTCTCATCTGATTGGTCGAATCGCTCCGCTTTCAGCAAGGCCTTTTCATTCTTTCAGGCAGAATAAGACTCAGTATCTATAATGTCTGAAACCACCACTCACTGTTAATTAGCATAATAATTGAATCAGATGTTGCTGGGCACATAATTCGCGCTGCTGTGACTTGCAAGTGACCCCTTTAAATTATTTCTGGATTATAGTATTGTATGAATATTGTCCCACTGATAAATACAGTGCAAATAGTTCTGTCTCTCTGGATAAGAGTGAAGTGGAAATAAAAATCAATAATAGACTGAACAGTTCCATGATAATATGTCTGTAACATTTACCACTCTCGTCTTTTAAGTCAAAAGGCACTAAGTATGTGTGTGTGACATTAATAAATAATTGTGAAAATTAATAAAGTTAAATTTATGAAATAAATTAGTAATATTAGTTTTATCACATACTAAATTGGTTGATGTTTCTCTTCTTAGTCTTCTTTGTTGGGTTTGAGAAAGCCAACATATATTTAAACATTATTATTATTTATTTTGAGAGTAATTGACACTGACTAGAACTTTAATGTTTCACCAAATTCAGCTCAGATCTTCAGACTCGTCTGACTCATTGCTGTATAACTGGCCAGACTTACCTTCCCGAAAAATCCTAGTGACTTTCGTAATCTGAGCAATGAAGGCCTTGACTCTTAATGTCCACTAGAGGGGGCGACAGGATTTCTGTTTACATCAGTTTAAATGACAAATAAATACATGAATTTCATGTGTACTGCCATGGATATGCCATATCTGTGTCCAAGAATAAACTTCAAACTTCAAGCTGTACAACTACTTAAAACTTCCCATTCCTATTCCCATCCAAACTTATTTTAAGATATAGTTTATTCACACTGGTTTATGCAATTAATGTTTGTCTATCTGGAACTTTTTTTTTTTCATGAGTTCTATATTTTAAGATGAACTAGGTGTTGATAAATCACATGCACTGAATGTAAAGAGCTAATGTCAGGACTCTCAGTCCTGCTTCTGGAGGGCCAGTGTCCTGCGAAGTTCAGCTACCCCAAATAAACACACCTAAACTAAACAAGGTCTTCAAGATCAGTAGCAATGTCCAAGCAAGTGTGTTGGAGCTGAACTCTGCAGAACATGGTTCTCTCGGTTCAGGACTGGCTTTTAAATCTATAAATAAATTTGTACAGTTGGGTGTCTGCATGCATAGAGAGAGAGAGAGATAGAGAGATGTTATTTCATCCAATAGGTTGCTGGTTTCCGTGCAAGTCAGCAAGTCATTGACAGATTATCAATGTATAATTTTGAAGTATATTTCCTACATTATTTTATTCATTTTGTTTTTTGTTCAGTCATTTAATTTAGATGTGTATTTCTATTTTTTCTACCCTTTTTAATTATTTTTCATTTATAAATTCATTTAAAACAACAACAAAAACGAGTAACAAAATGTACAATAAAGTACAATCAAATCCTTATATTATAATCACATTGCACTTGAATAAAGTTAAAGGTGTAATCTGCTGATTGTCCTGCAGGTGACCACATAAATCGGTCTTCTTACGATGCACTTAGGGCTTTACGATTACTCCAGAGCACTCGTAGATCTACGATGATTTTCAAGTGCTACTTAAGTTACGATGCTTTTGGGAAACAGACCGTAATATTAAGATCAGTCGTACGATCGTTTTTACGAACTTGTGAAGATTACGATGCTTTTGGGAAACTCAGCCCTGGAGTAGTAGTAAAGCCCTAAGTGCATCATAAGAAGACAGATTTATGCGGTCACCTGCAGGACAATTGGCAGATTACACCTTTAACTTTAGTCAAGTGCAATCAATGTGATTATAATATAATGATTTGATTGTACTTTATTGTACATGTTATTACTCGTTTTTTTTTTAATATATATAAATTAATTAAAAAGAGCAGAAAAAAATAGAAATACATCTAAATTAAATGACTGAACAAAAAAAAATTATAAAATAAGTAATGTAGGAAATATGCTTCAAACACTGGGGGGAGAACATCTGTCAATAAGTTGCTGACGTGCACGAATACCAGCCATGTATTGGACCTGGAAATCACTCTCTCTCTCTCTCTCTCTCTCTTTCTATATATATATATATATATATGTAAAGTATAATATTATACACTAAAAAGACCAAGATGGCGGCGCGTACACATCGCGAGGCTCAGCGTCTCTCCAGTTTTTGCAATTTTGCAGTATTTTTCCTACTCATCTCGGGTCTGTTCATACTGAACAGCTGTGCTTTAACATCCTACACCCGACAGGAGCTTTTGGATATTGGTGAGGACTTTTCCAACAGTTTTACAGCTCGCTAATGTGCGGTCACTGGTGAACAAAATGGACGAGTTATGACTTCGAATCACCCACAGTAACTTTTGGATTGACTTTTGGATTGCAATGTCATGGTTTTCACAGAAACTTGGCTACACAGCAACGTGCCCAATAATGCTATTGAGCTAGCCGGTTGCTACACGCTCCGGGCAGATAGAACGGCAGATGACTCCGGCAAAACAAGAGGTGGCGGATTGTGCATTTATTTTAACAAAGCTTGGTGTACGAACAGTGTCATTGTTGGGAGACACTGCTCAGCTAACCTAGAGTTTCTCATGGTTAAATGTAGACCTTTTTATCTGCCGCGGGAGTTCACTTCCACCATAATAACTGCAGTCTATATTCCACCGATGCTAATGCCAAGCTTGCTTTGAACGAACTTCATGCGGCATTAGTAAACAACAGACTACTCACCCGGACACTGCTTTTATTGTCGCAATTTTATTGTTGTGATTTTAATCACTCCAAATTAAAGACAGTGCTCCCCAAATTCAATCAGCATGTTTCCTGCCACACCAGAGGAGACAAAACTTTGGATCATGTTTACACAAACATTGATGGAGCCTACATCGCGACCACCCTCCCCCACCTCGGACAGTCTGATCACCTTTCTTTGTTTCTCACCCCTAAGTATTCACCCCTCATCAACCGTGTGAAGCCATCAGTGAGGACCATCAAAGTGTGGCCAACTGGAGCAGAGTCTTTACTTCAGGACAGGTTTCAACACACTGACTGGAGTATGTTTGCTTCTCAGGCTGCCTGTGGCTCTCACACGGACATTAATATCTATACCTCCTCTGTACTGGATTACATCAACACCACCATTGACAGTGTTACAACAGAAAAACAGATCACAACGTACCCTAATCAGAAGCCATGGATGAACAAGGAGCTGCGACTCCAGCTGAAAGCCTCCGACACTGCCTTCAGATCAGATGACGCTCAGGCCTACAGCAAATCCAGGGCTAACCTGAGGAGGGGCATCAAAAAGGCCAAGTACTGCTACAAGCTGAAGGTAGAGGAACACTTTTCCAACTCTGACCCCCGATGCATGTTGCAGGGCATCCAGGTCATCAGTGACTACAAGTCAAGCAATTGTACTCCAACGGTCACAGACGTCTCCTTCCTTAACGAGCTAAATTACTTTTATGCTCACTTCAACAGCGACAGCAAGGAGACGGCCACCAAGATCACACACTCAGCAGACCACCAACCTCTCAAACTCACCTCCACAGATGTCCACACTGCATTGAGCCGGATCAACGCACGCAAGGCTGCCGGCCCGGACGGCATTCCTGGTCGTGTGCTTAGGGCATGTGCAGAGCCGCTTGCAGGGGTCTTCACAGACATTTTCAACCTGTCCCTCACCCAAGCAACTGTGCCAACATGCTTTAAGTCCACATCCATTGTGCCAGTGCCGAAACACTCCTCCCCAATGTGCCTGAATGACTACCGCCCGTAGCACTCACACCTATTGTCATGAAGTGCTTCGAGCAACTGGTTCTAGCACACCTCAAAGACTGCCTCACCCCCACACTGGACCCACACCAATTTGCTTACCATAGATATAGGAGCACAGAGGATGCAGTATGCACAGTGCTGCACTCTGTACTCACACACTTGGACAATAACAATGCATATGTACGGATGTTGTTTGTTGACTTCAGCTCAGCATTTAACACTGTCGTTCCCTCCAAGCAGACCACAAAACTTGGAGACCTGGACATTAACACCTCCCTCTGCAATTGGATTATGGACTTCCTGACCAACAGACCTCAGAATGTAAGGTCAGGCCACACCTGCTCCACCACCATCACACTCAACACCGGCGTACCACAGGGCTATGTGCTGAGCCCATTCCTCTACTTCCTGTACACCCATGACTGCAAGCCTGTGCAGGGATCCAACTCCATCATTAAGTTTTTTTGCAGATGACACCACAGCGATTGGCCTCATCAGAGACAACGATGAGACTGCCTACAGGGAGGAGGTACAGCACCTGGCTTCATGGTGTGCTGACAACAACCTGCTCCTTAACACCAGCAAGACAAAGGAGCTCATTGTGAACTTCAGGAAGAAGAAAGGAAGCACGCATGACCCCTTCCACATTAACGGGATGGTTGTTGAACATGTCTCCAGCTTCAAGTTCCTGGGAACCACCATCTCAGAGGACCTGTCCTGGACCACAAACACCTCTAGCCTGGTCAAGAAGGCTCACCAGCGCCTCTTCTTCGTCAGGACACTGAAGAATGACCAGCTGTCTTCAGCCATCCTGGTGTGCGATCGAGAGCATCCTGACTACTTGTTTTACAGTCTGGTATGGGAACTGCTCAGTTGCTGACCGCAAGGCACTGCAGAAGGTGGTAAAAACCGCCCAACGCATCACAGGGACACCACTTCCTGCTATTGAGGACATTCAGAGAAAACGCTATCTACGTCAAGCTCGCAGCATTCTTAAGGACTCCTCTCACCCTGACCATAGACTGTTTAACCTCCTGCCCTCCGGGAGGCGCTTCAGGAGCCTCCGGACAAGGACCAGCAGATTCAGGAACAGCTTTTTCCCTACAGCTGTCTCCTTACTAAACTCTGTCCTCTGACACCCCCCAACACCACACACACATACTCCTCACCCCTCCTCACTACATCTGATTATTTACAAAGAAGCAAAAAACAGTAAACTTGTTATTATTTGCACTACTGTCTGTTCATCCAGAATACTGAGTAATCCATTGCACACTGAAATATTTTCTATGCACTTTTACTGTCCATTGCACTAGTGTAAATGATGTTCATATGTTCATAGTTTCTGCTTATAGTGTACATACACTTATACATAATCCATCTGTATAATATGTTCATAGTACACCTATCTGTATATAATGATGACAGTATTTAAAATCTGTAAATTATGTCCATAATACTGCCTTATTTGTAGATTTATTGTACATTTGTAACATACTGTAGACACTGTATATCCTGTACTTACTGCTTATAGCACTTCTGGTTAGATGCTAACTGCATTTCGTTGCCTTGTACTTTACATGTGCAATGACAATAAAATCTAATCTAATCTAATCTAATCTAATCTATACCATAATACAAACCCAATTCCAAAAAAGTTGGGACAATGTACAAATTGTGAGTAAAAAAGGAATGGAATAATTTACAAATATCATAAACTTATATTTTATTCACAATAGAATATAGATAACATATCAAATGTTGAAAGTAAGACATTTTGAAATGTCATGCCAAATATTGGCTCATTTTGGATTTCATGAGAGCTACACATTCCAAAAAAGTTGGGACAGGTAGCAATAAGAGGCCAGAAAAGTTAAATGTACATATAAGGAACAGCTGGAGGACCAATTTGCAACTTATTAGGTCAATTGACAACATGATTGGGTATAAAAAGAGCCTCTCAGAGTGGCAGTGTCTCTCAGAAGTCAAGATGGGCAGAGGATCACCAATTCCCCCAATGCTGCGGTGAAAAATAGTGGAGCAATATCAGAAAGGAGTTTCTCAGAGGAAAATTGCAAAGATTTTGAAGTTATCATCATCTACAGTGCATAATATCATCCAAAGATTAAGAGAATCTGGAACAATCTCTGTGCGTAAGGGTCAAGGCCGGAAAACCATACTGGATGCCCGTGATCTTCGGGCCCTTAGACGGCACTGCATCACATACAGGAATGCTACTGTAATGGAAATCACAACATGGGCTCAGGAATACTTCCAGAAAACATTGCCGGTGAACACATTCCACTGTGCCATTCACCGTTGCCGGCTAAAACTCTATAGGTCAAAAAAGAAGCCATTTCTAAACATGATCCAGAAGCGCAGGCGTTTTCTCTGGGCAAAGTCTCATTTAAAATGGACTGTTGCGATGTGGAAAACTGTTCTGTGGTCAGACGAATCAAAATTTGAAGTTCTTTTCGGAAAACTGGGATGCCATGTCATCTGGACTAAAGAGGACAAGGACAACCCAAGTTGTTATCAGCGCTCAGTTCAGAAGCCTGCATCTCTGATGGTATGGGGTTGCATGAGTGCGTGTGGCATGGGCAGCTTACACATCTGGAAAGGCACCATCAATGCTGAAAGTTATATCCAAGTTCTAGAACAACATATGCTCCCATCCAGACGTCGTCTCTTTCAGGGAAGACCTTGCATTTTCCAACATGACAATGCCAGACCACATACTGCATCAATTACAACATCATGGCTGCGTAGAAGAAGGATCCGGGTACTGAAATGGCCAGCCTTCAGTCCAGATCTTTCACCAATAGAAAACATTTGCCACATCATAAAGAGGAAGATGCGACAAAGAAGACCTCTGTTTTAATTCACAATTTGTACAGTGTCCCAACTTTTTTGGAATCGGGTTTGTAATATAATATAATATAATAAATATAATATAATATAATATAATATAATATAATATAATATAATATAATATAATATAATATAATATAATTGTTATTATATCCGAGTTGTCTGGAATGCAGAATTATTAGGTTAACATTTCAATAACCAAGCGTGTACTACAATTATGAGCCATTCTAAGGTGACATTTCAGCACTTGACAAACGGATAGCGACTCCTAAGTAGCACTTAAAGCATGGCTACATGCGACTGTGTTAAGTGCATTTTTGGGAAACGCATGTAAAACACTAGTGAACGATCGTAAAATGACTCGTAGAAAATGCTCTCAGGTCTAAGATCAATCGTTATTGAGAAACACAGCCCAGATTAATGAATGGCTTGACACAGACTGTACCGAGGCAGAGCCTACAGAGCTTTCTTTTGTGTAGGCATAAATTCCGCAACCTACCAGTGAAACATTTAGTTTATCTCATAAATATTAATTTACTTCGCACCTGCACTCACAACTACCTACTAGCCTATACATCTTTGGCACACCTTTGTGCACTGCAGCGGGGGGAGAATGTATTAGACAAGCGCAGACCACTATTAATTTATGTGAACATAGGTAGTTTTAGACAATAAGCTGAGTTTATTTAATTAATATTGGGTATTGGCCAGCTAACTGATAGCAAAGAATTTGTTATTTTTTCTACCAAATAAACCCATGTCACAGAACCGTTGTGTGACTGACTCACAGTAGATAGCATAGTAGCATAGAGTGATGTTCCTTAAAGAATCACAGTCTTTGAAAGACCCATTATTATAGACAACAATTCACTGACCAATTATTATGACAGCCACTTGATTTTATTCCTGAATTAATGAATGAAGAATAGACTGAATAAAAGGCTCCTTTATTAACACAATGAAATACCGCCACCTAGTGGTGATATTACTTTCATAATTCAAGTTTCATTTTCATTTCATTTCAAATAATTTCATTTTGTTCATATTTCTGTATTAAAAATGTTGTATAAAACATTAATCTTATTTCATTATACATTTGTAATTGCTATGTAAATGCTGTCTGATCAGCATTAAACTGTAAATACATCTTTAAAAGCATCTTCAGACACAGGTTCTATATCTCCGAATACTGATTTAATTGGTAACAGCGTAATGTCATATTATTCTAATGTTTTTGAATTAAGAATTTAACATTAAAGATGACATACAAAAGGTAAAAGGTGATAATCAGGTGCCTCTCATGGGAAAGTTAATATCTGACACTGATCTATGGTTTATTGTTCGAAGTGTTATTTCAGGGTTTGGATATGTTCTTATAACTCAAAGGAGTTTACCTTCAAATCATGACATCAAATTCACATTTCACTAAATTCAATCACTGAAACAAGCACTCTGACGAACCATTAGTCCCATGCCAGTGGGATAACAACATATGATTTCCTAAATTTGCATAAAGTGCTCTATGAATAAAACTCAAAATAGAAAAAAATAATAGATGTGCTAATTTCTTTTCATATATGTCATTTTATTTAAGTTCCTCCATAGTCCAAAATGCAGCATGTTGTCTAAAACAAAAGTTATGACTACATGGTCACATAAATTGATAGCGGTCTGCGCTTCGCTACAACAGGCTGCTACATTCTCCCCGCGCTGCAGTGCATCGCGCAGCTTTGCCAGACAGATTTTGATAGGTGGATACTATAATAAAACAGGCGTGTGCCAAAGGACCAAAAGGCTCTGCCTCTGTATGGTTTGTGTCAAGCTATTCTTTAATCTGGCTGTTTGATGAAGAGAAAGATATAAAATGTAGTAGAAATAAACACGTTAAGAATCTGTAGAAGCATAGGACTCTTATTTTGCTTTTAGGACTATTATTACCCGCCCACGTGTAGAGATCGAATATTCAAGTTGTTTATATGTTTTCTGTCCCTGAATGTAAAAACGAAAAAATGAAGCGAAGTCTTGATTTTCCGTTTTGTTTGAACAAATGAAAAACTAAAAATATGCAGTTATTTTCATTTTTCAGATTTCAATATTAAATCAAAAAATTAATTATACGAAGGTACACAGACCGATACACGGGCCCCTGTGGGACTCCTTTATTTATTTTTAATTCTGTAGAAATTAAATTTTCAACTGAGACACACTGCATTCTTTCTGTCAGATAATTATTTAAACAATTTCTTTCACTCGCTCCACTCCACACTCACTGATACCAGAAACACAGCTCTGCGGCTAAAGTATTTCAGTTTCTTTGAAATGTTCTGTTCATAATGTATATTAAAATAAAAAAATAAAATAACAGGAGCATTTCAAAGTGGCTTATGGCTATTGGTGGCAAACTCTTTTTCTAACATCTGTCAAACTAAAAACATGGTTGTCAGCATTAAAAGGTATAATTGCTGCTTTCTGCTGTGCAAATTTTGTTTGTGATGAAAATAATGTCTCAAGGTTACGCATGTAACCATGGTTCCTCGAGGGAATGAGACGCTGCGTCAGAAATGCTATGGGGAACGCGCTTAGCATGAGTGACTCTGAATATCATGTGTAATCTGTCCAATGGAAGAGCATGACGTCAAGGGTGGGGTGACGTAAGCGACCAGGAAGCTATAAAAGCACGTGCCGCGCAGCTGGCGTCAGCTTCGAGTACCAGCAAGCGCCGGCAGGGGTGCCGGGGGTATGGCATCAAGACGCAGCATCTCGTTCCCTCGAGGAACCATGGTTACATGTGTAACCTTGAGACGTTCCTCTTCATGAACTTGAGCTGCGTCGGAAACGCTATGGGGAACGAGGTGCCCACGCTCCCAGACTACCAAATCCCTGCCTAGTGTGTATCTGAAGAGCACATCTTAGGATGAGAGAACAGAAGCACCTGGAGTAACTGGGATGTCTAAGCCATAAAATCTTGCAAATGTGGAGGGCGTGGACCACCCCACAGCGTTGCAGATGTCCAGCATGGATACACCTGCTAAGAAGGCTTTGGAGGCCGCCATACCCCGTGTGGAGTGAGCCTTGGCTCCCAACAGCGGGGGAAGACCAGAGGACTCATAGGTGGCATTGATAGCCTCGACTATCCAACGGCTAAGAGTCTGCTTAGATGCAGGAAAACCCCTTTTGGGGGGACTGTAGCACACTAGCAATTGATCTGATTTTCTCCACAGGGCAGCTCTGTGGACGTATGTGTCCAGCGCTCGAACTGGACATATACAATTTAGCTTCTCTTGGTCGGGCTCCCGAAAGGGAGGAGGGCAGAAGGCCTGCAGCACTATAGGTTGTGGCGTGACAGAGGGAACTTTTGGAACATAACCCGCTCAAGGGTATATGAACGCTTTGGCCATGCCGGGCGCAAAGTCGAGATAAGTAGGGGCCACTGAGAGGGCCTGAAGATCTCCAACTCTCCACAGAAAGGAAATAGCCAACAGGAAGGCAGTTTTAAGGGTCAGATGTCTGTCTGATATATCTTGTATTGGCTCGAATGGAGCTCTACAAAGTGCCTCTAACACCACAACCAAGTCCCAGGGGGGAATACGGGACCGTACTGGAGGCCTCAGCCACAGCGCACTGTGGGGGAAATGTGTAACTAGGGGGTGTCTTCCCAAAGACTGACCACCAAGAGGGACATGGTAGGCCGCAATGGCCGCCACGTAAACCTTCAGTGTGGAGTGGGTCAACCCTGCAGAGAACCTGGCTTGCAGAAACTCCAGAACTGTACCAACTGGGCAGTTAGCTGAATCAAGGTGACGGTCTCTGAGGTGAAGAGTTTCCACCTCAGGGCGTACAGTTTCCTCATTGAGGGAGCTCTGGATTGGAGGATGGTCTCAACAACCTTGGTTGAGAGACCGGATGCTATGAGCTGTGCCCCCTCAGGGGCCACACCCACAGTTTCCATAACTCCGGGCGAGGGTGAATTATCGTGCCCTGCGCCTGTGAGAGTAGATCCGTCCTGATCGGTATCTCCCATGGAGAGCTGTCAAGGAGCGAGACCAGATCTGACAACCATACTCGGCCCAGCCAGAATGGGGCTACTAACAGCAGATGGACCGCCAAAACTCCCAGGAGCAGAGCAATAGGGGGAAATGCGTACAGACAAAGCCTCGGCCAGGTCTGTACCATAGCGTCCAGTCCCAGGGGAGCTGGATGAACTAGAGAGAACCAAAGGGGACATTGTGATGTCTCTCGAGTCGCAAAGAGGTCCACTTGAGCTTTGCCAAAGATTCTCCATATCTGCTTCACCACCTCGGGGTGAAGCTTCCATTCCCCGGGCCTCGGCCCCTGCCTCGACAGTATGTCTGCTCCTACATTCAATTTCTCAGGAATATACACTGCTCTGAGTGAGAGGAGTTTGTCCTGGGACCACACAAGGATCTGGTGCGCCAGCTTGGACAGGGGGCGAGAACGCAGACCCCCCCGCGTGACCTTGATAGTTCGAAGTGGATTCCCCCTCGGGGAAAATCCCTTGGTCTTGAGCCACCACTGTAGGGGTCTCATGTACAGCAGGCCAAAAGGTATCACGTTGGACGCAGCTGCCATCAGCCCTAACAGTCTCTGAAACTGTTTGACAGTGAGTGACTGGCCTTCTTTGACTCTCTTGACTGACGTGAGGATTGACTCGATACGAGCAGGGGACAGACGTGCCTGCATCGTGGTCAAATCCCAAACTATGCCTAGATAGGTGGTTCTCTGAACAGGAGAAAGTACACTCTTCTTGGCGTTCAGTCTCAAACCCAGCTCCCCCATGTGTGCGAGAGCGACATCTCGATGTCGAACCGGCATCTGCTCTGACTGAACTAAAATCAACCAATCGTCGATATATTTGAGAATGCGGATGCCCTGCACATGCAGAGGAACCAGAGCCACATCTACACATTTTGTGAACGTGCAGGGTGAGACTGCAAGGCCAAAGGGAAGTACTCGATATTGGTAAGCTTCGCCCCCTAATGCGAACCTCAGAAACTTCCTGTGTTGTGGAAGGATGGAGATGTGGAAGTATGCATCTTTGAGATCTATGGTGACAAACCAGTCCTCGGATCTGATTTGAGCTACAACATGCATGATTGTGAGCATTTTGAACTTCAGTGTCATAACTGATCGATTTATGTACTTTTTTATAAATTTTATAACTGATAGATCTATGATTGGACGCAACCCCCCATCCTTCTTCGGAACTATGAAATACCGGCTGTAAAACCCGGATTCCCTGTCTTGAGGAGGGACCACCTCGATGGCCACGACTTCCCACAAATTCACTATCTCAACAAATTAGAATATGGTGACATGCCAATCAGCTTGTTTTTTCAGTTACTATAATGATTTATACGTTGGTTAGATTAATGAATTCAAAAATCTATAGGCTATAAAATAAATAATTCTATGGAAACTGTGTTTTTGTGTGGGACTTAGTAGAGATGCAAATTAAAAAATTCACAGTCAAATCATTTTACATTTGGTCATTGTGACTCAAAATACTTTGTATTCCCTACATGTTTACTTTTAAAATATTTGTGGTTATTTTAAGTGTGAGTGGCTGACTGTAATGTCTGTTTTGGGGTTTTGTTTCATGTTCTTGTTTTCATGTCATTATTTTGTAGTTTGATTTATTCTGTTTGTGTCATGCTTCCCTTCCCCTCTTGTCGTCTTGCTATTGGTTCCTCTTGTTCTTTGTGTCATGTTCTGTTTGGTTTATTGTCTTGTCATGGGATTATCAGTTTTGTTTACTCATTGGTTGTTTTAGTCATGTGCCCTGTTCCCCATTGGTTTGTTCTTGTCATGTGGCCATCTTTGTCTGTTAAAAGTAGCCATGTTTTTGCCATTGTGCCTTGTGGTGTTTTAATGTGTGTAACCTGCTGTCGGTGAGTCAAGTCTGTTCAAGTCAAGTCTTTGTTTCTTGTTTGGATGTTTTGGATTTCATTTCTGTAAATAAACTGCACTTGGGTTCTCACTACGCTCGCCTTCAGTGGACTAATCATTACAGAATACACTACCTACCATGAACCCAGCAGTTGCCCTCCTTGGACTACGCCTGGGGACTCCTCCCATTGAGGATTATGTGGAGGATTTCTGTTCTTTGAGGGCCACATCATTGAACTCCACTAAGTGACACAAAGACATTTTCCGTTTCGGCCTCACAAAAGAAATCTCTTTGTTAATGCCATGACACACACCTCACTGGTCTCTGACTAGATATATTGACTTTGCACTCAGGTTGAGTGGTTCCTCGTTTACTGTGGGGATTGCGGATGAGGAACCCTGCTATCCTCTGGTACCTATCACACTGGAGTATTGTGATGTCCCGACCATCATGCCTGCTACTCCAGGACCTGCTCACCACATGCCAGTTAAGTCAGTTTACTCCTATCATGTCTACCAAGTCAAAGCCTGATTACATTGTGTCTGCCAAGCCAGAGTCTGCTAACATCATGTCTGCTACCCCAGGGTTTGTTCACATCACGTCTGCCAAGCCAGAACCTGCTGACATCATGCCAGTCACTCAAGAGATTCTTCATAACATGGCCGCCATTCAAGAGCTTCATCTCAAGATGGCCGCCACACAAGAGTCTCTTTGTAAAATGGCCGCTCTTCTAGAGTCTCAACACGTCGCAGCTGATCCTCCAGAGTCTCGTCACGACATGGCTGCCATTCCAGAGTCTCGTCACGACATGGCCGCCATTCCAGACTCTCGTCACGACATGGCCGCCATTCCAGAGTCATGCCCTGCTTACGTCATGCCTGTCAAGCCAGACCCTTCACACAAGATGGCTGCCACGCCTGTCAAGCCAGAGCCTTCACACAAGATGGCCACCACGCCTGAGTCTCACCATGTCATGGCTGTCACAGAGACTGTTTCCGTGAGCTCAGTGCTTCCAGTAATGGCAGTCACCATTTTGAGCGTGTGGCCTGCACACTACGCTCCAGAGATCTCTCCTGTCCACGAGTCTGCTCCTGAGGCCGCTCCTGACCGTGAACTCACTCCAGTGCCCCCAGAGGCGACGGCGTCCACTGCAGAATCTCCAGAGGAGGCGGCTTCTGTTGCAGCACCTCCCGAGGTGGTGGCACCCACCTTTGAACTCTCTGCCGGTCCTGTCACGGCCAAAGAGGCCGTCCAAAAACTCTCTGCCTGTCCTGTCACAGCCAAGGAGGCTGTCCTCGAACTCTCTGCCTGTCCTGTCACGGCCAAGGAGGCCATCCACAAACTCTCTGCCTGTCTTGTCACGGCAAAGTGGTCTGTCCATGTCTCTGCTCCGCCATGGCTCCCCGCTAGGCCTGCTCCGCCCTGTCTCCATACTGCTCTGGATCTGCTCCATGGCCCATGTCCCCCTCTGCTCCATTGTCTGTTTCTCCTCCACATCACCACCCTCCTGGACTTTCTGGGTTTGTTTGTTTGAACGTCTGGAGCCGCCCTTAGTGGGGGGATATGTAATGTCTGTTTTGTTTCATGTTCTTGAAACAAAGTTTATTTTTCGGTCACAAACTTCTTATTCTTATCAAAAGCTCATTGTACATTGATCTTAAGTCTCAAACCAGGCTTCAGACAAGGACTCATTGTCTGGCTCATTGATGGCTCGTTTCCACCGAGTGGTATGCTTCAGTACATTCGGTATGCAATTATTTAAGTTTCCATTGTCAGAAGTTGTGAATGGTACAAAAATAGTGAACTGTACCATACCACTTTTTTGGGGGTTCCTAGCACAGTAGACTGGTCCCTAAAGGATGGAGCTAGACTCACTGCAGATCAGGGTTTACCATCCCGAATCATACCATACAGTAACGTACTGCTCGATGGAAATGAGCCAAAACAATTCTTATTCCTTCAAAGATCTGTGTGACAAATGGAAAGTCTTACTCTGTAACAGTATATAATGTAACACTAGATCAAAGACTAGTCCCATCTCCATTTAGACAGTACAGTATGTGGCAGGGGTTCTCAACTCTGGCTCTTAAGTGTAAATATTGCCTCAAAATCAAATCAATTTGAGCGCGGTTTAAACCTGGATGATTGTAACCACTCTAAGTTTGTCTGCCTCGGGAAAGCTAGCGTGTCTCCAACATAGTGATATAACACTCGCTGCCTTCTCTAGTGCAACTCAACCAGATCTCTTCCCATTCGTCGATCTTTGTGATATCACAAATCACGGAAAATATGCGTTGAAGTCCAAACGAGTCGTTCGTTGTAGATTTTGAAAAGTGATTTCTGTTAAAAAAAATATCTCCTTTTGAATTGAACTTTGAGCTTTGTAACTTTGCAGGCCTAGTTGACGTAAAATAAACAGACCAAACAATAAACATTAGTCATGGGTATGGTGACCAAACGTGCCATTTTCCCAGGACGTGTCCTGGCCAGGATTTCTATTTTGCATAAAATATCCAGGTTTTGGCTTTGGTTTCCTGTTTTCATACTTAATGAAGGTAATGATCGTTTGACCAATAACATGCAGACATTGTACGTAATCGACCAATCGTTGTGCGTAAGAAGGTGGGATCTACAGAGAACGGTCAAAGTGATGCAAATATGTGTACATATTAGTGTTCGACTTGAAGCAGCACTGAGCAGACTGATCAGTGTATGACGTCAAAGTACTGTGAGAGCGTTTCAAAAGCACAAGAAGCCGTCTGCTCTCTAGAGCTCTCACCATACTTTGTTTGCGCTGCGCAGACCAATTGTTGTATGACAAAGCCAAAACGTGGATATTTTAGGCAATATAGAAATCCTAGTAATAAGCTACACTTAAAAATATTTTATTTATCAAATATATATCTTGCTACTTTTAAAAATCACTTTGAGTCACATGATATTCATGGATCCTGTGCTGAAACTCTTTATACAAAGTTACATGCATAGACAGCTGAGAACATTATGAGTATAGCATATTATACTGACTTTTATACAGTCATTTATTGCAAATACAGGTACATATGTTAATGATTCTTCATGATTTTAACTTTCATGAAATCATACTCTAAAGGTTTGGTTTTACTGGAATCACATTCTGCAAAGCTCCTGTTATCTTAAGGGAAACAGTAGATAACCACTGAAAGTCATGTGTTTATTCATGTCATCATATATCCATCTTCCTGACCAAAGTCTCAAATAGACGACATCTCCAACCTCCAGGATCAACACAACTCCATTTGAGGAGTTAAGACTGTACTGATCCTGATGACCATGTGCTACAACCACCTTCTCTCTGTTCTTCACAATGGAGACAGTTGATGCAGTTGAGCGAGCACCACTACCAAAGACAGAGAAGTTGAACTTGTATGCTCCTTTCAGTGGGGCTGTGAAAATACCTAAAGCAGATAACAAAGATAAAGAAGAGAATCAGCTGTGCACAGTGTAATAGTTTTGAAACATGGCAGGTCATTTGATTCTCATATTCACATTACACAACTGCAGAGAGGTTTGAATAAAGCAGAAGGATTCTCGTTACTATTGAGTTTTGTCATTGATAATTACCTGTAATTGGGTTGTAGGCGTTCCCGATGTTTGTGAAGACGTTCCTGTAGGTTAGAGTGATTTCAGTGGTGAAAGGACCGAAATTTCCACCTCCAGATTCCATCAGTCCAGCTGAAAATGCTATCTCTCTGTCTGTGATTGAAAAACATAAGTAAACTGTGATATACTACCATTTTACACTGAGGATGTAAACAATGAACTTAATAGAATTCAATCACAGTTTTACCTCTGTTTTCCTTTCTCAGCTCCTCCACTTGACTCTCAGTAAGATTAGACATTTCTGTGGAAATGTTTAAAATGCTTATTGTAATAGATAGAGATAACATCATTTACACAGTAAGTATTCAATTTTACACTATTGTTTACACTATGCAGTGTATTGCATTGGTGTTTTCCTGAGGATCTCTGATAAAAGAGTGACTGTTCTGGTAAGATACCATCAGTTTTCTTGTTCAGCTCTTCCAGGATGACCGTCTGTTGTTCTGCAGTTTTCTCTGAGTCCCTCAGTCGTGTCTCTAAGGCTTATTATAGCAGAGAGATAACACAGTTTACACTCAATTTTACACTGTAATACACTGCATAGTGCAGTGAAAATGATAATTGTGTTTTACTCTGAGTATCACTGATAAAAGAGTGAAGGTTTTAATGAGGTACCATCATTTTTCTTGTTCAGCTCTTCCAGGATGAACATCTGTTGCTCCTTCAGTCGTGTCTCTAAGGCTTATTATAGCAGAGAGATAACAGTTCACTGTCAATTTTACATTATGCAGTGTATTATGATTGTGTTTTACTCTGAGGATCTCTGATAAAAGAGTAAAGGTTTTAATGATGTACCATCAGTTTTCTTGTTCAGCTCTTCTCTCAGTCGCGTCTCTAAGGCTCTGATGTTGGCTTTCTGCTCTGTGACGGTGGCGGTCAGTTCTCTCAGTGCTGCGTGGATGTCAGGGAAGCTCAGATGGCAGTATTGTTGGCTGTCAGTTTCATCTCTCCGAGGGTTTGTCTGAGCTGGATTCTGTCTTCTGTCCTCATTGCTCAGCTGTTGACTGATCTCATTCTCAGCGAGTCCTCCATCTACCTGCTGCTGTACCACAAACACAAAGGTTTCCAGCAGCAGCAGTGAACATAACAAACCCTTCATTCTTCACTGATGTTCAGCTCTTGCTCTGTCATCCTCACAGACCCTCATGCTCTTTTTATAGTGTCCTGATTTACTGTCCTTTGTGCTTGATTTATAGTGCTTCAGATAAAAAGTTAATTGTTAATCGTATTTAAAGGTATGTTCCGGGTTCAGTAGATGTTGAACTCTATTCACAATGTTGAGCACAACAGAAAATAACTAATCTTTTTTAAATTGATATAGATTGTCACACCACTTTCTGGTATCCGTGTGGATCTGGATGTAAATTTACAGAGACAAAATCAGCAAGTAGTGTTTACATATATAATGTTGAAACCTTGTGAGAATACTACTGAAATAGGGCATGATTTAATGTTTACTGGTTTAACTAAAGAATGAGTTGACAGTTATTTCTGTGGTAATTGATATCATTGCTGATGGAGTTTGAATGTTATTTCCCCCACATGCAACAACATCTTATATCAACAGTGCATGGATCAATAAACAAAAAACAAACAAAAAAAGAACAATTATTTTATTCTTTTCTTACTATTAATGTATAACTAAATTATAGAATATACTAAAGATGTCAGGCTTTATGTGTAAATCAAGAAATGGTATACAACTTTATTCAATACAAGTTATTTTACACCAAAAGTTTTGTCAATTAAATTTTATTGACATAAAATATTAATTATCCTGTAAATGTAGAAAGTAGAAATGTAGATAATATATTAATCTTACTTTTTATCATCAAAAATTTTTTATAAATGCAATATAATTGTTAGTATTAATTGTGAACATTGTCCGGAGATGTTAAGTAATGTGTCATATGTTTTTTTTTTTTATAGCATTTTGAAATATGCCTATCCCCTGAAATACGTTATCAGATTAGGGTATAAAAAAGGATTATCATCAATATTGGCATTGAATAGTGTCACAAGGTAAACTGTGCCCCCTGTTCTGGTTATTTCATTATTGTGAATTCTGGGTGGGGTGTTTTGAGGGGATTTGGCGTGAGGGGGAGTGGATGTGGATTATAAATCGTATCAAGGATGAGCAGATCCCCCTCATTAGAAATCTCATTCTGAGCCACCTGTACACAGTCCCCTTTCTATTTAGTTTGAGTTTAAAAATGATGGGACGGGGGCCGGGGCCGCAGCCTCGGAGGTTGCTCTGCCATGGCCTCCTGAACTGTCTGTTCCACCATGGCTTTCTGAGTCCCTGGATCAGCCTTGGCCTACTGAGTTCCCTACTCCACCATGGCCTCCTGAGTTCCCTACTCCACCATGGCCTACTGAGTTCCCTACTCCACCATGGCCTCCTGAGTACGCTACTCCACCATGGCCTCCTGAGTTCCCTACTCCACCATGGCCTCCTGAGTTCCCTACTCCACCATGGCCTACTGAGTTCCCTACTCCACCATGGCCTCCTGAGTTCCCTACTCCACCATGGCCTACTGAGTTCCCTACTCCACCATGGCCTCCTGAGTTCCCTACTCCACCATGGCCTCCTGAGTTCCCTACTCCACCATGGCCTACTGAACTGTCTGTACCACCATGCCCCCCCAAGCTCCCTGATCCGCCCTGGAGGCCTCCTGTGTGTCAGTCTTGGACTGGCCTCCACGGCGCCCACCCCCCCTCCCTGGTGGCTATATTATGGCGCTGGATGCGCCTTTCGGGAAGGGGAGGTAATGTCAGGGAGTCTCTGTCACCAGTCACCAGCTCTGGACTCAATGTCCCAGAATCCTCCCTGACTCACACCTGTTCTCAGTCACGATCACTTGGAGTTCTAATCACCAGCACCTGCTGCAGCTCGTCAAGCTCCCCTTTATCTGCTCACTCTCCACACTCTTTCCTCATCCGGTCTACCGTTCACGTCACTGAACTATACCAGACTCACTACCTGAACTTACCTGTGTTTGCTTACCTTAGATGTTCCTGTGCTCCACCGATCCCGCTCCTCCATGTTCGTCCTGCAAAGAACTAAAGATCCAGTACCTCAAGATAAGCCATTCTGAAACTGACTCTCTGTGCCACACTCACCTCTTGTCTGCTCCTAATTCCTCCTGTCACCTCATTCAATAACCTCTGTGTCCCTAGCCTGTGTGGTGACACCACCACCGTCCTGCAGCGTTTACCTAGAGTTAATAGAGTTATTGATGATTTCAGGAGTTTTTATACCCTAATAGGGCAATGTATCCTGGGAGATACAATTCATAAAATCCAAAATGTATCAAATAGTATAAAAATTCCTTTGAATACTTTCTACTTTAGTCCAGATGACATAAATGTGACATGAAATAATTTTTTCACTCTTGCCTGTTTTAGGGTTAAGACATTGTTCTAAACGTGGACTTTATGCAAATAGACCTAATTTCAAAGAGGCCTTACCATGGTCACCTCCGACAGCACTGTCCAATAAGAATGATGGATCTGAAGGTGGCACCAACTTGCAAACCCCTTCTTCTCAAGAAAGATCGAAAGGTTCTCTTTAAGACAAACAACCTCAAAATCTTCTCTTCAGTGATCCTCCGTTTGCAAGTTACAAACTGTTAGGATCTTCTCCAGCAACTCGTCAGCGATCCTCTCTCCTGCAAAGTCCATGTTGTCCGGATCTTCTGTACAGACTTCAGAACCTTTACCTTCAAGACTTCTCTGTTTGCATGTTTCCAGACCAAAGGTCCTTCTCGGTGCTCAGCAGTTCATTGTTCACCAGTGCTTCATGTTAAAGAATGTGAAACAGATCTGAATCCTTTCTTCCCATTGCAGTGTGGCCCAGGTCAGCAAGTGGAAGATGTCACCACCCAGACACAGAACGTAAATATATCAGTCTTTCCAAACCTCCTTCCAGAGACCGTTGGCATTAGTGTATTGTCAGTTTATGACTAACTAATGTCCATTAGATTCTATAAAACTGATATCAGTTAATAACAAATAATCTCTAAGTTTATTTGTTGAACCTAGAATAAGGTTTACCTTATTACTTCCAGGAAACTTCAGTCTATCTTTGCATAAGATAACGTCCATACTAACATTCAACTCAGTCACTTCCATTTATCAATCTTTGCACTTTATCCAGTCATTGTATCCACTTAGTATTTGTTAGTTACCCTTGTTTATCCCTTTGCTAATAAAATCCCTTAATTACACTTGTCCTGCAGAGTTCAGCTCCAACCCTGAAAAAAACCTCACCCACTTATAGCCTTAGTGATCCTGAAGACCTTGATTAGCTTGATCAGGTGTGATTGATTAGGATTATTTTAAACATGCTTAAAATTTTGTAAAAGCATGTTTATTTGTAGCATGTGGATAATTAATACTGACTGGGTGAATTCAGGTTTATTGTACAGGAAGTTAATCTTTGCTCTAAACGAATGTGCTGCTACATTGCTGCACACATGCACACAAGCTTTGTAATAATGAGACAAAACTCATACTTTAAAATAGTTCAGTTTTGCATGTAATATCAAAGTGATTATATTTTGTTAATTTTCGTTATAGCTTTCGTTATATTTAGTTAATTTAGAAAAACCGTTTGTAGCATTTTTTGTTCGTTAAATATAATTTTTGTTTTGTTTTTGATCATAGTCTGCTTGATAAATTTAGCCTTCTCAAATCATCACAGCTTGCCTAAAATAAAATCTATAGATATAAAACAGTTCAAGCATATAACAATGTTTAAACATTAAACCCAGATAAATGTGCCCTACAGTGGCATAACATAGTAATGACGGACCCCAGTGCAAGCTATTACGATGGCCCCCCTGGACTGCACAGTTATGAAGCACATACAAAAACACAGCGCTCGTGTCTAGAAGGGAACCCATATAAGTGGATTTGTGCCTAACCTACTTAATTTAGATAAACTAAAATCAGCATCTTATTTGTTTTTTTGTTTGTTTGTTTTTTTTATATTAAACCGAACATTTCTCTTTGTGTGGGTCTCTGTCCAACACACATGCTAATGCAGCTGTGCATGCGCCTGGCCACAGCAGCCAGAAGTACCAAATTAATCATGTTGGATTTTACAGTTGTCACAGCCGCATTCCTTTTCAAGAGGCCCAAATCATTAATATCTTCATTTAAAAAAAAAACATTTATAAAGCTATACTTCTGTGTTATTGTACCTTGACAGTAAATGACAAAAAACGAATTAGCGCCGCTGCGAGGGTTTTTTTAATACAACAGCTGATGGAGTGACTGTGAATTTGACATCTGTCTGTGTTCAATAACAGGTGATCTATCGCTGGAATGTGTTATCAGTTCTCTGTCACTCGTGCACAATGCACAGTCTTCACACAGACACAGAGAGCTTCATTCTGGTAAAAGCACAAACCAAAATGCACACAAACGTGTCAGCGCCAGCACGATATACACGATATAGCTTGATATACAATCGGCAGCACAATCACTTGAATTTTTTTCAGTGGAAACAACTTAAAATATGTTATCATTTTTGCTCGTAAAGGTAACTGTTTTGATCATTCGGAACTGTAAAGGATCTACTTTTATTGTGTACACTCACAATATCTACAAAACGCTGTGCTTTTATATAGACTAAAAAATTCATGTGAAATCTACAGTGATTTACTGTGTTAGTGCACAGGAAATTACTGTATAGAAGTTCACAGTACAATACTGTATATTCAGTCTAAGTAGCAGTAAAATTCACAGTACACAGGAATGTCCTGTAGAGAATCACAGTAGCAAGAAACGGCTTATATAAAATCACAGTTAACTGCTAATGTCCTTTGGAAAATCACAATAACTATTTGTACTGTAGAAAACACAGTAGCCTATTATGTACAGTACATACTGACAACAGACTGCACTAGAAGCAGGGCTGCCAGCCAATTATAGCAAGTTACCCTGATCTTCTTGATATTCTGTTACATATTTGCAGTGAATAGACAATACTGTATTCTTTAATAAAACATCAACAAAAATCTTAAGAAGGACCAATAGGACACGTATATAGCAAAATGTGAAGAAACATATTTAAGGTTTTCCAATATATAGGTTTAGTTTCAGTGCCAACCCAAAATTATTGATGCACATGTTCTAATTTTATGTTTGATACAGCCTAACAAAATGTATGTAATCTACCCTAGTGTCAGTATACTGTGGCATCTTTCATTTATTGTTAATTTTGCAGATGGTAATTAAGGAAATGGTAATTAAAGGAACATGTGCTCCATGAATATGTGGAACTTAAGGAAAACAAGATTATTGAAACATGAATTGGCACTCTGGACAAATGAGAACAGCCTCCATGTATGTTCAGATCACAGTGCTACCAGTAATAGCCTATCTCTCAAATTCCAATCTGAAACAGTGAGATTTTTGCATCAAGTACTATGCACAATAATATTATTAAATCACCCATTAATTAAACACGGATGTTTTACATGTCTAAATCTGGATACTGCTATTTTGGTGAACCGGTTTATCCAGTTGACAAAGAATTGGTTCAAGAATGAGTCATTCACGAACCAGAACATCACTGATTGTTTCACCTGTTCAGTGAGTGGAACAGCGCAGACAGCATCGATATCTGTAAGTTTCTAAAAAAACTAAACAAAACAAAACAAACAAGCATTGTCTTTTCTAACTAAATCCAACCCAGTTGGATCATTTATGTTGCAGTGGTCAAAATGTAGTGAAGTCAAGCTGTTAAACTAGATCACAAATAGGTCCAAATGTCTTACATGTGTAAGCTTTGCCAATTCAGCACTGTGTTGATTTCGGCATTCGTTTTGCATGTTAAAATTCACAGAAATCTCGCAAACACTACATTTCAATGTGGACATGCATAATGTCCTGCTACTTTTAAGACAGTATGTGCACTTCGAAAGCATATGTACCGGTTCCATATGCACACCGTTAAACTGTTAAACCATTGCCACAGGCATGAATGGAAGGAGATGCTTTAACAGGCAGAATCCTGGGTTGTGGCTTTGTGACAGTACGTCAACCTGATGTGACCATCTCCGGGTGCATATTGAAGATGGGGAAAAAGTACATTGCCCCTATGATAACTGTTCCAAATTATTTCATCTTTGTTCATCGTTCTCCTCACACGTAAGTCACAAACATAAAATGAAATCTAACTGCACCTATACCACTGTAAGCATAGCTACCTCATCAAACAACGAAAAGACTCACACAGGCTTGGATGGGGGAAAAGTATTGCTAGTGTTGAAGTGGAGGAGTTGGATGGAGATCATGCAAGTAATGAGTTAGTAGATGAGAATGATTTTATGAACAACCTGGCCTTGTTTTATCTTCAAATGCAAGCTAAAATGCTGTTGCCAGCCAGTGTGATTCAGAAGCTAATTGGAGAATTCCAGGAGATGCACAGTTACAGCACAAGTTAATTTTCCTTGAAAATAATATTAGGCGTCTCCTTGATGATCTTTCCAAAAATGACCTCCTGAAAAGATGCAATGAGGGAGTATTTAGAACTGATCAGACACGAAAATCCTTCTTCAAGAGTAAATTCAAATATGTTGATCCGACCTCAGTTTATATGGGTATTAGTGCAAATGGAAAAGAGAGGTTTTGCCAGTATGTGTCCATTAAAGATACAGTGAAGGGATTACTCTCTCAGACCTCAGCTCAAGAGCAGTATCTCCTGGCAAAAATAGACACACCAACAACCCCAGATGTGCTGGAAGACCGGAGAGATGGTAAAGCCATCAAAAACAATACATTGTTACAGGAATCACCATCCTCAGTATCCATTATCTTGAATCAAGATTCATTTGAAGTTGCTAATCCTCTAGGATCTGGCAGAAAGAAACATAAGATTTTAGCAGTGTATATGACACTAGCAGAGATAGCAACACACAATAGGTCTTCTGTTGATCCATTGCAGCTTGTATTGTTGTGTAGGGAGGAGGACTTCAAATTTTTTGGCCAAAAAAGGTGTTTTCTGCTGCAGTTCATGACTTGAAAGAAATGGAGGAAACTGGAATTCATGGTCCCGATGGGAGCAGTGTGAAGGATACTGTGATCGCTATAACTGGGACAATCTAGGCTCACACTGCATTGGAGGATTTACTGAAAACTGCCTCATAGACAGGGAATCCTTCCAGAAAAACCCTCAAAATCAGGTCCTGTCAGATCGGTAGAAACTTACAACAACTCTGTGGCACAAGCATAATTACAGGAAGAAATTGCCAGTGGGGTAAAGTTTGACTCTGTCTTCAATTAGTTAATGTATTATCATGTTTGTCAGCCAGGTCTCCCTCTCTGTTTGAGTGAATTGTTCCTGCTGATCTAGCTTTGTACATAAAGCACTTGGTGACAGCTGAGAAACAATTCACTTATTGCCAGTTAAACAGGATTATATCAAATTTTCCATACAAAGACAGGGATGCTAACAACAAACCATGTGAGATACGGCCAGATGGTGTGAAACTTGGAGGGCATGCTGCTCAAAACTGGTGCCTCTTACATCTCCTTCCTTTAATGATTGGGGACAGGATTGAAACTCCACTTGAAGATGATGTTTGGCAGTTGTGTCTCAAGCTGAGGGAGGTTGTTGATCTAATATGTGCACCAAAGAGCAATACTAACCAAGTAGCATTTCTTAAGGTTCTAATTGAGGAATACCTCCAACTAACCCAGGGAAAACACTGCAGCCCAAACATCATTACCTTGTCCACTACCCAGAGCTCATTCTCCATTTTGGTCCTCTTATTCGACTGTGGACATTGCGCTTCGAAAGCAAGCACAGCTATTTTAAGCAATGTGCAAGGAAACTTCACAACTTTAAAAATCTCTGCAGTACTTTAGCTGAAAGACACCAGTTCCTACAACCATATTTACATGCTGGCAGCTTATTTCCTCCAGTGCTTCAAACAGGGGAAACAACTAAGTTTGATGACCAGCTTTACCAGACTGGCATTCAGAATGCTGTCAGTGTCAAAGGACTTTGTCCAGTGGATACTCTTGAAACAACATCTGTCACATTCAAAGGAACAATGTACAAAAGAGGCATGGTTGTTGTAGTTCAACAAAATGACACAGGCTACATGTTTGGAAAAACTGTGCTCATACTGATTAATCAGTCATGTGTGCATTTTGTTGTTGAGCAGTATCAGTCGGTGCCTGTAGTGGACATGGGTGTACACTGTCTACAAAACTCTAATGATGCTTGCTATGTGTGTCTGACCGTGGACAGTATTGCAGATTACTATCCATTACCTGCATATAATCAGTTCTGTCTACACTTGATTGCCATGCAACATTCTGTGTGTTACAGATAAAAAAATAAATAAGAGAAAAAAAATGGACTCCATTGTGAGTGCCATACATACGGTACTACCACAGCTAGATGGAAAGAAACTGGAAATGTTGGTGGATGAGTTGGTGTTCAAGTTAGGTGCGGAGGGCCCAAAGCATTTACAGTTTGTTAAGGAAGAAGATATTGCACATCTGCTCTCTCCTATTCAGTGCAGAAAAATTCTCCATTTCTTCAAAAAAGATTTTCATTATACTGTAGATGCATTTTTATTTGATTTGCCATATTTGAAAATATTTGTATCTCTTTTTGATGATCAACTTTTTCAAATATTTTGTCATATCTTAACATTATTAAATGTATTTTTTGTTCTGTGTATTCTTTTTTTTATCTGTATGCTGACTCAAGTCTTGAATCAGCCACCACTTCACCTGAATACATCCACTCAATTAAACTGCTGTAAAAATGTATCAGATAAATATTTTTTTATTTCAATTTTTTTTTTTGCATAAATCTATTAATCAACCTCAGTCCTGATCAAAACTACCAAATGTTTTTAAAAAATCCAATATTTTAACTCTTTAATTGCCAAGTTCATAAATGATGTCACTGATTTGGGAAAAAAACACACAAAATTACATATTTTCAATATAAAAGTAATTGTGGCTGGATTTTTTTTTTTACTTTTTATCACATTCTTGGGCATGTCAAAGATTAGTAACAACATTGGCTTTGATGCATTTTTAGTTTTTGTGCAGCATTAGATTTTATTTTTTTCTTCCTCATTTATTGTTCGTGGTTGTTTTTGCCCCATTGACTTCCATTATAACGACATTTTTTGATTGCAAAGCCATGACACTATAAAATCATGCATTCTTGATGGTTGATGGTTTTCCCTGTTGGGAAGAGGTAAAATTTGTTGTTTTTACAGTTGATCACTAGGTGGGACCATTAACCCTTTAGATAGGCCTGTGCAAAAAAGGTTTAGTTTCTGGCTTGTATATGAAGCTATATGGAGTATAACAACAAATTATAGTGTTTGTGTGTATGTGAGATTCTTGAATGTTGGTGGTTTTCCCTGTTGGGAAGAGGTAACATTTGTTATTTTTACAGTTGATCACTAGGTGGGACCATTAACCCTTTAGATAGGCCTGTGCAAAAAAAGCTTAGATTCTGACTTGTATATGGAGCTATATGGAGTATAACAGCATATTATATTGTGTATGTGTGTTTGAGAGTGAGAGAGAGAGAGAGCGAGAGAGACCTTTGCGTGCTTACTTGATGTATTTGAGAAAATCAAAATGTACACCTCAGCTCTCAGAACTACATGGAGTAAACAAAAGTGTAATTATGCACCTGCTGCCTTTTAATGGTGGTGATAAGTATCGACTAAAAAGCAAAGTACGTGGATTTAAACACTTGCATGCCATCCTGCTGGTCATTTGATGGTGAGAAGAGCAGCAAGCAACACGAGAAAGGGCTCGACTTGTACCAAAGTTTTAGAAATTATTATGCAGCTTGACCCCTCCGGTGAGCTTCAGTTTATTTGAAGTTGGTGTTGCATTTTGGTTCATAATAAATTATGCTCATAAATCTGATGCAAAGTAGATTTCTTTTTACAGAAAAATCAAAATGTGTATCATTGAAGGATTTTAAGGTTTTAAACTGGCTTTACCATCAAGAAAAGACAAGCATTTTACACATAGGCCATCCTTACTTTTCATCATGAAAAGGCAGCAGGTGCATAAACACACTTCTTTTATATTGTTTACTCCATGTAGTTCTGAGAGCTGAGGTGCATATTTGGATTTTTTCAGATACATCAAGGTAAGTGCACAAAGGTCTCTCTCACACTCTCCCTTTCTCTCTCTCTCTAACACACACACACACACACACACACACTATAATTTGTTGTTATACTCCATATAACTCCATATACAAGCCAGAAACTAAGCCTTTTTTTTGCACAGGCCTATCTAAAGGGTTAATGGTCCCACCTAGTGATCAACTGTAAAAATAACAAATTTTACCTCTTCCCAAAAGGGAAAACCACAAAACTCGCTGGAGGGGAATGTTAAAATGCAGTGTGATGACTTAAAATCACAGTATGAAGTTCAAACAGTATTATGGGGTGTGGGTTTGAGTCTCGGTCCGGCAATACCACGACTGAGGTGTCCTTGAGCAAGACACTGAACCCCCAACTGCTCCCCGGGCGCCGCAGCATAAATGATACCCACTGCTCCGGGTGTGTGTTCACGGTGTGTGTGTGTTCACTGCTGTGTGTGTGCACTTTGGATGGGTTAAATGCAGAGCACCAATTCTGAGTATGGGTCACCATACTTGGCTGTTTGTCACGTCACTTTTTTACTATATGGGAACACAATTCAATCTGTTTATATTGCATTGTTTTGATAAATGATAAATTAAGTATTTCCTTGAAAATGTGTTTTTCCCCCTCCTGTTGATGTATGGAATATGTAAGGAATATTCTGTTTAATGATTCACAATAGTATACTAATATAAGTGTTGAGGTGATAAAGACATGTTTTGCACCCAAATTACAATGTGTCTTATGTCTTTACCAAGCATTTAGCTAAACTTAACTAACCGCCCTTTACACAAACATTGTTAAAGTAGATAAAAGTCCAGTGCCAATGAAGATACAATTTTTTTAAAAAATGTTTATAAACATTTACAATTGATGAATAGTTTCCACTTTAGATTGGGTACTGCAAAAACATGAACAAATTATTAATTAATTATTTAAGATGTGCAAATAGTAGAAGTCTACACAGCAAACAAATACCAAATATATGACCTTTACAGACTGTGATTATGAGTTTATGAATATATTAACAGGAATAGTTTGTGAAGTGCTTAAATAATTAAGTTATATTTTCACAACATTTGTGAATGTAAAATGTTTTTACAAGTCGTGGCCTAATGGTTAGAGAGTCGGACTCCCAATCGAAGGGTTGTGAGTTCGAGTCCCGGGCCGGCAGGAATTGTGGGTGGGGGGAGTGAATGTACAGCGCTCTCTCCACCCTCAATACCATGACTTAGGTGCCCTTGAGCAAGGCACTGAACCCCCAACTGCTCCCCGGGTGCCGCAGCATAAATGATACCCACTGCCCCGGGTGTGTGTTCACAGTGTGTGTGTGTGTGTCCCGCTGTGTGTGCTTTGGATGGGTTAAATGCAGAGCACGAATTCTGAGTATGGGTGACCATACTTGGCTGAATGTCACGTCACTTTCACTTTTTTTTCACTTTCATACAAGTTGCCTTTTAACTTTTTAACTTCCCTTATGAAAATTAACCTTGGTTTACTACAAATAGTACCAAAGAACCACCATTATTATAGTTTAACCATGGTAACAACAAATTCACTGTTTGCTACACTTAACATAGTTTAACCATGGTATTTGTAGTATAACAGTTATACAAATGGTAATCTCTACGCAAAAAGGTTACTACTGTTTTACTATAGTAAAACCATGATTAATTTTTGTTATCATGTAATCTCAAGCTAAAATAATATTATTTCAAATAACAGCTGTGAACACTTGGGAATCCCGAAAATACTGATTACACTAATTATTAAACAAATGCAATTCTTGTCAGGGTTTTGCACTGACACTCTGTTTGTCTGGTGTTTTGTTCTTGTGTCTATAGATGCGTTCGACTTGAAGCACGTCTACAGACGGTGATCGGCGAGAGCAGCCGCTTGCAGTTAGGGGCGGAGCTGAGAACAAACGTCAGGCAGGACACTTTCTGCTCCTGTTAGTGACACTCACGCATACTTTATACTTTGCATACTTTATCACAGATGAAGTGAATAAAATGCAGTATTTGTCAAATACACAGACTCAGTCATGTGGCATCGGCGCCATCTCAAATTGGACAAAATTTCTAACGGCGATGCACTGCTTCAAGTCAGATTGCGATTGGTTTGTGCAGCGCTACATGAAGTCGAACATGTATGTCACATTGTGTCTTCCAGCACATGGTCTAGTTGATTGTTTTCTTGGCCATGTGCTTCTTTAGCCCCTCCTGCTTGTTTCCTTTTTACCACACCCTCTTGTTAGCCTTGTTGGTCTAATAGTGCTCACCTGTCTCTTGTGTGTTTTCCACCCTATTTATAGTGCCCCTTGCCCTATTGTCTTTGCTGGTTCGTGGTCATTCTTACTGTCACTGTGTTTGTTGCTGTCTGTGGATGTGGCTGAGTATGTGTTCCTGTCTCCCTGCCTATTTGGTCTTGTGCCCTTGTCTTGTCTAGTCCTTTGTGTGGGAAGTTGTGGCCTAGTGGTTTGAGAGTTTGACTCCTAACCCTAAGGTTGTGGGTTCAAGTCTCGGGCCAGCAATACCACGACTGAGGTGTCCTTGAGCAAGGCACCGAACCCCCAACTGCTCCCCAGGTGCCGCAGCATAAATGATACCCACTGCTCCGGGTGTGTGTTCACGGTGTGTGTGTGTGTGTTCACGGTGTGTGTGTGCACTTTGGATGGGTTAAATGCAAAGCACCAATTCTGAGTATGGGTCACCATATTTGTCACTTACTTTGTAGTTCCATGTTTTTGACTTGCTCCTTGTTTTAGCAATCTGTTTGTTCTTGCCTTTTGCTTTTACTCTTTATTTATTAATTGGTTTTGTATTTTGTTTGATATACTTTTTAGTTAATGTTTTGGTTAAATTGGTAATTATTCATTTTGTTACTTTTACTTCTATCAATTCTTTGTTTTATTTATCCCCTTGTCTTGGGAGTAATTTGTGTTCCTGTGGAGTTCATGGTCAAGTATCTGAGCTCTGCTCTTTATTGCCTTGCTCTGGTCTCTCCTCCAGCCTGGTCCTGCCGCCCCCTCTGCTACTATAGTATTCTGCCAGTTGGTGTCTGAGGCTGTTCCAGTGGCCTTCCCTAGCTGTCTCTATTTAATGTGTTCCTGTTGTGGTATCACCTGAGCACCTCACAACCCTTTTGTATCAGTCTGTTTTGTCAATAAACCCTTGTTACTCACACTGCAATTGGGTCCTCCTTCCAGATCCTTGACAATTCTGATAATGATTCTTTGATTTCAAAGGACCGAATGCTCAAGCATACCTCGTTCATCTCATCACACATGTTGTCCATTAGTCGAAAAAGGTGTCGGAGACGCCGTCTCCTTGCAGCAGATCTTCATTTCTGCATACAATGCAACTTCTCAGCTGGTAAAAGTAAACCCATATATACAGTACATGCACATGAAGGAACGCTTAATCCTTCATTAGATATACATCACAAAAACTGGCCAATCAGGTTGTGAACGTATCACTATGCCTTTAGGTTCGCTGTCAAAAATGCCAGTGTGAATGCTAACCGGACCAGGACTGAATGTATCTTCTTTTTTGGACCAGACCAAACTTACCAAACTACAAGTGTGAACACACCCTAAAAAGCTGAACTTAGACCACATCATGAAACCTGTGGTGGAAATGGTCAGTTTAATATGCACAAATGCTCTCAATCACAGACAGTTCAAAATCTCACTGCTTCTTCACTGCACTGTGAGATGGCTTTCAAGAGATCATTTGCTTTCTCATTTATTTATTTAGTTTTTTTAGCTTTTGAATCCGGTGAAGCTGTTCCTCGCAGTAAAACATAATTATCCTGAGCTCCTGAGGTTATCTTGATGTTGCAAAGTTTTATTTACATCAAACAAAGACTGGATTAAATAGCCAGATATTTCACCTTAAGCTGTAAACCCATAAGATGTTACATTACTTTTATGTTTGTTCTCAGGGTGTATTTTATTTACATGGCATTGATAAGAAAGCCACTAAACACTGTGACATTCTCTGAATCCCAGATATATCTGCCGTTTTGGAGTACCATATACACTTGATCTCTCCCACAGTAGCGTTAAGCCATTGCCTCCATTCTCTGGAGAATCAGTACTAGGGTTATTCTTTGTTAATGCTACATGCTTTCTATTTCTATACAAGGCCAATCCTGTTCCATGCTTAGTTCCAGAATGGTAGAAGAAACTGAAATAGTAAACTCCTCGTACTGGTGCGATGAAAATCCCTGTTAAAGAAAGAGACAAATCTTTATTTAACATCTGTAGACATGAATTCTACAAGTGTGTTGATAATATTTTCAGCAGTGTGGATTAATAATACCTGTAGCCTGTTGGTAGGCATCACCAACATTAATGAAGACATTCTTGTAAACCAGTGTTACATCTGTGTTTACTGGTCCAAAGTAACCATTAGATCCTAATGAAGCTGAAAATGCCACCTTTGGTCTGTCTGCAGAGATCATATATCATCTTAAAAATAATAAACATCACTCTAAGACTGTGTTAATTCAATGTGAAACCATTTCTTGGAAACACATTTCACTGAGAAATCGCTTGTAGATTTCACAGTTACAAAGTAAATCCTACACCTATTGTTTATCAGTGTATTAGGTCTTCAGAAACATCAGTCTCACCTTGGCTTTCCTGTCTGATTTCCTCAATTTAAGCTTCACTGTTAGCAAATCTGGACACGAGCTCCTGCTGGCTTATTTCCAGAGCTTCGAGTCACGTCTCTGTGGCTCTGTAATTTCTCCTCTGTTGTTCCAAGTTCCTGCAGTAGGTCTGTGCATATTTGCAAAGGACAAGTCAGTGCTTTAATTTCATTCTGAAGAAAGGTGTCGTCTTTAGGCATATATAAGGCATATAGGCTGTATAAGGCATTTGTACAGCAGCAGAAGAACTGCTATTGTTAACCTCATTCTAATGCTTTAGCTAAAGCGTGTTAGAGATGTGTCTGCTGTATGAGGATGGTTTTAACAGAATTTTACCAATCTGATGCTTTTATACCATTCTTATATCTTCAGTAATTCACACATGATGGGCAGTTTGGCCTGGCAGCATACAGTAGATTCATGACTGTTGCTCAAACTATATTGTTTCATTACCTTTATGCTAGCTTAATGATTTACAAATTGATTATAAATACAATACAGACACATGTTGTTTACGTTCTATGGTAACTTAAATCTGAACTTTGGACTTTGGACTTATTACAGTTTTTCACAATTGCTAAAACACTAAACCCCATTCTCTGAACCCAATGCTCAGTGGCCTAAACCCATTTGTCGAATCAGTCACTTTGTAGGCAAAACCTTAAACAAGTTCAGGTAGTTAAGACACTGTTTGCAAATCTCATCCACTCTTTTTGCAAAACTCTAAACACATTCTTACTCAATAAAACACATTGTGCACTGTGTTGCAAAATGCTAAATACATGTGGCAAAAGTTAAATACAACAATAACACAACTGTCATCGTTTACACACAACAACTCAAAATTGTTCACACTTGTTTCTAACGATGTGATCAAATCAGTTGTCTAGAATATAACCAGTACAGGTGGCCCAGGTACGTTAAGTGTTGATAACACAATGGATGGAAACAATGTGAGAGGCAGAGGAGGAAGAGTTCGTGTAAGAGGTGGTGGACGAGGAGGAAGTGTACAAGGACAACGAAGAGCAAGACCAAGAATAGTAATTTCAGATCAAATGCATCATGCAACTCTGGGGCCATATAACACTGGCCATCTTCATACATTTCTGGGTGGTCTTCGGGATGTTTTGTTTAAACGTGAGCAGCAGGATCATCAGCAGGCAGTGCATCCTGTCTATGTTGTGGTTTGGGACAATGCGGTTTGGGACAATGCGTGGCGATGGAAGGTCTATGACCATATCCCATATACAAGAGTAAATCTTTTACAGTCAATGGAATTGGCCTGTGATGACATAGGTGTGGAGTGTTGTCAAGGCTGGATCCGGCACACGAGAGGGTTCTTCCCCCGTTGCCTAGGAAGGGACAACATTGCATGTGATGTGGATGAAGTCCTCTGGCCGGACCCAGCACGAAGACGGGATGCTGAGGCAGAATGAGTCTCTCATTGACTTTGATTTTGCAATTGCACAATATTTTGTGTAATACGCTTTTCATTTAGAGTTGTCTTTGTTCTTTGGGCTTACTTTATTTTTATGCTGAAAATACAGAAATTCAATACTGTATTACTTGCAGTACTTACAGTATGCAATATATTTGCTGTACTGAGTTGTGAATTATTTACTTTTATTTATGGCAAAATTATTTTCTATATGCAATAAACATTTTTTCTCTGTAACTACATGCCCTGGATGCTGTGTTGTCAATTTTTTGATGTAGTGTCTAATGAATGCAGATGAGTTTTTACATATTGACTGGCTGTGTTTATGTTTTGAAAGCATTGTTTGATTTTGAGCACAGATCAAATGGTTTTGAGGCAAGTGTTTGATTTTGCCAGAAGAGTCAGGGGTTTTGTGAATGCAGTTTAAAGACTGGGTTTTGTGTTTAAAGTTTTGAGAATATGAGTGAAGGTTTCAAGAAATGTGTTTTAGCAATTGTGAAATACTGTAACTGCAGACGTACATTGACCTAATCCCCCCCCCCCCCCCCCCCATACCCCTAGATTTTCCTTTGTATTTCACAGATTTAGGTTTGTACAGGTTTTATTAAAGGGTATTTCCATCATTTTTGGTCTTACGGTTTTTCTCGATTGCAGTCTTTTGAGTTAAAATTTCAAGACCATAACGCAAGACATTTTTCAGAAAGCACACCCATTTAGCCCATAACTTGAGCTCAGTTAGCACACAGATACCCACGTGGAAACACTAAGAGTCAAAATTTATCACACACCAATCAGAACCTTCAATAGATTGATAAAAGAGCCCCAGTCAGTTCCTTCAGTTTTGGAACAATGGATCCAGAGAGACGTGATTGAAAAGGTCGAGGACACCAGAGAGGAGGAAGAGGGGGAAGAGGATGAGCAAGAGCAGTAAGCAGTGGAGGAAGAGGTGAAGGGAGAGAAAGAGGATGAGGATGAGGGGCACGGAGACAAGGAGTCTCAGATGAAATTTGTGCCACTAGTTGACCATGTCCTTGTCCATGGTATGACTATGAGGGAGGCTGGGCAATGAGTTTAGCCAAATTTAAGTTGCTTCACCGTCGACCTCGATCATAGAAACATTCAGGGAGATGTACCTCAGTGTACTCTACTGTAACTTTTGAGAGCTGTACTCTGTTACAACACATGCATCAGATTCCCTTACATACAGATAGAGTTTCTGTCTGCTTTCGTTTTGTTAAAAGTACTTTTGTAAAATCAGTACTTCTATTTGTGTAGGACACAGAGACGATGGAATGGAAGAAGCCTGACTAGACATTACAGTTGATGTATGACAGATTTCACCCCCGCTGCCTGGCTAGGGCCAGTATAGCCTGTGGTGTCTGTCCCAGACCAAAGATGTGATGCTGGGGCAGAATATGTTTTTGTTGTTGTTTGGTGTATTGTACTGTACAGTACATTAAGGAATAGAAAATGTGCAAATGTATACACGTGTTCATCATGTGAAATGTTCCTTGAGGGGGAGAACCACAAGCAACAACTTATTACTGGCTTTTGTTTTTGTTTTTTGTAGTATTGTTTTGAATTTATCTCACCAGTGTGTAAGACTGTATTGTAGTGTGTGTGATGTCTGAGGGCAAAGTTTGGTTTTTCAGTAAGAGTGAATGGTTTTGAGTGTAGAGCTTCATTTTGACCTGAAAATAGGTTGTTTGGTTAATTGGTTGAGATGTTATGGATTTGTGTTTACTGTTTTGAGAATATGAGGCATAGTTTCAAGAAATGTATTTAAGCAATCGAGAAAGACTGTAATGTGAAAACTACAACACTTTCTGTGGTATAATTCATGTCTACAGCCTTCTGTTCATAATCAAAGGTAACTTGACACAATCACCTCTTTTACTTTCTGAATCCACTGTATACAGTATAATAGTATGTATTTTTGTCTAATATGCAGAAGAATACAATTACCCTGCCTCATTGTTTGATGTATTTAGCTAATAGGTAGCACTTAATAACAATTTTCATTAATAGATCATTAACAAACATTATGTGACACTTAATGGATCATTGGTTAATATATATTCACATATCTATAAACATGAAATAATGTGCTTGTTAATGTTTACTATTAAAAGTATTAAACATGACCGAATTAACATTTCATGTAGATTAAAATGCTTACAAATTTAAATAAACTTCTAAATCATATGATCATGCACATCTTGAAAATCTACAAATGATTTTAACAGATGTTATTTAATGATTTAAAGCTTGTGTTAATGCACAACACTTCTGCTGGTGAGGTGTGATGCAGGTATAAGCTTAGTCTCAGGTTTGGTGTGTGGGGGGGTTTAAGGTTGAGTAAGAGGTCAACAAGTGTACATGGGTCAATTTGAATACTATCAGGGGACACGATTCAATCTGGTTATATTGCATTGTTTTGATAAATTAAGTATTTTCTTTAAAAAAAAGTTTTCCCCATCCTGTCAAGGTATAACTCGAGGAATATTCTGTTTAATGATTCACAATAGTGTACTAATATAATTGTTGAGGTGATAAAAACATGGTTTGCACCCAAATTACAATGTGTGATATGTCTTAAGATGTGCAAACAGTAGAAGTCTACAGACAAACAAGGACCTTGAAAGTTTACTGACATTTGTAAGCATTTCAATATACATTAAATAATGATTTGTTAATCATTTGGTAATGTTTAATAAGTCCATTAGTTAACCTCAACAAGCACATTATCTCATATTTCTAGATATGTGAATATATATTAAGTAATGATTAGTTAATGTGTATTAATGAAAGTTATGTCAGTTATGTGTGTGCAGAAGCGGCAGAAGAGTTATTTAAAGACCCTGAGGGCGTGTCCAGTCTGGATGACCTCATTTGGGGAGGTCACTAGTTTAAATCAGACAGAGTAAAAGTTCAGCGGGAATTAGAGAATAAGCCACATTCGATTATTAGGAAGATAATAAACGAGAGCAGATCTGAATGATGCGACCATATACTCCTGGCAGTAAAGCAATCTAATCAGCTTGATTTTATGAGCCTCACAGAAGGCAGAATAGAAAAAACAAATATGTTAAGGTGTTAGAATTATAATAAAGAAAAGCCATTAGAAAACAATTAGGTGATGAGAAATAAAAACATGAGGACAACAGTACATATGCTGATTGAATGAAAAAAGACTAAGACAAAATGTTGCTAAAACTTTGATTAAGATTACATAATTATTATAATGTTTCCACTTAAACTTTAAGAAATATCTAGGTTAACATCGAATGATCATTCTTAAATAACACTGCATGTAAGATTCACATTGTTTTAATGTCAAATAGTTTATCCATAATGTACGACCATTGCTCTAAAGAGAAAAGTTTTTGTGGTTTATACAAAACAGCAAGAGATTCATCAACGGGAGTCATCCTTTTTCATGTTTATAAATATTCTCAGTAGTCTTCTGATGTATGATTTTGTAGCTGAACCAACCCAGACATTTATTGAAGTGCACAGGACAGACTCGATGACGGCTGAGTAGAACTGTTTCAGCAGCTCCTGTGGCAGGTTAAACTTCCTCAGCTGGTAAAGGAAATACAACCTTTGTTGGGCCTTTTTCACAATGGAGTCAATGTTATTGTCCCACTTCAGGTCCTGAGAGATGGTGGTTCCCAGGAATCTGAATGACTCCACTGCAGCCACAGTGCTGTTCATGATGGTGAGTGGGGGGAGTGCAGGGGGTTTCTTCTGAAGTCCACGATCATCTCCACTGTTTTGAGCGTGTTCAGCTCCAGGTTGTTAAGACTGCACCAGACAGCCAGCTGCTAAACCTCTTGTCTGTAAGCAGACTCGTCACCACCGTCCTGAATAAGGCCGATGACTGTAGTGTCGTCTGCAAACTTCAGGAGCTTGACAGAGGGGTCTTTAGAGGTGCAGTCGTTGGTGTAGAGGGAGAAGAGCAGTGGGGAGAGAACACATCCCTGAGGGGCACCAGTGTTGGTGGAGCGGCTGTTTGACATGAATTTCCCCAGTCTCACTAGCTGTTGCCTATCTGTCAGAAAGCTGGTGATCCACTGACAGATAGAGCTAGGAACAGAGAGCTGGGTCAGTTTGGCCTGGAGGGCTGTTGGGATGATGGTGTTGAAAGCCAAGCTAAAGTCTACAAACAGGATCCTCACATAAGTCCCTGTTTTGTCCAGATGTTGCAGCATGAAGTGCAATCCCATGTTGATTGCATCATCCATAGACCTGTTTGCTCGGTAAGCAAACTGCAGGGGGTCCAGTAAGGGTCCAGTGATGTCCTTCAGATAAGCCAGAACCAGTTTTTCAAACAACTTCATGACGACAGATGTTAGAGCCACAGGTCTGTAGTCGTTAAGTCCTGTTATCTTGGGTTTCTTTGGAACGGGGATGATGGTGGAGCGTTTGAAGCAGGACGGCACTTCACACAATTCCAGAGATCTGTTGAAGATCTGTGAAAAGATGGGGGCCAATTGGTCAGCACAGGTTTTCAGACAGGCTGGTGTAACACCATCTGGGCCTGGTGCTTTTCTTCTTTTGTTCTTCCTGAAGACCTGGCGCACATCATCTTCACTGATTTGAAGTGCAGGAGTGGGGGAGAGGGGTATTACAGGAGGTGTTAACAGTTGTGTAGGGGTGATGATCAGAATGGATGTGGGGTGTTTCAAATCTACAATAAAACTCATTCAGGTCATTAGCAAGTCGTTGATTTGCCACAGTGCAGGAGGATGGTGTCTTGTAGTTAGTGATGGCTCTCAGCCCTTTTTAGAGTAGGTCTTTTTAGCCGCTCTAATCTCTTTGTTCAGTGTGTTCCTGGCCTGATTATACAAGACTCTGTCCCCATTTCTGTAGGCATCCTCTTTGGCCTGACGAAGGTGTCTGAGTTTTGCTGTAAACCATGGCTTATCGTTGTTGAATGTTAAACAAGTCCTGGTAGGAATGCATATATCCTCACAAAAACTAATATAGGATGTCACAGTCTCTGTGAGTTCGTCCAGATCGATGGTAGCAGCTTCAAAAACACTCCAATCAGTGAGGTCAAAACAAGCTTGTAAATCCTTCTCTGTTTCATTGGTCCATCTCTTTACAGTCTTTACTACAGGTTTAGCAAATTTAAGTTTCTGCTTGTAGGTTGGTAAAAAATGAACCAGACAGTGATCAGACAGCCCCAGAGCTGCTCGTGGAACAGAGTGATATGCATCCTTTATTGTGGTGTAACAGTGATCCAATATATTACTGTCTCTGGTGGGACATGTAACATGCTCTCTGTATTTTGGCAATTCACAGGAGAGATTGACTTTATTAAAGTCCCCAAGAATGATTAAAACAGAGTCCGGGTGTTGTTGTTCTGTCTCTGTGATCTGATCAGCGAGTTTCTGTAAAGCTGAGCTCACGTGCGCTTATGGAGGGATGTAAACACTCACAAGAATGAATGAGTGAAACTCCCACGGCGAATAGAACGGCTTGCAGATAACAAAGAGCACTTCTAGATCTGAACAGCACATCTTCTTTAACACAGTTACATCTGTACACCACCGTTCATTGATGTAAAAGCATGTCCCCACACACATGGAGTCTTTAACTCTGTGCACCTGATGTGAGCTTCAGTGGAAGGGGTTCACTTCATCACTAGATCCACACACTCCACACAGAACACAAGTCTGTGCTGATGAGTGAAAGGATTTAACACAAGCCACTGGAATCACCTGACTAAGGCATTTATAAATGTTTATCCACTTCAAAACAAATGAATTACTCTTCTTAAAAATAGTGCTTTAGCATACCTGCATGTTTGTGCTTTTGAACACAGACCAGCTCACAACTTCCTCAATAAATCATATACTGATCATTTACTAATGGTTTATTCATCATTTGTTCATGATTAACAATTGTTTATTGAGATAATTATACAAAACAATTTTGACATAAATACTGCAATGATTTATAAGTGATAAATAATGTATCAATTAATAACTTATAAACCATCTACTAATGATCAGTTTGATTTATTTCATGATTTTATAATTTTTTAAGATAACTTACAACACATTTGTAAATCGTTAGCATACCACTCATTAATCATTTATGAACATATAGTCATGTTTTGTAAATGATTCGTTCATCATTAACTAATAACTTATAAGTGACATAACTGAATTAATAAAACATTACTAAAATGTTAACTTATTACTTATTAAACATTTATGAATGTATAGTCATGTTTTGTAAATGATTACTTCATCATTAACTAATAATTTAAAAATGACTTATAACAGAACGTTTTTATATAGTGTTACCCAAATAACAAATAAAAGCATGCAAAATATTTATTTATATAGATTAGATCTGTTAGGGGAGGAGCCACTCAAATATTTGCAGCACCCAATTCTTTAAAATTTTTGCTAGCAGTTCAATTTTACCTGTTGTTCATAATTGACCAGCACAAATAGATATGATAACTGGTAAATCTGACAAATTCATCCAAATAAAAGACAAACAGAGTAATCCACAACAGATCAAAAGGCAAAAACACATGCACAAAGTAATCCACACAAAAATGGAACCCATAAAAACAAAGCAACAGAAAACATGTAACAAAAGTAATAAACCAGCAACAAAAGACATAGAAACCCGGGCTTATAGTGACAAGTCATCTCGTATCGATCGTATTTACGAGTTGAATGCACATGAACGCCACCACAATATCGTAAATACCAGTGGGGAGCTCGGGATTTTCTTTAAGCCCCAATCTGTACGAGTTGGGGGCGTGTCAGTGATTACAGTTTTTCTCAAATGTTAAAACACATTTCACAAACGTTTCCTCCATGTTCCCCAATGTCTAAACACAACACCCTTTTCTAAAGCTACATAAACACAACCACACCTTCTCACTTCAAAACTCAAACTTTCACACCAAAAGAGCAGCTCGAAGCTTTCAAAAATGTAAACACTATACACATCATTACACACTACAGCAAAACAATTGAAAACA
The DNA here is from genome assembly GCA_024542945.1 of allo-octoploid hybrid of Carassius auratus x Cyprinus carpio. Lineage (NCBI taxonomy): Eukaryota > Metazoa > Chordata > Actinopteri > Cypriniformes > allo-octoploid hybrid of Carassius auratus x Cyprinus carpio. The sequence continues at coordinate 153,708 of JANHFF010001159.1, forward strand.
CAATGCTCAATTTGTGAGAAGGTTCTTTGTTTCATAACTGCCAATGCATATTTTTAGAAACTTTACAGTAATGGATGTTCTTAGATCTCTGCAGAGGATTAGGCATTTAGATTTGTGAGTTTCATATGAAGAGTATAAATCTATAGTAAATTCTGCATGTACACTACTGTAACACAACTCAATGCAAAAACAGAATCTATTGCACACAACAGTACTCTTGAAAACATGATCAGGGTGTGAAGTTTTTTTATTTACTTTATTCACACCACAATCACTGTGCGGCATCATGTCGCTGAGCTGCATCGGGCCACATCACCTCATCCACATCGCAGGCTATATTGTCTCTTGCCAGGCACCGTGGGAAAAACGCCCTGGAATGGCGAATCCATCCTTGGAAGGACTCCACTGGGATGTCAACACAGGCCAGCTCCATTGCCCTTAGGAGGTTCTCTCTAGTGTATGGTTGTCTGTCATAAACCTTCCATCTCCACGATGAGAAGAACTCCTCTATAGGGTTCAGGAAAGGGGAGTAGGGTGGCAGACAGACGTTTAAAAAGTGGTTACTGTTGGTGGTGAACCACTCTCTGATTTGGTTTGTTTTGTGGAAGCGTACATTGTCCCAAATGATCACATAAATGTGATGTGCGGGCCCAGGATGGTGTTGTTGGCGGTCCAGGAGGATGTCTTTTAGCTCCTCTAGGAAGGTGAGGAGACATTGGGTGTTGTAAGACCCAAGGACAGCATGCCGGTGGACAAGCCCCTCCAAACCCATGGCCGCACAAAGAGTAATATTTCCCCCCAGTTGGCCAGGAACCTCAGTGATGGCTCTTTGGCCAATGATGTTACAGCCTCTTTGCCTTCGTTTCTGCAGGTTGAAGCCATCGCGTCCAACTGTAATATCCTCTGTGAAACTGTGAAAGTGCACAGGTGTTCAGAACAACAGTCAATCAGGTAGCACAGTATTGTCCAGAAGTAATGTAGGCCACTGAGCAACACAGTATGTCCACTAACTGTACTGTGAACATGGATGTATACTTACTTGCACATACTCGTAACGTAGGTCTTTGTGTCGCGCAGAGTTGCGCTCAAAGGGAACCCTATAGACCTGTTTCATCTGCATCTTTTGGCGCCGGAGAACTCGGTCTATTGTGGCCAAGCTGACATCATCAATGCTCTCAAAGTTGACATTATCGGCAATGACTTTGTCTCGGATCTCCCGGAGTCTGATGAGGTTGTTCTCACGAACCATATCCACAATGAGGGTTTCTTGTGCCGCTGTAAATATGGCAACCCTCCCACCTCTATGTGGCATTCTTTCAACTCTAAAGAAAGAAACATGTGTTGTCAATTGACATGTTTTACAATACAGTAACAACTGATTTGAAACCAATAGACTACTTTCACAGGCTTGTAAAATTGTATTGTGACAAAAGCAATAGAGTACAATACCTGTTGTGTTGTCTGAATGCCCTGATAATGGTGGCCACGGTGAACCTACTCAGGTTTGGACGGACTCGTAGTCCTGCTTCAGCCATTGTCATGCCATGGACAATGACATGGTCAATGACTGTTGCTCGCATCTCGTCCGTAATGATGGTGCGAGGTTGTCTTGCTCTCCCTCCTGGACCTTCTCTCCCTTGTTGGCCTGCTCCTCTTCCTCCTCTGATTTGAACTCCTCTTCCTCGTTGGCCTGCTCCTCTTCCTCCTCTGATTTGAACTCCTCTTCCTCGTTGGCCTGCTCCTCTTCTTCCATGGCCAGCTCTTCTCCCTCCTCTGACTCGAATTCCTCTTCCCCTGACTCTACCTTCATCCATTGTGTTTGTTTGGGATCTTCAGCAAACTGTGCACTCTGAACTTGCTTTTATACATGTGGTCACAGCATTAGCAACAAGTGTCTTCAATTTTGAGTCGTTGTGTGTAACGAATGATGCCAGGTGTGTTCATTGTGTTCAAATATTGCTGACTGTGGCAAGCATTTTGCATCACATGAGCTTTCATTTGAGAATATGAGCAGAGTTCCTTTGCAACTTGTGTTTTAGCCAAAAAAAAAATGCTATTGCTACAATGACCCGGTCCTGCAGATTTGCCTTATACAACATTAGGAAGATTAGACCCTTCCTGTCAGAGCAAGCCACCCAACTTCTTGTCCAAGCTCTTGTTCTCTCCAGACTGGACTATTGTAATGCTCTTCTGGCGGGCCTTCCTGCATGTACTATCAAGCCTCTACAACTGATCCAGAATGCAGCAGCGAGGGTTGTCTTCAATGAGCCGAAAACAGCCCATGTTACTCCTCTCCTCATCAGGTTACACTGGCTACCAGTAGCCGCTCGCATCAAATTCAAGGTACTGATGCTTGCCTACAAGACGACCACTGGCACGGCGCCAACTTACCTAAACTCACTAGTTCAATATTATGCGCCCTTCAGAAGTTTGCGCTCTGCAAGTGAACGACGCCTTGTGGTGCCATCCCAAAGAGGTTCAAAATCACTCTCACAGACTTTTTCCTGGACTGCTCCCAGCTGGTGGAATGACCTCCCGATCTCAATTCGAACAGCTGAGTCTTTACTCATTTTCAAAAAACATCTAAAGACTCATCTTTTTCGCCTGCACTTAACCAACTAATACTAGTACTTACCTTTTCTTTTTCTTGTCTATCATATTCATAAAAAAAAAAACCTGGCTACGTGTTCTGTACTAGACTAACTGAGACTTTGTCACGACACGCACACAAACAGGTAGATCCAATTGCAGTATGTTTTATTAGGATAATCCAAATCTCATGGTCAGCCAGGCAAAGGTCACAATCCAGGTAAGCAGTCCAGAAACAAGAAACATACACAACATCCGAGAACCACGACAAACCAGGGTGACATTCAACAAGGACTCCGTGACAATGACAGAACAACCGGGGTATTTATACACAAGGAAATGACAATGCTAACGGGGAATTGGCTGAGTGCAATGATTGATAACCACGGACAGCTGAGTGCAATGAGCAGTGATGAAACAGACAAGACTATGGGAAATGCAGTTCTAAAGTGGAGTGACGATAAGGGGAAGTGAGACCTCTAGTGGCCACCCAGGGAGACACAGAACAGACACCGTGACACTACCCCCCCTCTAAGGAGCAGCTTCCAGATGCTCCTCAGAACAAAATAACCAAAAAACAAAGAGACCAGGAGGGAGGTGGACTGGTGGAGGCAGAACAGGGGGAGGGATGGCGGGCCAGGCCCGTGTAGGGGAACTGGGACCGGCAGTGATGGCTCCCCTGGTAGCCCAGGTGGCTCGGTCAGATCAGGGGGCCATGGTGGACCCGAAAGTTCAGGGGACCACGAGGGACCAGGCAGTTCAGGTGGCCACGGTGGACCCGAAAGTTCAGGGGACCACGAGGGGCCAGGCAGTTCAGGTGGCCACGGTGGATCAGTCCATTCTCGTTGTGCAGACGGCCAGGGAGGAATTCGCCATTTGAGTGGCCCGAACGGAACCTGCCAATCGGGGAGCCAGTAAGGAGCAGGCTGTGGCGATGGCCAGGTCACGGCATTGGGAACGGCATCGGGAACGGCCTCAGACAAGGGCACCGCCTCGGGAACGGCCTTGGACACGGGTATCGCCTCCGGAACCATCTCGGGCCCCGCATCGGCCTCCGGAACAGCATCGGGCATCGCCTCGGGAATGGCCTCAGGAACGGCATCGGACAAGGACACCGCCTCGGGAACGACCTCGGCATCGGGCACCGCCTCGGGAACGGTCTCAGGAACGGCCTCAGGAACGGCATTGGACAAGGACACCGCCTCGGGAACGGCCTCGGGCACGACCTCGGGCTCCGCCTCGGGAACAGCCTCGGGCTCGACATCGGACAAGGACACCGCCTCGGGAACGACCTCGGCATCGGGCACCGCCTCGGGAACGGTCTCAGGAACGGCCTCAGGAATGGCCTCAGGAACGGCGTTGGACAAGGACCCCGCCTCGGGAACGACCTCGGCATCAGGCACCGCCTCGGGAATGGCATCGGACAAGGACACCGCCTCGGGAACGACCTCGGCATCGGGCACCGCCTCGGGAATGGCATCGGACAAGGACACCGCCTCGGGAACGACCTCGGCATCGGGCACCGCCTCGGGAATGGCCTCAGGAACGGCATCGGACAAGGACACCGCCTCGGGAACGACCTCGGCATCGGGCACCGCCTCGGGAATGGTCTCGGCATCGGGCACCGCCTCGGGAACGGCCTCGGGAACGGCCTTGGACAAGGACACCGCCTCGGGAACGACCTCGGCCTGCGCATCGGGCACCGCCTCGGCCTTCGGAACAGCATCGGGCACCGCTTCGGCATCGGGCACAGCCTCGGGCACCGCCTCGACCTGCGGAACAGCATCGGTCACCGCCTCGGCATCGGGCACAGCCTCGGCATCGGGCACAGCCTCGGTATCGGAAACAACATCGGGCACCGCCTCGGCATCGGGAACAACATCGGGCACCGCCTCGACCTCCGCCTCGGTCTCGGGCATTACATCGGGAACCGTCTCTGGCACCGTATCGGGCACCGCCTCGGCATCGGGCACCGCCTCGGCATCGGGCACCGCCTCGGGCACCGCCTCGGCAACGGGCACCGCCTCGGCATCGGGCACCGCCTCGGGCACCGCCTCGGCATCGGGCACCGCCTCGGCATCGGACATTGCATCGGGAACCGCCTCGGCCACCGCATCGGGCACCGCCTCGGCATCGGGCACCGCCTCGGCATCGGACATAGCATCGGGGACCGCCTCGGGCACCGCCTCGGCATCGGGCACCGCATCGGGAACCGCCTCGGCATCGGGCACCGCATCGGCATCGGACATTGCATCGGGAACCGCCTCGGCATCGGGGACCGCCTCGGGCACCGCCTCGGCATCGGGGACCGCCTCGGCATCGGGCACCGCCTCGGCATCGGACATTGCATCGGGCACCGCCTCGGGCACCGCCTCGGCATCGGGCACCGCCTCGGGCACCGCCTCGGCAACGGGCACCGCCTCGGCATCGGGCACCGCATCGGCCACCGCCTCGGCATCGGCCACCGCATCGGGCACCGCCTCGGCATTGGGCACCGCCTCGGGCACCGCCTCGGCATCGGGCACCGCATCGGGAACCGCCTCGGCATCGGGCACCGCATCGGCATCGGGCACCGCATCGGCATCGGGCACCGCATCGGCATCGGACATTGCATCGGGAACCGCCTCGGGCACCGCCTCGGCATCGGGGACCGCCTCGGGCACCGCCTCGGCATCGGGGACCGCCTCGGGCACCGCCTCGGCATCGGGGACCGCCTCGGCATCGGGCACCGCCTCGGCATCGGGGACCGCCTCGGCATCGGGCACCGCCTCGGCATCGGACATTGCATCGGGAACCGCCTCGGGCACCGCCTCGGCATCGGGCACCGCCTCGGCATCGGGCACCGCCTCGGCATCGGACATTGCATCGGGAACCGCCTCGGGCACCGCCTTGGCATCGGGCACCGCCTCGGCATTGGGCACCGCCTCGGTATCGGGAACAACATCGGGCACCGCCTCGGCATCGGGAACAACATCGGGCACCGCCACGACCTCTGGAACAGCCTCGGTCTCGGGCATTACATCGGGCACCGCCTCGGCATCGGGCACCGCCTCGGCATCGGGCACCGCCTCGGGCACCGCCCTGGCATCGGGGACCGCCTCGGGCACTGCCCTGGCATCGGGCACCGCCTCGGGCACCGCCTCGGGCACCGCCCTGGCATCGGGGACCGCCTCGGGCACCGCCCTGGCATCGGGCACCGCCTCGGGCACCGCCCTGGCATCGGGCACCGCCCTGGCATCGGGCACCGCCCTGGCATCGGGCACCGCCTCGGGCACCGCCCTGGCATCGGGCACCGCCTCGGCATCGGGCACCGCCTCGGGCACCGCCTCGGCATCGGGCACCGCCTCGGGCACCGCCTCGGCCTCGTGCATAGCATCGGGAACCGCTTCTGTCTCGGCCACCTTCTCGGCCTCGGGCATTGCATCGGGAACCGCCTCGGGCTCGGCATCGGGCACCGCCTCGGGAACCTTGGACACCTCCACCTGGACGACCGCGGCCTGCTCGGGAACGTCCTCCTGGACGGCAGCGGCCTGCTCGGGAACGTCCTCCTGGACGGCAGCGGCCTGCTCGGGAACGTCCTCCGGGCTTTGAGGAACGGCTGACGCCTGTCTCCTCCTCCTGCGGCCTCTATGATGACGTGCCGGTGGCTCCTTGACGGAAGACTCAGGCGTTGAGTCAACCATCTTGTCTGCCAACACAGGTGTAGATTCGACCCTCCTGTGCAGTGGTGCTGGGCTGGTGGTCATCTCGTGCTGTGGTGCTGGGCTGGCGGCCATCTTGTGCTGTGGCGCTGGGCTGGCGGCCATCTTGTGCTGTGGTGCTGAACTGGCGGCCATCTTGTGCTGTGGCGCCGGGCTGGCGGCCATCTTGTGCTGTGGCGCCGGGCTGGCGGCCATCTTGTGCTGTGGCGCTGGGCTGGCGGCCCTCTTCTCTGGAGACACAGGTGTGGTCGAAGTATCCCATTGAGCACGATGGCACAGGTAATGGGTAAACCCCCAAAAGTCTAGGATCTCCAGCCCCTTCATCTCCCATTGAGGTAAAGGGTCATCCAGACAGTTGTTAAAAAAGTCCTTCAGTGCTGCATCGTTATAACCCATCCCGACCGCCATGGTCCAAAACAATTGCGCCAGGCCACCCACCTCACTCCCCCTTTGACGAAGGGTGGTTAAGTTCCGGAATCTCCCCCTCCGTTCCTCCATGGTGGCTGGGGAACCGATTCGAAATCCCACACCGCTGGATCTAGGCATGACGGAGTCCTTCTGTCACGACACGCACACAAACAGGTAGATCCAATTGCAGTATGTTTTATTAGGATAATCCAAATCTCATGGTCAGCCAGGCAAAGGTCACAATCCAGGTAAGCAGTCCAGAAACAAGAAACATACACAACATCCGAGAACCACGACAAACCAGGGTGACATTCAACAAGGACTCCGTGACAATGACAGAACAACCGGGGTATTTATACACAAGGAAATGACAATGCTAACGGGGAATTGGCTGAGTGCAATGATTGATAACCACGGACAGCTGAGTGCAATGAGCAGTGATGAAACAGACAAGACTATGGGAAATGCAGTTCTAAAGTGGAGTGACGATAAGGGGAAGTGAGACCTCTAGTGGCCACCCAGGGAGACACAGAACAGACACCGTGACAGACTTGTCATAGCACTTGTATACCATTGTTGTTCTCTTGTTGATCTGATTGTTTCTACTGTTCTCATTTGTAAGTCACTTTGGATAAAAGCGTCTGCTAAATGATTAAATGTAAATGTAAATGTTGTGATTAAATAATTTACAGGTGCTGGTCATATAATTAGAATATCATCAAAAAGTTGATTTATTTCACTAATTCCATTCAAAAAGTGAAACTTGTATATATTATATTCATTACACACAGACTGATATATTTCAAATGTTTATTTCTTTTAATTTTGATGATTATAACTGACAACTAAGGAAAATCCCAAATTCAGTATCTCAGAAAATTAGAATATTGAATGAAAAAGTGAAAAGGTTCAATATTGAAGACACCTGGTGCCACACTCTAATCAGCTAATTAACTCAAAACACCTGCAAAGCCTTTAAATGGTCTCTCAGTCTAGTTCTGTAGGATACAAAATAATGGGGAAGACTACTGACTTGACAGTTGTCCAAAAGATGACTATTGACACCTTGCACAAGGAGGGCAAGACACAAAAGGTCATTGCAAAAGAGGCTGGCTGTTCACAGAGCTCTGTGTCCAAGCACATTAATAGAGAGGCGAAGGGAAGGAAAAGATGTGGTAGAAAAAAAGTATACATGCAATAGGGACAACCGCACCCTGGAGAGGATTGTGAAACAAAACCCATTCAAAAATGTGGGGGAGATTCACAAAGAGTGGACTGCAGCTGGAGTCAGTGCTTCAAGAACCACTACGCACAGACGTATGCAAGACATGGGTTTCAGCTGTCGCATTCCTTGTGTCAAGCCACTCTTGAACAACAGACAGTGTCAGAAGCGTCTCGCTTCAAAAAGGACTGGACTGCTGCTGAGTGGTCCAAAGTTATGTTCTCTGATGAAAGTAAATTTTGCATTTCCTTTGGACATCAGGGTCCCAGAGTCTGGAGGAAGAGAGGAGAGGCACACAATCTACATTGCTTGAGGTCCAGTGTAAAGTTTCCACAGTCAGTGATGGTTTGCGGTGCCATGTCATCTGCTGGTGTTGGTCCACTGTGTTTTCTGAGGTCCTCTCATAACACCTGAGCAGTGCCACAGACGGATCGACTCCATGCCACGCCACATTGCTGCAGTAATTCAGGCAAAAGGAGCCCCAACTAAGTATTGAGTGCTGTACATGCTCATACTTTACATGTTCATACTTTTCAGTTGGCCGAGATTTCAAAAATTCCTTTCTTTGTATTGGTCTTAAGTAATATTCTAATTTTCTGAGATACTGAATTTGGGATTTTCCTTAGTTGTCAGTTATAATCATCAAAATTAAAAGAAATAAACATTTGAAATATATCAGTCTGTGTGTAATGAATGAATATAATATACAAGTTTCACTTTTTGAATGGAATTAGTAAAATAAATCAACTTTTTAATGATATTCTAATCATATGACCAGCACCTGTAGGTGATTTAACATTATTTATTCATGTAGATTCTATTAAAAAAGCAAGCCTTAAAAACTACTCAAAAATATTATGTGTATTATTGCTACCATAATTTTTAAGTAGATAGCCTAGCTCATACTGTTTTTTACAATGTGTTTTTCCCGCTCTTTAATGTGGCGACAAATCACTGTATTCGACTCAGTAAAATCTGAATGTGAATCAGTCATCTTTTCGATTACAATGAGACATTTGTTTCAATAAATTATACCGCTTTTTTTTTTTTTTTTTTTTTTGTGAGAAGCACAAAGCTTATTGCTATTATTGGGGGGGCAGGCACACTATAATAATAATAGTAAATGTAATCGAAGACATGAAATTTTCAAGCATACTGTCCCTGCTGCGAGTGTATGACACATGCTATGATTTCTGCTAATAATCCAACATATATTAAAATCAGTTGCCAGGCCATGGGAATTTCCCCTGGTGCTTCCAATCTGGACCATTTACATGTGCAATTCTCTCAAAATATGATAACTTTAATCTGTAATTGCTTCGACTTAATTATTGTAATTTTGCCTTTACTTTGAAAATATTTAGATTTTAATCACGTTGCTACAACTTTATTTTCATAATTTTTTATGATTATGAACTTCACGCGACATCAACACTTCCGTGCAGCTGTGGTTGTACAGTAAGATATTATCACTGGACCTATTCAAACCGGACAATGGACCGTTCGACCTCTGAATCCAGCAGTCTCCACCATAATATCGAAGTAAGTGCGCATCATTGATCATTGTTCTCACTAAAATATTTTCGCATAGCATGAGATCTGCAGTTTAGTTTAAAGATGAATTATTGTGCATCCATAGCACTCCTCACTGTCATTAAAACAGCGTGCAACAGGAAAAGTAATCAAGCGCATCCACTAAATATGTCTTCATTTAAACTTCTGCGTAATGACTTTATGTATTTTCAGTGCTTTTCTCCATTAATGAGAGTGGAATATTTAATGTAAATGTGTATATTGAAATGAAAACAGATTTTAAAATCATTCCTTACTTCATTACTTTTCTCATGCCAGGAAAAAAAGGGCGTACACATGGTCTAGAATGTCCGTACGGTGCGCACATATTTACGCCGTTTATTTTTTATAAATCCCGATATGTGTACAAAATTGCATACACAATTTCTATGCCTATTTTGTGTGTACGCAACATTTATGAATGAGACCCCTGAACTGTAGTTCAGACTACGCAAGTTTGTGACTTGCCGTGGTGTTTAACTAAAAAAATTATGTCTTGTGCCACCTGGTGGATATTGTGTGAAGCACAACAATGTTTATTTAAAAAAAATCTGAAAAAGCGCCTGCAGGGAGCTCTGTTATCACGCAGGCTGCCACGTGAAAAAAAACCCCACATTTTCAGTGGCCAGATCTGTAACGCACTGCTCAAAAAAATAAAGGAACACTTTAAAAACACATCAGATCTCAATGGGGAAAAATATTGTGCTGGATATCTATACTGATATGGACTGGGCAATGTGTTAGGAACAAAACGATACCACATTATTTGATGGAAAAGAAAATTATCAACGTACAGGTGACTGAATTCAAAGACACCCTGAAAATCAAAGTGAAAAACTGATTCAGCAGGCTAGTCCATTTAGCTGAAACTTCATTGCAACAACTCAGAATGATCCTCAGTAGTTTGTATGGCCCTCACGTGCTTGTATGCATCCCTGACAACATCAGGGCAAGCTCCTAATGAGACGACGGATGGTGTTCTGGGGTGTTTCCTCCCAGATCTGAACCAGGGCTTTACTGAGCTCCTGGACAGTCTGAGGTGTAACCTGGACTAAAACATAATGAGCCAGAGGTGTGCTATTAGATTTAGATCAGGGGAGTGTGGAGGACATTCAATGATATCAGTTCTTTTATCCTCCAGGAACTGCCTGCATACTCTCTCCACATGAGGCTGGGCATTGAACCCAGGACCCACTGCACCAGTGCAGGGTCTGACAGTGTGTCCAGGATTTCATCCTGATACATAATAACAGTCAGGGTGCCTGGTCTAGCCTGTAGAGGTCTGTGTGTCCCTCCATGGATGTGCCTCCCCAGACAATCACTGACCCACCACCAAACCGGTCATGATGAACGATGTTACAGGCAGCATAACATTCTCCACGGCTTCTCCTAATTGAATGTGGATATGTAGTGATTCATGAATCATTAGAGACTGTAATTCTCCTGTTTCTCTGTGATCCAACTAAGCTACTGAGTTGTTTGTAATGAGTGTGTGTGTGTGTGTGTGTGTACCAGTGATGCGCGCAACCGCAACCGACCAACGTTTTCAACTAACCCGCCCACAACTCGGATCGCAAAAAAAGAAAAAAAAAATATTGTACCCGACCCGCTTCCTGACCCGCATTTTTTAAAAGAAGTAAATGCTCATCGTAGCGCAGGGCGTAGAATAAGGGGGGGGGGGCACCAGGGATGTGTCCCTACCAATGTCCAGCGACTGCCAAACTGTCCCTAGCGATAATTTTGAAATAACAATTAAATATATGTATATGTTTTGTAATTTCGCATCTGATGACGCATCTAAAACATCATACCATTGATATTATTACCTAAGAAGTTAAAGTAAATAGGCTACGTTAGAAAACGGCGCGCTTTCAAGGATTTATTTTTTTTAAATGGGCGGAATGTAATCACTCACCGGACAAGAAGCTGATGATACTGAACTGCAGCGTGCCGGTTAGAGCGGTTCTCGTGTCAAGAACCGGTTGAATCGTTTTCGGATCAGCAGTACACTGAACCGAGAACCGTTTCTGTCGGACGCGTCAGATTTGAGAACCGAGGAGCTGATGATTCTGCGCATGTGTGATTCAGCGTGATTCAGACTGACACACAGTGTCTGAACCGAACTGGTTCTTTTGGTGATTGATTCTGAACTGATTCTGTGCTAATGTTATGAGCGCGGGGAAACCGAAGGCTTGAATGAAGGGCAATCTGGCGAAACGTAAGTTTATTTAATAACAAATAAATCGCAATGGATTATGTATAGTAAGTGGATCATGGTTTCTGCGCTGATGACACCTAATTTATTTACTTTATATCTTCAAGACTTAAATCCTCGTATGCACAGTATTGCTGTTACTGTATTTGGGTGCGTTGTTGCAAAACTTAATTGTAAACTTTTCATGATTATGAGGTTTTTAACTGACTAAAGTTATGATTACTGACTTTGTATATTTGAATGTTTGATAGACTTCACGCCATTACGTCGAGCGTAAAAGAACCGGTGAACCATTTTTTTCAACCGGTTTATAGAATCGAACTGTCCGAAAGAATCTGTTCGCGGAAAAGAAGCGAACTTCCCATCACTAGACTGAGCTCATGCGTCCTCTTCGCACCAGTTATTCAGCCAATAAAGTGTAGGCCTATGTATTTCAAAATTGTGTCTAGTACTATATAAATTACAAAGGTTTAATTGGCATCTTTATTTTCAAACGACCCGACCGACCGCGGAACCGCGGGTAACCGCGGGTGACCGCAGGCACCCGCTCATTTTGGATCAACCCGCGCATCACTGGTGTGTACAGTACATATTTCTTATATTTCAGACAACAGATATGAAGATTGATAAGCAACTCCTGACTACTGTTTGAGATGTGATTTTAGATGGGTTTTCTCACAAACAGGGAAATAATCTATGCATTTTGACTCTATGATGACAAAATGAGATGGCATCCTTTTTACAATTTCCATATGAATTATATTTATTGTAATACTTTACTGGGTCAAAAGTTCTTTTCAAAACATACACTAAGCTAACTAAACTGACTCGTTTACTTTACTTGCTATAATTTACTATTATTATTAATATTCCTTAGTGACATATTATAGATATATTAAATGATGGGAAATTAGTTGTGCTCAATAACAATGTTAAACCTCCACTAACTGGAGGACTGTTATTAGCTGTCAGCATGTGATTAATTCTGGTTAATGAGACTAATGACCTGTGTTTAGTAATCATGAATACTCCCAGCAGCTCTTTGCTCTCTCTGTTCAGGTAAGTGTTTTAATGGAGAAATATCTGAGGAGTTGTCCTTTAACTCTAAAATATCATCAGAATAGTGGTGAATCGATTGATTAAGCAGGGATTGACATTAACTTGTTTTGCTCAACAGCCACTGTGGCTAGTGGTTTTCCATAATTACTAGCCACTCAGCATTTTCACCAGCCATGAATTAGTTGTTAGGAAAATACATTTTATATGACTAAAGTTACTGCATATTAAAAATAAACACATTAAACTGCACACTAAAAATAATTTAAATTGATTTCCAGGTCATTTTGTCTATTTAAAGGGCATTTTTACCTAACCGTATTAAATGCATGCATCATCTTTCATATCGAATTCTTCAATTTTATTAATAATTTCACTTAATGTAATAAGACATTATAGGGCTGTTACCAATCCAATGAAAAAAAAAAGGGTCAAACTCAAAAACAAGTCAAACAAGAAACTAAAATAAAATCCAAACAAAAGAAAAACTGAAACTAGACTAAACGATGACAAGATAAACTTAAACTAATAAATACCAGACAAGGAAGAACTCGATTAGTAAAGCTCAGCTAACAAGCTAAGCAAACACTGACTCGCACACAAACACATGAGGGAAATGAGCACAATAAATAGGAAGGAAAGCACACAACACAAGGTGAGAACAATCAATTAATGAGCGCCAAACAAGGACTAAACGAGGGGGCGTGGTAATGTGAAATAAGGGGGCAGGACGAAAGGAGCACATGGCCAAAATAAACAAAGACAAAGCCATGTGGTCATACACAGGACAAACAGAGAAACACTAAACAAAGACAAAATAGACACAGCTGCCAGGGCAGAACCCTGACAGTACCCCTCTCCCAAAGGAGGCCTCCTGGTGTCCAAACCAGGCAAACAAGTCCAGGGAGGTGCAGACATAGCAGGACCAAAGCAACCAGGCAGCACATGAGAGGGGGTGGGAGTAAGGCCAGGGGTATAGCCTGACAGGGTAGAGCTGAAGGCAGCAGGCATGGTTTGAGTACAGTTAAAGCCTCGCCGCAGAGAAGATGGGGCCATAGGGATACGGGTAGTGGCACAAGTAGAAGTACTGACCGGCTTGACAAGTGATGGCTTGAAAGTGGTAGGGGAAGTGGATAGTTCTGGAGATTTGGAGGTTGGAGTATGGTAAGGTACCCCCTCCTGAAGTTGGACTGGATCAGGAATGGGTGCTGGGACTGGCTCTGAGGGCTCTTGGATTGAATCTGTAGCAGACTTTGACAGACTCTGGAATGAAGCAGACTTGGGAGCTTGAGCCGACAATGGATCGGGTTCAGGGGCAGACTCTTGACTTTCCACAGGAGCTGCAGAACTGCCCTCCAGGGCCACTGGAACAGACTCAGGAGTGGATTCTTGACTGCCCTTGGGGGCTGTTGAGCTGCCCTCCGGGGCTACTGGAACAGACTCTGGCTCTAGGATTGGCTCTGGGACAAACTCAGAGACTGGCTTCAGGAAAGACGTAGGCTCTGGAACAGACCCTGGGACTGGTTTTGGAATGACCTTGTTCTGTTCCTGGACTTGCTCTGTGATGATCTCTGGTTGTTCCTGGACTGAGAATTGCTCAAAAAGCGAATTTGGGATGGACCTTGATGACTCCGGGACTGGGACTAGCTCCGGAGTAAACTCAGGGAATGGAGAAAAGTCTGGAACTAAAGCATACTCTAGGGCAGACTCCAGGGACTTGAGCAAAGTTTAAGACTGGAGACAATTCTGGGGTGGACTTTGAGGCTAGAATAGGGTCTGGGACTGCCATGGACTCCAAGACTGATTTTTGACTGCCCTCGGGGGCTGACAAACTGCCCTCCGGGGCCGCAGGAATGGGCTCAGAGACTGATTCTTGACTGCTCTCTGGGGCTGGGGTCGGCACTGGAGTGAGCTCTGGGGCTGGCTGCTTGCCACTGGACTCCAGGGTCATGACTGAAGCAGCAGACCACTTGAGATCTTCTGGGAAAACTGCAGGAGGGGTCTCCAGACTAAGGGCTCTTGCACTCCTGGCACGGGCCCTCCTACCCCTTCGCCTCCCGGGCCTGTAGGCAGTCACGTCACCTACATCTTGACTTACTTGAACAGACATAGAATTTTCAGGACTGGACTTGACTGGCTTTGAATGAACTAGAACAGGCTTGACTGACACAGGAACAGGGGAACTTCCCTCACAGCTTCCTTGAGCTTGACTGCTTCAGAGCACTTGGTAGACTCAGATGTGACTGAGGGATTCAGCCGATTCGGAGGCCGGAACCAGCACAGAGGTCTCAATGGCAGATGCAGCAGCTTTGGCTGCCCTCATTCTTCTCTCTCCTTTTCTCAGTGGGAGTCAGAAGATCAGGGAGTTGACTCGATGGATGAGGGAGAGTGGGGTGATCACTGTAGGTGGACTCTGGTGGTTTAAGTATCTGCCAATCCTTGCGGTGGTGCAAATAATTGGAAAAGTTCCAAAAGTCCAAGATCCTCAATTGCTCCATCTCCCACTGAGGCAGTGGATCGTCTAGACAGAGGTTGAAGACATCCTTAAGGGCTGCATCCTGGTACTCAAGGCCCCTGGACATAGTCCAAAAGAATTGGGCAAAGGCCCTCACCTCCTGCTACCGAAGTGCACCCAGGCCTTGCTGGCGGGCCAGTCTCTCCTGAGCATTTGCAGGGGGCAGGATCTTGAGACTCATTCTGCTGGGTCCTGACTTGGCTGGTTCGTTCTGTCAGGTTTACTGAGGGAAAGGACCCAAATGCAGATTGAACAAGGGACGTTTATTGACAAATTAGACAAGCACGATAGGAGGGAGTGGCTTTAACAGTCCAGACAGTAGGATAGGGCATACAACAGTGAAGCAGGCAGATGGGGGGGGGGGGGGTGACCGCCAAGGAGGACCCTGGGTGCCAACCGAGCGCAGGACTGTAGAGGAGGCTGTGCTAGAGACCAGACCACAGCACCAGGAACCAAGGGCACTTGGCTATGGAGGTGAAGCCGCACACGTCAGACCTCCAGGCAGGGAGACCCAGTGGCCAGGGAGAAAGCAGGAGGCAAGACAGGAACAGACAGAACTCACAAAACACTAGACAAGACTTAAGACAACAAGAGAACAAAAATAGCAATAATAATAATAATAATAATAATAATAATTCAAAACAAGAGCAAAAAGTCAGACAAGAATGCTAAGACCTAGAAAAAAGATAAAAGGGGAGCTAGAGAAACAAACAACTGACTAACCAAAGTAAACTAAAAGGTAAAGAAACAAATACAAAATAAAGTTCTAAAAATAACTGGAAAGACTAAATCAAGGAAATAACTCAAGCTCAACAACAAAAACAAGTCAAACTCAAGAAACTAAAAATGAAATCCAAACAAAAGAAAAACTGAAACTAGACTAAACGGTGACAAGATAAACTTAAACTAATAAATACCAGACAAGGGAAAAGCTCAATTAGTAAAGCTCAGCTAGCAAGCTAAGCAAACACTAACTCACACACAAAACAAACCAGCAAACACATGAGGGAAATGAGCACAATAAATAGGAAGGTAAGCACACAACACAAGGTGAGAACAATCAATTAATGAGCGCCAAACAAGGACTAAACGAGGGGGCGTGGTAATGTGAAATAAGGGGGCAGGACGAAAGGAGTACATGGCCAAAATAAACAAAGACAAAGCCATGTGGTCATACACAGGACAAACAGAGAAACACTAAACAAAGACAAAATAGACACAGCTGCCAGGGCAGAACCCTGACATAACTATGACTATACGCTACACTTAACCCTGACCAGGGGCATCAGTAGTGTGGGAAAGAGACACATGAGGCCCAGAACTAGACAGGGGCCCGATCAATGATGTGAAACATGAATGAATCCTCTAATGATATTGTTGTAATAGTTTCTATTGTCTGTATAAAGTTCATCAGTACATGCTTATCATACAGAACTATGCAACATTTGACCTTTAATCAGTTTATTTTTTCCTGTTTTCTTTGTGAAATAGGTTTCTTACGCCACTCCTGGCAGTACCTGAACACTTTTATACACACACCCATACTCATAAAATCAATGATTAAAACAACACAGTGTGGAAAGCTCATGTGGCAGCAGAGAGAAAGAGCTTGTTCAGCTCATCTACTCGTGTGATAGTGCTCACACATATACAGTATCTATTTATATATTCACAGTGCATTTCCTCTGTTCAGGTTGGGAAGTCCTTCTGCATCTAAATGTGTTTTCCTCCAGAGGACCACACAGCTCACAACATCTTAAGATTTCTTTGAAAAAAAAAACTGTTAATAAACAGGTTTCCTGTTTTCATACTTAACGAAGGAGTGAAATGATCGTTTTTACCAATAACATGCAGACATTGTACGTAATTGACCAATCGTGGTGCGTGAGAGGGTGGGATCTACAGAGAACGGTCAAAGTGATGCAAATATGTGTACATATTAGTGTTGGACTTGAAGCAGCACTGAGCAGACTGATCAGTGTATGACGTCAAAGTACTGTGAGAGCGTTTCAAAAGCACAAGAAGTCGTCTGCTCTCTAGAGCTCTCACCGTACTTTGTTTGCGCTGCGCAGACCAATTGTTGTATGACAAAGCCAAAACATGGATATTTTAGGCAATATAGAAATCCTAGTAATAAGCTACACTTAAAAATATTTTATTATCAGATATCTATCTTGCTACTTTAAAAAAAAATCACTTTGAGTCACATGATATTCATGAGTCCTGTGCTGAAACTCTTTATACAAAGTTACATGCATTGACAGATGAGAACTTATGAGTATAGCTTATTATACTGACTTACATACAGTCATCTATTGCAAATACAGGTTCTTATGTTAATGATTCTTCATGATTTTAACTTTCATGAAATCATACTCTAAAGGTTTGGTTTTACTGAAATCACATTCTGCAAAGATCCTGTTATCTTAAGGGAAACAGCAGGTAACCACTGAAAATCATGTGGTTATTCTGGTTTTCATATATCCTCCTTCCAGACCAAAGTCTCACATAGACGACATCTCCAACCTCCAGAATCAACACAACTCCATTTGAGGAGTTTACAACTCCCTGACTCTGATGTCCATGTGCTATAACCACCCTCTCTCCGTTCTTCACAATGGAGACAGTTGCTGAAGTTGAGTCACTACCATAACCAAAGACAGAGAAGCTGAACATGTACGCTCCTTTCAGTGGGGCAGTGAAAATACCTAAAGCAGATAACAAAGATAAAGAAGAGAATCAGCTGTGCACAGTGTAATAGTTTTGAAACATGGCAGATCATTCGATTCTCTTATTCACATTACACAACTGCAGAGAGGTTTGAATGAAGCAGAAGGATTCTCGTTACTATTGAGTTTTGTCATTGATAATTACCTGTAATTGGGTTGTAGGCGTTCCCGATGTTTGTGAAGACGTTCCTGTAGGTTAGAGTGATTTCAGTGGTGAAAGGACCAATATGTCCACTGCCAGATTCCATCAGTCCAGCTGAAAATGCTATCTCTCTGTCTGTGATTGAAAAATATTAGCAATATTGTGATATATTACCATTTTACACTGAGGATGTAAACACTGAACTTAATAGAATTCAATTACAGTTCTACCTCTGTTTCCCTTTCTCAGCTCCTCCACTTGACTCTCAGTAAGATTAGACATTTCTGTGAAAATGTTTAAAATGCTTATTATAATAGATAGAGATAACATCATTTACACAGTAAGTATTCAATTTTACACTATTGTTTACACCATGCAGTGTATTGCATTAGTGTTTCCCTGAGGATCTCTGATAAAAGAGTGAATGTTCTGGTAAGATACCATCAGTTTTCTTGTTCAGCTCTTCCAGGATGACCGTCTGTTGTTCTGCAGTTTTCTCTGAGTCCCTCAGTCGTGTCTCTAAGGCTTATTATAGCAGAAAGATAACACAGTTTACACTCAATTTTACACTGTAATACACTGCATAGTGCAGTGTGAATGATAATTGTGTTTTACTCTGAGGATCACTGATAAAAGAGTGAAGGTTTTAATGAGGTACCATCATTTTTCTTGTTCAGGTCTTCCAGGATGACTGTCTGTTGTTCTGCAGTTTTCTCAGAGTCCCTCAGTCGTGTCTCTAAGGCTCTGATGTTGGCTTTCTGCTCTGTGACGGTGGCGGTCAGTTCTCTCAGTGCTGCGTGGATGTCAGAGAAGCTCAGATGGCAGTATTGTTGGCTGTCAGTTTCATCTCTCCGAGGGTCTGTCTGAGCTGGATTCTGTCTTCTGTCCTCAGTGCTGAGCTGTTGACTGATCTCATTCTCAGAGAGTCCTCCATTTACCTGCTGCTGTACCACAAACACAAAGGTTTCCAGCAGCAGCAGTGTACATAACAAACCCTTCATTCTTCACTGATGTTCAGCTCTTGCTCTGTCATCCTCACAGACCCTCATGCTCTTTTTATAGTGTCCTGATTTACTTTCTTCTGTGCTTGATTTATAGTGCTTCAGATAAAAAGTTAATTGTTAATCGTATTTAAAGGGATGTTCCGGGTTCAATAGATGTTTAACTCTATTTATGAGGTTTGTGGCACAATGTTGAGCACAACAGAAAATAACTAATCTTTAAATTTTTTAATTTTTTATAGCATTTTGAAATATGCCTATCCCCTAAAATACGTTATCAGACACTCACTCACTCACTCACTCACTCACACACACACACAGTCACTCACACACTCTCTCTCTCTCACACACACACACACACACACTCAGTCTCACTCGCTCTCTCACACACACACACACACTCACACACACTCACACTCAGTCTCTCTCACACACACACACACACACACACACACACACACACTCAGTCTCTCTCACTCACTCACACACACACACACACACTCAGTCTCTCTCACTCACTCACACACACACACACACACACACTCAGTCTCTCTCACTCACTCACACACACACACACACACACCTACCCGTTTGTTGGGCTAGAGAGACAATTTTTGTTATTTTGGGCAAATTCGACTGGGCATAGGGCTGTGGGGACACCGGGTTCCAGTGGTGCTAGAGCTACAAAAAACATAAAAAAATCATGAAAAAAAATGAGTGAACCTATACACGGCTTAAAACTAAAAGATTTTCTTTGCACAACTGAGATATAAAAAAAGGCTCTTTTTCAGACTTTCTGGTGGTTTGTAAAGACTTTTCTGTAACACGGTCTATAAGGAAAGTGTGGTGTACAAGGTCAGTGATGTCATCATACACATACACCGAGTATAACCGGCTTTGAAAGTAACTTTGGTCTCATAATCCATGTGTCCTGAGGCACACCATTATAATAATATGGAATATATTAAGAGGTCATTTTTGTTTTCTCTGTTGACCTCTGTTGTGCGTTAGAATTTGGCACACAAGTTGTAAATAACTCCCCTTACCAAAAAGTAGTATACTTCAAGTTTATTTTATTAAGTATACTTAAGTAAAGTTCACGTATATTTAGACTTTTTGTAAGTATAAGTCAAGTATACTTAAATGTCATTTTAAGTATATTTCTGAGAAGTACATAAAGCCCATTTCTGAGAAGTACATAAAAAGTAAACTAAAAGCATACTTTCCTATTTTTAGTTTAAAAGAAGTATACTAATAGCACACTTGAATAAACTTCTTTTTCGTAAGGGTCATCACATCGGGACATACTTATAAATGTACATAAGGAGGACAATCACTCCATTCTACACTTCTTCCTCTAGAAAACATCAGCACCTCCAATCAAATTCTGTCAAGCTACAAAAGTTTACAGAGAACACCACAGCTCTTATCTGATGGGATCTACTAACAGGTGGGCCAAGTGTCATTAAAACAACTAGGAGCATAACACAAAAACAGTGCTTGCATTCACTAGGACAAACTCAACCCCACCAGCACATGTATTATGGAGTTTTTCCATGTCCTGAACCAACTGCCATCCTGCAATCGTGTTTCACAATCACACTGTGATCTGCGTGTCCAGGGTCTGTCATTGCCCATTGCACCGGATCATACATGACCTGAGAATAGAGCCTTTGCAGAGTAACTCTTTTTCACAAATTACATAAAGTGAGGGTATATGTTAAAACCTATTTAAAAAGGATCTCTATCAGAGTTCATCGGCTTTACTAGCAATTTTAATAGTAAGGGTTCATAGAATGCAACAAGAACATAAAAAGCAGCAACATATAAAGGAGAACGAAGCCTAAATAGCCTAATAAGTAACTTGAAGGCCTCCATGCTTTAATGTCTTGATTGACATTGTCAAAGTTTTAAAAGAAAATGCACTCACCCACTCCCCTTCAACCAGTCCTGTTTGTAGAGCGTAGGTTTATCTCAATACAATGAAACAACCTCAGTTCTCTCAGACAACCCAATCACATTATAATAATTCTGTCAGGACCACTATCGTCAAAGATGACTGATTGACTATTAGCATATAGTTTGGATTGGCGGTATGGTTCTGTTGTGGGCAAGAACTCCCTGTGCATCTATGCAACCTAGCATGGATAAGAGCAGGGAGAGCAGCAATAACCCCTCTAAGGGTAAACAGAACAGAACCAACATCATGGATTGCAGATATCATTAATGTTGGTATTAAATGTACAAAATAATTCAGGAATTTAGTCTGATTCAAGGGGAATTAGAATACCAAATCCTGACTGTACAAGAGTAGGAGCTGGGGATGGAGGAGGGTAAATGAGCTCTGGAGAATATGATAGCAGCTGATAATACTGAGGAGCTATATATATATATATATATATATGTATGTGTGTGTGTGTGTGTATGCTTTGATAAGCATCGTATTCCTATAGGTAGACGTGATCAGCTGACAGTCAGCTGATGCAAGCTTGACTAACGTTACCTGCCAGAACTGGATCTATATGCTTGATTTATGCTTGCTCTTTTGTTGTTTTGTGGAGATTGCGAATAGGATCACAACTTGCTGAGGTCTTACCAAGTATATTTAGCTCATTAGTTGATTTCATTATGTTTGACTACTAAACTTAACTCATCTGCATTTAAGCTAAAAATGTTGAAAATAATAATCTAGGTTTGTCATTGTTAACACACAACACAACATTTGTTGAATCAATGAACTATATTTGATTTAGTCACCTCAAGAATCAATTCCTTAACAAAAGAGCAGCATTGTAAAAATTATTAAAGGAAAATAAGTGAATCCTGACATTAAAGGGCCCAGGCTAACCACATAGCAAAACAAACAAAACAAAACAAAACACTGCCTGTGAGCAAAATAAATGAAGTTACCTAAACCACTTCTGAACACAGGACACCAACTTTTAAAACATGCCTGGAAAGGTAAAGGCTCAGGCTGTCCAAAAGTGCATTTAGTGTTTAGCATTTGAATGCCTTTTAAAAGCCAAGCCTCTGTTGCGTACAAAATCTCTAATGTTTTGAATGGATCTTGTCTCCAAGATAGGTTGTTCCTTTTCCTTGCACATCAGGCACTGCTCTGTCACGCTGGTAAATGAAGGATCCAAAAGCAGAGATGACAGGAATAACAGTCTTTAATGAAATAATATATAACAAAGGCAGTCCGTCATTAAAGCACACAGAACTGGTAGATCAGGACTCCTTTGCAATCAGCGCTCGCTCCTGAGCTTCAAGTCTGCTACAATGACAAACAGGTGCATGAAGAGAGAGAGGTCAGCAGGACAGAGAAAGAGAAAGTGTAATATAATAATGAGCTATTAAGGTGTGTGTGTGTGTGTGTGTGTGTGTAAGTAAATGAGTAAGAGCGTGCGAGAGAGAAAACGGAAGAAAAAACCTGACTCATGACAGTACCCCTCCCTCAACGAGCGCCTCTAGGCGCTCGAGGAAGGAGCTTGACGGTACCGGTAGAAGTCGTCAATCAGCGAGCGGTCCAGGACATCCCGGGCTGGAATCCACCGCCTCCTCAGGACCGTACCCCTCCCAGTCCACCAAAAACTGGTGACCACGCCCCCGGGGACGAACGTCGAGTAGTCTTCGAACTCTGTAAATGGAGGCCCCCTCGTCAATAGGAGGAGGGGGAACGGAGGGACGTGCGGGCGCACGAATAACGGGTTTAATGCAAGACACATGAAAAACGGGATGAACACGGCGCATCTGACCAGACAGTCTTAGCTTTACAGCGACTGGACTGATGACCTTAACAATAGAAAAGGGTCCAATAAAACGAGGCATGAGCTTGCGAGACATCTCCTGAATAGGCAAATTGCGGGTGGATAACCACACACTCTGTCCGCAAATATATCTGGGAGATCTCACCCTGCGGCGATTAGCGGCACGACGAGTACGTTCCCTAGTCTGACATAAGGCAGATCTCACCCTCCTCCAGGTACGCTTACATTTCTGAATAAAAGCCTCGACGGACGGAACCGAGGCCTGAGACTCCTGGGCGGAGAAAACAGGCAGTTGGAAACCAAGGCAACCTTCAAACGGAGATAACCCAGTGGCGGACGATGGGAGAGAATTATGAGCATATTCGGCCCATGGTAACTGCTCGCACCAAGACGCGGGATTCTGAGAGGTAAGACTACGCAGCATGCGAACAAGAATCTGATTGGTCCTTTCGGCTTGCCCATTGGTCTGTGGATGGAATCCTGACGACAGACTGGGGGAAGCCCCTATCTGGCGACAGAATTCCCTCCAGAACAGAGAAGTGAATTGCGGACCTCTGTCAGACACAATGTCCGAAGGAAGACCATGGATCTTGAAAACGTGATCCACCATAATCTGTGCGGTCTCCTGAGCCGACGGTAATTTAGGGAGCGGAATAAAATGCGCAGCCTTAGAAAAACGGTCCACGACGGTGAGAATGACCGTATTGCCAGACGAAGGGGGAAGCCCGGTAACAAAATCCAACGCAATATGCGACCAGGGACGCGAAGGAACGGGAAGAGGTCTGAGAAGACCCGCCGGAGGATTATTTAGTCTGAGCACAGATAGAACAAGCAGCAACAAAACGACGAATATCGCGCTCACGAGTGGGCCACCAAAATCTCTGACGGATGGCCGCTAATGTACCTCTAACTCCGGGATGCGTGACTAATTTAGAAGAATAACCCCAGCGAAGAACCGTCGAACGAGCAGCCTCGGGTACAAACAAAGTTCCCTCAGGAGCGCGGGGTGGTCTTGCAGTGTGAGAAAGAGCACGCCTGACCGCTTGTTCCACTCCCCAGACGGCTGCCCCGACCACACAGTGCTGAGGTAAAATCATCTCATCTGTCGAGGCACCCTCTGATGAGTCAAACTGCCGAGAAAGGGCGTCAGGCTTGAGGTTCTTGGAACCGGGTCTAAATGAAATAGAAAAATCAAAGCGATCAAAAAACAATGCCCAGCGGGCCTGACGAGCGTTAAGACGTTTAGCAGAGCGAATGTACTCCAGGTTGCAGTGATCCGTCCAAACAATGAATGGTACACTGGCTCCCTCAAGCCAGTGTCGCCACTCACCTACCGCCAGACAGATAGCCAAGAGTTCTCGATTACCCACGTCATAGTTGCGCTCCGCGGGCGAAACACGGTGGGAGTAAAATGCGCAAGGATGAACCTTGTCATCCTGGGAAGAGCGTTGCGACGACAGCTCCTATCCCAATTTCGGAGGCATCGACCTCAACAATAAACTGACGTTCTGGATCAGGAGTGATCAGGATGGGCGCAGAGGTAAAAAGCCTCTTAAGACGGTCAAACGCATCCTGAGCAGTCTCAGACCAAGCAAAATTGGACTTGGACGAAGTGAGAGCGGTAAGAGGGGTGGCAACCTGGCTAAAGTTACAAATAAAGCGCCGGTAAAAATTCGCAAACCCCAGAAATCGCTGGAGCGCGACTCGAGAATCGGGAACAGCCCAATCAAGAACTGCTCGAACCTTGTCAGGGTCCATACTAATCCCCTCCGCTGAAACGACCGAACCGAGAAAAGTAACCGATTGGGCATGAAAAACGCATTTCTCAGCCTTGACGAATAGGTGATTCTCTAATAAGCGCTGCAGGACACGGCGAACGTGTTGAACGTGTACCTGGAAAGAGGGTGAGAAAATTAAGATGTCATCCAAGTAAACGAACACGAAAACGTTTAGCATGTCTCTTAAGACATCGTTTACTAACGCTTGAAATACAGCGGGAGCGTTGACCAAACCAAAAGGTAGAACCCAGTATTCAAAGTGACCGACAGGAGTGTTGAACTCGGTCTTCCACTCGTCTCCCTCCTTAATACGCACTAAATGGGTAGGCGTTGCGCAAGTCTAACTTTGTAAAAACCCTTGCGGCCTGTAGGATCTCAAAAGCCGACGACATAAGAGGCAAAGGATAACGGTTCTTGACTGTTATGTCGTTCAGCCCTCGAAAATCGATACAAGGACGCAAAAGAACCATCCTTCTTCTTTACAAAGAAAAACCCAGTGCCGGCGGGAGACGAAGAAGGAGTAATGATCCCCGCGTTGAGATATCTTTCCAGAGCCTCTCGTTCGGGTGCCGAAAGAGAGTACAGTCTACCGCGAGGAGGCGTGGTGCCAGGAAGGAGCTCGATAGAGCAGTCATACGGACGTTGAGGAGGTAAGGATACCGCCCGGGAACGACTGAAAACCGCCCGCAGATCATGGTACTCCTCCGGGACACCAGACAAATCATCAGGCTCCTCCTGGAAAAGAGGAACAGAAGACATGGGAGAAACAGCGGAAACCAGACAATTTATATGACAAGCTAAACTCCATGAATGAATAGACCCCTTAACCCAATCAATGTGAGGATTATGTTGGATAAGCCAGGGATGTCCTAAAACAATGGGGGTAAAGGGAGACTGAAAAACATAAAATGAGACTGTCTCATGATGATTGCCGGAAACAGTGAGACTAACCGGA
The DNA here is from genome assembly GCA_024542945.1 of allo-octoploid hybrid of Carassius auratus x Cyprinus carpio. Taxonomy (NCBI): domain Eukaryota; kingdom Metazoa; phylum Chordata; class Actinopteri; order Cypriniformes; species allo-octoploid hybrid of Carassius auratus x Cyprinus carpio. Next base: position 179,358 of record JANHFF010001159.1, read on the forward strand.
CTGGTGACACGACGACCAGAAGAAAGCTCTCTGCCATCCAGGGCAAAGACCGAGGCGACATCAGTCAAATCAACTAAGGGAATCTTGTTCTCACGAGCCCACATCTCATCGATAAAATTGCCCTCAGCACCCGAGTCGACGAGGGGAAGACCGGTAACAGAAAAACCAGCCCAACGGAGAACAGCGGATATAGTGGTTCGAGACCTTGGTGATGAGGAGATGACAGAAGGGCTCACCAGTACTCCTCCGTCTACTGGTGAGCTTTGGCTTTTAAACTGCAGGATGAAGCGAAATGGCCCGCCGTACCACAGTAAAGGCAGAGACGGTTAATAATTCGCCGCTGTCGTTCCTCCGGGGAGATGCGTACGTCCCCCAGCTGCATGGGTACAGCATCAGGCTGGTTCTGAACAGAAGCAGTAGCAGAAGGAAAGTTATCACATGGTGTGAAAAGTGGAGAACGAACTCGACGCCTCTGCTCGAAACACTTGTCAAGGCGGATGGCCAGGTCGATAAGCTGATCGAGCTGAATTGGCGACCCCCGCGCGTAGATCTCCTCCTTAAGGTCTACATTCAACCCTTCAAGAAAGCGAGCAGTTAGTGCAGGATCATTCCACTCACTTGTAGTAGCCGGAGTCCGGAACTCTATCGCGAAATCTGCTACAGATCTTCTGCCTTGACGTAGCACAGCAAGTAGACGTGATGCCTCGCTGCCGAAGACGGATCTATCAAAGACCTTGATCATCTCATCCTTGAAAAGAGTGTACTTGCTGCAGCATGCAGATTGCGCTTCCCAAACTGACGTACCCCACTCGCGTGCTCGTCCCGTGAGGAGAGAGAGAACATAAGCAATGCGAGCCCGATCCTCTGCATACGTCTGGGGCTGAAGGGAAAAGACAACTTCACATTGTATGAGAAAAGCTCTGCACTCCGTAGGCTCACCCGCATAACAGGAGGGATTGTTGACTCGTGGCTCAGAGGGCAGCTGACGGTTGTGAGACATGGCAGATTCCTGATGCAGGTGAAGTAAACGGGCAGAAAGATCAGCAACCTGAGCTGAAAGACTCTTAACAGCCTGATGAGCGGCGGCCAACTCCTGTTCATGTTTGCCAAGCATAGCTCCCTGGATCTCGATCGCCGACCGGACAGGCCTCTCATCTGCTGGATCCATGATGGTTGGATTATTCTGTCACGCTGGTAAATGAAGGATCCAAAAGCAGAGATGACAGGAATAACAGTCTTTAATGAAATAATATATAACAAAGGCAGTCCGTTATTAAAGCACACAGAACTGGTAGATAGTAACTTGAAAAAAGGAAAGACTCCTGTCTCGATGAGTAACAGATCAGGACTCCCTTGTAGCAGACTTGAAGCTCAGGAGTAGATAACTCAGGCAGGGTGAGAGAACCACAGTGGTTTACATTCAGCAGCAACAGCTGCAGAATACAGCAAATACTTTGGGGCTAGACTATTCCAGGCAGACAAGACAAGAATAGGTGAGTACCTCTCAATACAGACAGGATGTAACTTCTGACGAAACGCATGGCATGTAACAATAATCCAACAAAGAATCCTTCTTCTTCTTCTGGTGTTTAATGGCGGTTGGCAAACCATTTAACGGTGCATTACCACCACTAACTGGACTGGAGTGTGGAACGGGAGATTAAGCAGGAAAAAAAAAACACACACACATATATATATATATATATATATATATATATATATATATATATATATATATATATATATATATATATATATATATATATATATATATATATATATATAATAAATAAATAAATAATAATACTTATTAGACTCAGATTCTTTTAATTAATTCAGTTTCTTTAAGAAACCTAATTATATAACAATATATCTGACCTGCTGTTTTCCCCAAGAGACCTGAAAATGAAACGTCATGATGATTTGCCTTCCGTAGTGACTGAAAGAGGTGCTCCCTATTAATATTATATTTCCTACACTGAAGAAGAACATGTTGCACTGTTTCTGGTTGATTACAATAAGTACATTTCCCAGTTGGGTGTTTACCTATTTTATACAATGAAAGGTTTAGACCTGTATGACCTATTCTCAGACGAGTTATTAAACTTTCTTCCCTCCGTTTCCAGCCCACCATCCTCCCAGCACCAACCTGTCACTGTAGATTATATAAATGCCTTCCAGTTTCACTGTTATCCCAATACCCTTGCCAAACGGACTGTGCATACTTCCTGATAATTGACTTAACTTCTTCTTTATTTAATGGGGTTTCTAAGTCTACATGTTTAGTTTTGAGTGATCCTTTGGCCAGCATATCCACCTGCTCATTCCCCTCCACACCGACATGAGCAGGAACCCAAAGAAAGCATGTGGATAGCCCCTTTAACTCCATCCTGTATAACATAAGGAATATATCATTGATGATATTGGATCTGAATAATGATTTGCCAGATTTAATACTCATAAGTGCAGACAAACTATCAGATGCAATAACAGTATTATTTGTTTCCCTCTCTTCTATCCACTGCAGAGCCAATAATATTGCAATCAATTCTGTGGTATATACTGCCACATTATCCGATATTCTTTTCTTAATATATAACTCACTTGCTGGGATGTAAACTGCTACACCTGCACGCCCTGTATCAGGATCTTTGGAACCATCTGTGAATATAAACATGGAATCTGCGAAATGCAAATCAAAATAATTCTGTACTATTCTGCTTTCAGGAAGTTTCTTTGACATATCCTTCAATTCCTGCTGTATGTCTAGGTCTACATATGGTGTTGGGAATAACCAGGGAGGAATTGAAGACTGTATCACTGTAGAGCTGTAATCTAATTGTCTTAATCCTATGACTTCTGCCTTTGCATCACCAATCCACCCAAAACTTATTAAATTTGTCTTATTGTGTTCCCAGCAATCTTTTAAAATACTTTTGGCAGAATGCGACTCACATTGCCCCTGGATACTAACCCAATATGCCATCATTAATTTTACTCGCCTGATTCCTAACGGCATTTCTCCCATTTCAACCTGCATTGCTGATACAGGAGAAGTTTTAAAAGATCCACTACAAATTCTCAAAGCCTGAACTTGTATTACATCCAATTTCTTAAGGTTTGATTCTGCAGCTGACATGTACGCTATACATCCATAGTCAAAAACCGACCTCATTAATGCCCAGTATATATTTTGTAGGGCTCTGCTACTTGCTCCCCACTCTTGTCCTGACAGACAGCGAAGTATATTTATGACCTTTTTACATTTGTTCTTGACTTTGTCTAAATGAGTTTTCCATGTGAGCTTCTCATCAAACCAAACCCCAAGAAATCTAACTGTCTTAACTAGCTCAAGTGGTTGTTCATACAACATCATGGAAATCGGCGTGACTTTATGCCTCCTTGAGAAGCAAATCACCTTTGTTTTTTCTACAGACAATTTGAATCCCCATTTATTTGCCCATTTTTCCACATCACCTATTGCAGCTTGCATTTTCTTACTGACGTGCAAAACATTACGGCCTCTTACCCACAGAGCCCCATCATCTGCGTACAAGGATTTCCCTACGTCTTGTTCAAGCTGAGAGAAGATGTCATTTATCATTATGTTGAATAGCAGTGGGCTACACACACTGCCTTGCGGAGTGCCATTCTCCACCTTATATACACTGGCGTATTCTGAGCCAACTCTTACTTGAATTTCCCTGTCAAACAAAAAGTTCATAACCCAATTATATGTTCTACCTCCAGTACCCAATGACTTCAACTTAATAAGTAATCCTTCCTTCCAGAGAATATCATATGCTTTTTCAACATCAAAGAACACAGCTATCAATATTTCTTTGTTAGTCTGTGCTTTCCTGATGTCTGATTCTAAGCACAATACTGAGTCCATTGTATTCCGACCCCTACGAAACCCACTTTGATATGGATACAGAAGAGCTTTACTCTCTAAATAATACGTTAAACGATCTGTGACCATTCTTTCCATAATTTTGCATAAGTGTGACGTTAATGCAATAGGTCTATAACTACAAGGGTCTGACTGATCTTTTCCAGGTTTTAGAATGGGCACTATTATTGCTTGTTTCCAATCTAACGGAAGTTGGCCAATATCCCAAACTTTATTAAACAAACCCAACACCTTGTCCAGTGCACTATCTGGCATGTGTCCCAGCATTCCATAGCATACACCATCTTTCCCTGGAGTGGTCTGACGAGCACCCATAATTGCTCTTCTTAACTCAAACATATTAAACGGTAGATCCAACGACTCTCCTGTCATCTCCCTTTTCTCTGTTATATTGGGATTCTCCATTATGATTCTTTCTCTACACTGCCTAGCCTCATCTGTGAGATTACATGAACTATGAACCCTTTCAAATGTTTGTGCAAGAAGTTCTGCCTTTTCTAAATTGACCGCCAATTTGTTACCAGTATCCAACACTGGTATTTCATAATTTCTTCTAATCCCCCCCATTCTTTTAATCATGCCCCACACATCAGACAGCTGTACTTCCCTTCCAATAGAGTTACAGTATTTCCTCCAAAAGGTTCTTTTTTGTATTCTTATTGTCCTCCTCACTAATGCCTGGGCCCTTTTATACTGGATCAATGCATCCTGAGAATGAAGTTTCTTGAGCTCTCTAAATGCTTTATTCCTGGCCTTTATGGCTTTACTACAGTTATCATTCCACCAGGGTACACTCTTAGTCCGTTTATTTCCATTACTCTTAGGAATAGTTTCCTCAGCAGACTGAATAATCTCCTTAACTATTTTACTATTAATTATATTTACATCTATCTGATTCTCCTCCTTAAGTTTACAAAATCTATTAGCACTAATCTTTTGGAAAACTTCCCAGTTAGCATCTCCCAATTTCCATCTAGGAATTTTCTTTTCCTTTTCATAATAACCTTCCATGCCAATTTTTGTTACCACAGGATAATGATTCCTATTGTGGTGTATTTGATCACCTTCCATGTGCTTAAGCCTGCTATTTCACTAGACACCAGTGTTAAATCAAGTGCTGCCTCTGTGTTTTGCATACTATTATATCGTGTTCCTTCCCCATTATTAATACATACCAAACAGTGATTATCTATAAATTCCTCAACCACTAAACCATTTAAATCTGCCCTACTGCTACCCCAAAGTGAACTATGCGAATTGAAATCCCCACACAATATCACATTATCATCTAATACCCCTACAACCTCCTCTAGTGATTCTAGACTTATTTCCCCACACGGATTATAATAATTGATTATGTCAATATTACCTCTATTAGTCCATACCTTAACTGTAATTGATTCATGCTCTGTGCTTATACGCATTACCTTATAACTCATTCCATTTTGTATGAATGTCACCACACCTCCCCCTCTGCCAGATTCTCTATCTCTCCAAACAGCAATATATCCCTTTATACTAAAATCCAACTGTGATTTTAACCATGTCTCCTGTATACAAATAACATCAGGTTTCTCTTCCAACTTATCAATATACTTTTTAAACTCTAGGCCATTTGAAATTAAGCTTCTTGCATTCCACTGAAGTAGAATTAACACCATTAGGATGATCCAACACATGTCTGAGATGGCTGATTATCTTCATTAAGAATATCTTTAACTGTTTCCCAGAGCAGCCCTCTCACATCAAGGTACTTCTCAGCTGATTTGATGATAATCTTTATCCTCTCATTCCGGCTTTTTGTCTGTGCTGAACAGTTGACTACATCTGCCATAAAGAATACAAAATCATTCTTGTTCACAATCAGAGTTTCCTCCTTCAACCTATTACATCCTCCACATTTCACTACGTCTTGATTTCTAGTGTCACTTTGCCTTATCACCTGCGCGTCTCCTGAAATCTTCCTTGCTGCCTCTGCGTAGCTTATTCCCTGAGTAGTCTTGATTCGCTGCACCTCTTCCGCTCTTTTACTAACCTCGCAACCACGGTAAGCTGAGCTATGTTCTCCTCCACAATTACAGCACTTTAACTTCGTTCCCTCTGCACATTTGCCATACTCGTGATTTCCACCGCATCTACCACATGTTTGCTTTCCCTTGCACACGGATGCTACATGTCCAAACCTCTGACATTTAAAACATCTAAGAGGTGGGGGAACATAGGGCCTCACTTCATAACACATATATCCAATAAGAATCTTTTCCGGGAGTCTTTTCTCATCAAATGTGACTAGTACAGAAAGACTATCACTTCTAATCCCATTTCTGTTTGTTTTAAGACGTCTGGCTTCACTCACTTTTGCATTTGTTACATTTCCTTTAATATCCTCTGCTGTTACATTTACCGGAATCCCTGTGATTACTCCTCTGACCCATTTTCTGTCATTCATCAGTGAACAATGCACTTTCTTGCTGTTCATTTTGTTAATTTTAATTGCTTTTCCTTGTTGTTCTCCATCCTTACATATAATTATTAATGATCCATCTCACAATATTTTAGCACTCCTTACCTCCCCGATTTCTTTACTTATGGATTTAGTTAGCTGTATTGGATTCCAGTCGCCGAATGACGCCCCCTCTTGCGCAAGTTTTATTATTATGTTGAAATCCTCTCTCTTCCTTTCTGTTACATTTCCTCTCCCGTCACTATCACACCCATCTGATTTTACGCTCTTTTTACGCTTATTTGTCCTACCTGTATTCCAATTTCCATAACTCCCGCCACCTACATCCATCTCTCCTGACTCACTTCCTGAACCGTCACTTCCTTCTGCCATCTCTCGTCCAGTCCAGCCCAGCCCCCCAACGCAACAACGAGTGGAGCCTCGCAGCACGAATGTACTCAAAAAGCAGATCCGCCGACCACCCCCCCTTCAACTCTCCAAACAAAGAATCCACCAGAGCAAACACCAGATAAAGGGTGAACACTTAGGGTAAAGTAGAACCAGGTGTCAAAGCAAATCAGCGCGAGCGCTGATTGCAATGACAAACAGGTGCATGAAGAGAGAGAGGTCAGCAGGACAGAGAAAGAGAAAGTGTAATATAATAATGAGCTAATAAGGTGTGTGTGTGTGTGTGTGTGTGTGTGTGTGTGTGTGTGTGTAAGTAAATGAGTGAGAGCGTGCGAGAGAGAAAACGGAAGAAAAAAACCTGACTCATGACATGCTCACTGGTGACAGTGACACCGTTTTCAATAAAAGGCCTCATATGTTTCATCACAGCTTGTACCTCCTCCACAGACCATGGTCTCTTCACACACCGCCTTGATGAAACACGAAAACCTGGACAATTTAAAAAAAAAGATTAGAAGAATAAAAAAAGATAAAAGATCCTGCAAGGTGTACTTGTGTAGACAAAATGTGTGTGATGATAAATTGATTTTAGATCTGCTAAAAATCAAGTTTGATTGTTTTAATTAACATGACATTTCATTACACTACTTGTTAAAAACAAAATACATCCAGCTTCTTTATATGCTTTATACAGTGGGTACGGAAAGTATTCAGACCCCCTTAAATTTTTCACTCTTTGTTATATTGCAGCCATTTGATAAAATCAGTTAAGTTAATTTTTTCCTGTACACACAGCACCCCATATTGACAGAAAAACACAGAATTGTTGACATTTTTGCAGATTTATTAAAAAAGAAAAACTGAAATATCACATGGTCCTAAGTATTCAGACCCTTTGCTGTGACACTCATATATTTAACTGTGCTGTCCATTTCTTCTGATCATCCTTGAGATGGTTCTACACCTTCATTTGAGTCCAGCTGTGTTTGATTATACTGATTGGACTTGATTAGGAAAGCCACACACCTGTCTATATAAGACCTTACAGCTCACAGTGCATGTCAGAGCAAATGAGAATCATGAGGTCAAAGGAACTGCCTGAAGAGCTCAGAGACAGAATTGTGGCAAGGCACAGATCTGGCCAAGGTTACAAAAAAAAATTCTGCTGCACTTAAGGTTCCTAAGAGCACAGTGGCCTCCATAATCCTTAAATGGAAGATGTTTGGGATGACCAGAACCCTTCCTAGAGCTGGCCGTCCGGCCAAACTGAGCTATCGGGGGAGAAGAGCCTTGGTGAGAGAGGTAAAGAAGAACCCAAAGATCACTGTGGCTGAGCTCCAGAGATGCAGTCGGGAGATGGGAGAAAGTTGTAGAAAGTCAACCATCACTGCAGCCCTCCACCAGTCGGGGCTTTATGGCAGAGTGGCCCGACGGAAGCCTCTCCTCAGTGCAAGACACATGAAAAAACACCTGAAGGACTCCAAGATGGTGAGAAATAAGATTCTCTGGTCTGATGAGACCAAGATAGAACTTTTTGGCCTTAATTCTAAGCGGTATGTGTGGAGAAAACCAGGCACTGCTCATCACCTGTCCAATACAGTCCCAACAGTGAAGCATGGTGGTGGCAGCATCATGCTGTGGGGTGTTTTTCAGCTGCAGGGACAGGACGACTGGTTGCAATCGAGGGAAAGATGAATGCGGCCAAGTACAGGGATATCCTGGACGAAAACCTTCTCCAGAGTGCTCAGGACCTCAGACTGGGCCGAAGGTTCACCTTCCAACAAGACAATGACCCTAAGCACACAGCTAAAATAATGAAGGAGTGGCTTCACAACAACTCTGTGACTGTTCTTGAATGGCCCAGCCAGAGCCCTGACTTAAACCCAATTGAGCATCTCTGGAGAGACCTGAAAATGGCTGTCCACCAACGTTTACCATCCAACCTGACAGAACTGGAGAGGATCTGCAAGGAGGAATGGCAGAGGATCCCCAAATCCAGGTGTGAAAAACTTGTTGCATCTTTCCCAAAAAGACTCATGGCTGTATTAGATCAAAAGGGTGCTTCTACTAAATACTGAGCAAAGGGTCTGAATACTTAGGACCATGTGATATTTCAGTTTTTCTTTTTTAATAAATGTGCAAAAATGACAACAGTTGTGTTTTTCTGTCAATATGGGATGCTGTGTGTACATTCATGAGGAAAAAAATGAACTTAAATGAATTTAGCAAATGGCTGCAATATAACAAAGAGTGAAAAATTTAAGGGGGTCTGAATACTTTCCGTACCCACTGTATGTCTAACCAAACATAATGTAAGTGTTGACTGCACATTAGCAAGTATGCCTATTGATGGACATGGCACCGCATTTAAATAATACCTTGAGTAACCGAGTCTGGGAGATGAGGTGAACCAGAAGTTACACAGGCAGCGTTCCCCTGGTCATCTAAAAAAAAATATTGCACAGTATAAATGTATGGGCTTAAAGAGCCTGTCTGCCTACCAATCACACACCATGGGCATGGAGGGGATACATGTAAAACTGCAGACAGCCAATTCTATTATAATAACTATACTCATGGCAAAGTTGTTGAACCGGATAAAGTCAGGAGAATGTGAATATGTGCAACAATACATTGAGTGATAATTTTACTAGGAAATGATGTAGATTTTAAACAGGCCAAGTCTTCCCTGTTGTTTTAAAATGACCATGCAAACTACTGAACATCAAAATACTAGCCACAAAGCATATGCATCACAATTAGGGATGGAACGATTACCGGTTTTTACGATAAACCACGGTAAAATGTACTGAAGGTTAGTAATATCGTTTAAAATTTAATTATCATTAAAACAGTGTTTGATTATCATGATTTTGAAAACTTGCAGTAAATCCTACCCAGCCAGTATCAGTCTGATACAGACGCAGTGTGCAACGTTGTTTTTTGAATGAGAAGAAATGGCAGAAGGCAGTGACAGCACCGGGAGATTTCAGTCTTCTAAAAGGACCAAATCTGAGGTTTGGTCATATTTTGGCTTTTACGAAAGTCCTGAGGGAAACTTAATAGAGTATGATCACCCTGTCTGCAGAACATGCAAGAAGAAAGTCGCTGCTATAGGGGCAAACACTTCAAATCTGCAAACGCAAGTGGACTTTGACCTCAATACTAAAACTACATCTGGGAAATAATAACGTGAAGCTTCCACAAAGAAAAGTTCGCAGCAAGTGGCTTTAAGCCAAAGACGAACTAACAAGTTCAGACAAGACTAGGGTGACATTTAAGGGATGATAATGTATATTCATTGTGCACTTATTACACAGATTTTCTTTACCACATAAATAATTACGAGGACATATTGAATTGAGATTAATGTTTTAAATCTAACCTGCTTATAAATCCATTTTGTACAGCGTACAAAACAATCATCCAGACAAGATGATCACAACAAGTTATAGTAATAATTATAGTAGTATTAATAGTAATAGTAAAGTCTGATTCCATTTTCAATACAATGAAAAACAGAGATGCAAGTGGCATTAATGAAACGAGAGAGCATGTCCGTTGTGATACGTGGATGTGCGCTGTTATAATGCATTATTGCGCATTTCACTGGATATTCAACAATGTTTTTATCTGCCTGCACTGACACCATTGTATGCGAACAGGACTGTGCTGGACAATGACATCACTGTTTTTATTTTTACAGTGCTGATATATACACTCACCTAAAGGATTATTAGGAACACCATACTAATACTGTGTTTGACCCCCTTTCGCCTTCAGAACTGCCTTAATTCTACGTGGCATTGATTCAACAAGGTGCTGAAAGCATTCTTTAGAAATCTTGCAGTTGATGGAGATTTGTGGGGTGCACATCCAGGGCACGAAGCTCCCGTTCCACCACATCCCAAAGATGCTCTATTGGGTTGAGATCTGGTGACTGTGTGGGCCATTTTAGTACAGTGAACTCATTGTCATGTTCCAGAAACCAATTTGAAAGGATTCGAGCTTTGTGACATGGTGCATTATCCTGCTGGAAGTAGCCATCAGAGGATGGGTACATGGTGGTCATAAAGGGATGGACATGGTCAGAAACAATGCTCAGGTAGGCCGTGGCATTTAAACTATGCCCAATTGGCACTAAGGGGCCTAAAGTGTGCCAAGGAAACATCCCCCACACCATTACACCACCACCACCAGCCTGCACAGTGGTAACAAGGCATGATGGATCCATGTTATCATTCTGTTTACGCCGAATTCTGACTCTACCATCTGAATGTCTCAACAGAAATCGAGACTCATCAGACCAGGCAACATTTTTCCAGTCTTCAACTGTCCAATTTTGGTGAGCTTGTGCAAATTATAGCCTCTTTTTCCTATTTGTAGTGGAGATGAGTGGTACCCGGTGGGGTCTTCTGCTGTTGTAGCCCATCCGCCTCAAGGTTGTGCGTGTTGTGGCTTCACAAATGCTTTGCTGCATACCTCGGTTGTAACGAGTGGTTATTTCAGTCAAAGTTGCTCTTCTATCAGCTTGAATCAGTCAGCCCATTCTCCTCTGACCTCTAGCATCAACAAGGCATTTTCGCCCACAGGACTGCTGCATACTGGATGTTTTTCCCTTTTCACACCATTCTTTGTAAACCCTAGAAATGGTTGTGCGTGAAAATCCCAGTAACTGAGCAGATTGTGAAATACTCAGACCGGCCCATCTGGCACCAACAACCATGCCACGCTCAAAATTGCTTAAATCACCTTTCTTTCCCATTCTGACATTCAGTTTGGAGTTCAGGAGATTGTCTTGACCAGGACCACACCCCTAAATGCATTGAAGCAACTGCCATGTGATTGGTTGATTAGATAATTGCATTAATGAGAAATTGAACAGGTGTTCCTAATAATCCTTTAGGTGAGTGTAGATAAAGGAACTAATTATTGATTTTTTACAACCGAACGAATCAATACTGAATTTACTTAAGCTGGACAAAATTATTCACCAGTTATCACTGTAAAGATGCTTTGACACAATCTGCATTGTAAAATGCACTATACAAATAAGGGTGACTTGACTTGACGGTCATTATAAGGAAGGAAATGCCACAGAATATAATCTTGCTTAAAGTGTATAGAGCTGCTTGATTTATTTGTTGTTTGTTGATTTTAAAATATAAAACTTGTTGTGTGTGCATCTGTTCTTTTTGAACAATTTCATCTAATGTTAACAAAACCGTGATAATATAGATAATCGTGATAATTTGGGTCACTATAACCGTGATATGAAATTTTCATACCGTTCCATCCCTAGTCACAATTAAGAGAGATGACAAAAAGTTAAGCTTCTAACAAAGTTTCTAAAATACTACTGGAAAATTCCTGACTAAACCTTTTTCAATATACTCTAATGAACCCACAGATCCCAGCTCATTACATGAAATATGTTGGGCAAACTTTGGGTCCATCATTGACATTATACCTTGAACTGCAGTCTCAGAGAGGTGAGGCGATCCAAAAGTCACAGAAGCCAACATTTCTTCATTGTCTAAAAACAAAACAAGACAAAAAACAAAACAAAAAACAATGGTATCAACTACACAGCAAGGAGGGTAGGCAATAAAAAGTTCATACATGTTTATAAAAACAGGAGACTGTTACCTAAATGTATAAAAAAGCCCATTTTAAATATTTCACCAATACAACTGCAAAATCTGCAACACAGAATACAACAATTCCAGTAGCCTTGGGAGCCAATTTTAACAGTACCTTGCAATGTGGAAACATTAGGGAGTTGCTGTGATCCAGTGTCCATATCGTCTATGTCATCTATTAAATGACATTGTAAAAACGTTATTAAATGTTATTACACCAACCATATACATATACACCAAGTAGATTTAACAACATGTAAATGATGCATACCACCAATTTCGTCCAGAGATTTTCCTTGAATATCCTTCACACTTCCCTTCTCCATAACCATAAGCAGCTTTGAGATCTTAGCCAGCTGAATTGTTGATTGGGGCAGTCGATAGTACTCCCTATGCACCCTAATGTCATGGCCGAGAAAATCGGCCAGCTGGTCCAGTTCATTATCTTTCAAGTTCATGACTTGGCTTATTGTGGCAATCTGTTTGCGAAGGTTAGTTGATCTGAGGTTTTGAGGATCTTCAGCTCCACAAGCATTTGCAAATTGACCAAACTGCCCTCTGTAGTGACCATCACTACAAGGAATAGCGAAGAGGTAATTGTTGTTTTCAGTAACTCCACACTCTTTCCTCTTACTAATGAGGAGTGACAGGTTAGCAGTCATATCAGAAGTCAGAATCACAGCAACCTTTCGTCCTTTTTTCCCACTCAGTTCCACTCTGGCGAATTGTTTGCAAAGTCTCTTCTCAACTTCTGTAAGCCCAGTGCTTATGTCATCGTTTAGTTGGGACATGTCACGATCTTCAAAATTTTTTACAGTCATCCGTGCCACTTCACCTTCCCTCCTCCTATTAAACAAAATGACTTGACAGAGGGTCACCTTTGCTAGTGCTGCATAAGTGCCTGCTGTTGGGTCATCGGCTAGTTTCTCCTTAGTCAATTCCACTTGCTGACCAAGATATAACTGTAGCTTCTGAACGTCTTTGGCCAGTGGAAGCCTGGTGCTCTTGTTGTATTTTGCCTCACTCAGGGTTGATAAGGCAGAATGGGAAACTAATTCAGACCACTTTGTTTCATGAAGTGTATGAAACCTCCTGATGGAATCGATCACCTCTTGGTCCTCTTCCATGAGAGCATGACACATAATGAGGTCACTTTTCTTTCTGAGAGAATGCCCAATTTTCAGGGCCAAACTTGGGGCTTTGAATGTGCTGTTTTCATGATCAAAACCTGAAACTCTCTTGACAGCACTAGTAAGAATAAAGAAGCTGCCTGGTTTTATTGCCTCTTCCATGTTATGGATTCTTGTTGTGTGGCGCAAAGTCACAAGTAATCTCCCAAGTTCCCTTACTTTCTGTCTTATATACTCATGCTTTGATCTGTCACTCCCATGCTTATTAAAGAGGGACTGGGCAAACTGCATGAGATAATGATCATTCCTTATTGCAGTGGACACGTTATCCTTGTGCATTTTGCCCAGCACTGACCAAAGTTCACTTGAAATTGGCTGGGACATTGTGGATTGACCAGATGCTATACCAAAGACTCTCTCTCTCTCTTCAACATTATTCTCTGGTCTTAGAGCGCATCTTTTCATATGTCGAGTAAGTTCTTTTCTGGATAACATACCCTTCCAGTACAAGCTGTAATCATACGTCTCAGGGCTGCTGCTCTGTTTGGAACTCCTTTTCACTTTAAGACAGCCTGATCCTGTGGTTTTAACAATTGAGTTGTGCTTGAAGTTGCCAAGGTTTCGGAATTTCTCAAGAAGAACCTTTCTGTGCTTTGATGATTTCGGTAACTGGAGTGCCTGTGCGATTTCAGCATTTTCATTTACATGCCTCTCGAGATGGCGTGCAAATTTTGTTTGAGGTTTTCCACATACAAAGCAATAATTAACTTGGCTTTTAAGGAATTTTGCTGATTTGGTTGTGGATTTACTTTGGCCAAGAATATCCACAGTACCCTTTTCGTTACTCGTATCTTTTGTTTTCTGCTGGTATGACTCTGAGCTTTCTGGTTCTGGTTCGGGGTCACTTTGGAGATCACCAGTAATTTCTAGATCCATCAGGATATTCTTACAGTTGTCATGTTTATCTGTGGTCTGTTCTTGTTCAGCAAAAATAACGCCTCAATAACGCCTCAAAATCAGGCATATTAGTGGTATAGGACTTTTTGGATGCTTCAGGCAACTCAACAGTCAACTCTGTCCCTGAGCTTTCTGAATCCGATACAGAATCTGGAATGTACTCGTCATCAGATGAGACATCATCCTGTAAAGTACATGAATTAATTAATTAATTAATTAAATTAATTAAATACAGCATACTTTAAGTAACAGAAATACACATGGGAAGGATGGATGTCAAAAACAAACTGCTAAGAGTCATCATATTGATATTAAGCATTTTATACTTCAATGTACACTTACTTCTGATATATCCCAGTCTTCTGAGGATTTCTGGAGGCAGATTTTATGCCACACACCACAACATTCTTCACAGACAAAATTAAGCAAACCACAGCGTTAAGCAACAATTGATCAGTTTCCCATGCTGACCAATTACATACCCATTTTCCCCTCCCCAGCCCAAAATAAAAAAACTCCTTCGCTTCACGTCAATGGCCTATTTTGATTCCAAAATGGTAAATTTCGCCAAAAGGCGACTAATTTGCAGTATTCTCTCTGTTCTCTGCCATAAGTCTCAGCTTGCAAACTCATTTGCGTGGTATGTCATAGTATCTGCCACTACAGTGTTTTTCACCGCAATGGTTTGAACTGATAAAACGTTCAAGCAACATGTTTTTATGCTTTATAGGTGTGAGTCTGGAACTGACCCATGGCATGAAATTAAACTACTTATGGTATACTGAGAAATCCATTAATTAAAAGAAGATGAATAACACACTTACGTTTGCATCTTACACCGTGCCATTTGACAGATGTCAAAGGTGAATGGCATATCCAGCATTTGTCAATTCTCACCAATTCAAAAACCAGCTTATGGATTGTGTTTTTTATTTCATGTTTTGAATTTTTTTTCACAGTGTACATTTACACACACAAATTTTATCATAAATTAAAAACTTTTGAGATAAAATAGCAAAGCATATCTATTCAATTCCTGTGACTTATGTTAAGATTGGCTAACTGTTGGGGTGTCACTCATCACACACACAAGAGAAAGATATGCTTCTACTTGGAACTCTTGTGGCGATGGCAAAAAAGAAAATTCCTCTAAATAATGAAGTAAACCTTACTCTGGCATTTAAAAAACACAACATATCTAGTTTCTGAACCTGTGTACAAAGCCAAATTTAGATTTACCCTGCTTAACTTCTATTATCTGTAAAAAAAAAAAAATGGCAACAGGGATCTCTACCATTTAAAGGCTTTGCTAAAAGTTAAAGGGATAGTTCACCCAAAAATGAAAATTATGTCATTAATGACTCACCCTCATGTCGTTCCAAACCTGTGAGACCTCCGTTCATCTTCCCCTTGTCAAAAAATCCTAAAGGATTCCAATAAGAAAATTGTACAGGATTCTAATTGGAATTTCTATCATATTTTGGAACCGTTCCTATAGGATTCCGATAGGAAAATCTTATAGGACAAGACATAAATATCCTGTAGGATCATTCCTATAGGATTTTAATGGGATCCAGTTGGGTGACTGTTTATATGGGATTTCTATTTTTTTTATTTTATTCTAAAGGTACACTTTTCCATTGTATTTGTTTTATGAACAAATAGTACTTGCAGTTTGTTTAAACTGACCCTGATGTAGACATTGTTCATTGTATGTTGCACAACCTTCAGTAACATTGTAAACAACATGAGAGGTGATTTGTGCAGCACACAGCATTAGTGCAAACATTTCTAAAGCACTGATAATGGATTGATCTCACACACACACACACACACACACACACACACACACAGACACACACACACAGTATGTAGCACTTGTGTCCTCCAATGTAAATATCCCCTGGACCAGTTCTAGACTCTAAAGGAGTGAGGAGGAACATATAAAGCGTATACAGGAGACCAGAAATTGAATATAAAAATACACTTTACTGTAACAATAATAATAATAGCAAATACAATCCCATCACAACACAGAACAATAAAACATCAAACAATATGTAGAATTTGATATAGTAACTCAGTTTAAATTCCCTTGGAGGTGTATAATATTGTTCCTTTCATGCAATAAATGTAATAAAGTTCAGTTTGTGTGTAATGTAAAAAGAGAGAAAAATATTGTATCAAATATATTCCAAAGCAATCACTAATGCTCTGTCAATTGAACATATGCACGATTACTTCCTGGTTTTAGATAAGCCAGCTCAGTCATTTCCGGTCAATTGTACTGTGCTTTAAGGGGAGTGCCCTTTGCTCAGTTTCTCTACAAAATCCATTCACAATTTGAAGAAAATTTTTGTTTATCTAAGAGGACCAAACTTCCACATTTACCATTTCAGGAATGACAAACGCGGGTGTTAAATATTACGCAGGTAAATCTGCTAAATTGTTCTGGACTCATTGCTATGATTGACAGTAATAACGGAAGACAAGCCAATGTCAAAATAGAGCGGTCCATTAAGGGATTCAGACTAAATTCAGAGTTGCAAAACTACAACAGTAACAAGTCTGTGTTGACTGAATATATTTAGCAGCTTTTACAGTTAAAGATAAAACTTTAAAAATGTAGTTACTAAATTGAATCTAAAAATATTTCAAAATATTTAATGCATTATTTAATTGTTATACCATTAATATTTAACTTAATTCATTTGTAGTTAACTAGTTCTTCCTTATACGCTGTTTGTGTCGGGGCATATTTTTTTTTATTAAATGACATGATACTTTGTGATTCCTGCACTTGCTATACTTTATACTTCAGTACAATAAAAGTACACAAATTTGGAGTTAAAATCTTTAAAGAGAATTGTACTGCACAGCTATAGAGTTGAGAGGGCAAATATTTCTAAGTGTTTAAAATGTGTTCATGACTATGAAGGTAAGTAATTGATTATCAATCATACCATTATGATGTCATTTGGGAGATAGCATCTCTAACATTAGCCTAAACCAGTGCTTCTCAAAGTGTGGTACGAGTCCCTCTAGTGGTACACAGAGGAATCACTAAGTTAATTATAAATTAATGTTAAAACACAATACATTTTATCTTAAATGTAAAAACAACTTTATTCAAATAAAGATTAAGTACAATACAGTTTTTATTTAACTTTTAGGTACAACACATTTTAATTTAATCATTATTTACGTTTTTTTTATTTACCTGTATGTAAGCACAGTGCAGTGTTAATGTTCAAACTGTATATTTACAATGTTGAAGTGGCTGACAACAGTAAATAATCTTATTAGGAATAAAACTGTCTGTTTTTTTGTTAGAATTTTTTTTTTTTACTGTGCAGAGCTGTAGTTGAATAGTTAGGCCTACTATGCTTCTGAATTTTAATGCTGGTTAAGTTTGAGCACCACTGGCCTAAACAGTTACTATAGTGCTTAGTTGTCAGCATTTTAATGTCTTTACATGTCTAGGTAATCACCTGGGATTACCAGGCTCGGCATATAAAAATTTTTGTTGTTAAATAACATAAAACATAATGCCATCATTTATCATTATTGTTATGCTATCATTATATATCATTTAGCAATGTTTTTTGGAAAAAAAAAAATCTTATTTTTTTTCAATTTCTGACAAGAACTAGGCAGGAGAGGTTTCTGTACCTATAAACCACAACATTACATCAGCTTTACCGGAAGTTTACGTGCTGGCTTATCTTTATGCGGAAGTTATAAAAGAGCGCTCTGTGCATATGGTCAATTTGTTACCAGGCAACGCAACAGGTCCTCTCGCTGACCAAGGCTCGCCATATTATTCTCTTGTCATGCGCGTCTTCTCCATGTACACACACACATATCACGGGAGAATTGTTGTCCCATGTCAAACTTTTTAACTGGAACATAAAACCTGACCTGGACAACAGAACATATTACTCCATCAATACAAATAATTATAGTATAGCACTACACAAAAACGTAAACCACAATTCAAAACAGCTCAAAATGGTGTCCGAACAGGCATTTTGTACTCACTACTCCAGTGTTTTATACAATTAAATTTTATTATAAACAGTATACATTAATATATCATTAAACAATTTTGATCCTATACTAATCAGCAGATACAGTAACGAGATCAACAACTCACCAACAGATATAGTTAATTCACTCAAAATTGTTTGTTTAGGATGCAGCTCAGATAAGTATAGTTATTTCTTCCCTTTTACCGTCTTTAAATAAACTTTTAACAAGTTAAACAACGTTAATCACTCGATTTCTCAGCTTCCTCTCCTCTTTGACCGTTACTGTTCAAAGTATGCGCGCTACAGTTGCACGCGCACTACATTCGGATTTCTTAAAGGGGAAGCGTACCATTATAGATGTTTGTGTTTCTAGGAATTTTTAGTCACATGTAATACTTATTCGGACATTATGAAATATCATATTTATTATATTTGTGTTACTGTATTAGGAATTTCACTAGGAACACACACACAGTGTTACTCTAAAAAAGTAAAGTTACTCTTAAAAAGTAAGTAATTAACAGAATCAAATAAGATCCTGCAGGACAAAGTGAATTTCCATTTAAAAATCACAATGTCCAATATGATACAAATCAATAAAAGATCCTACATGAAAAATTAAAATCCCATTAAATAAAACACAATGTCCAATAAGATTCTAAGAATCAAATAAAATCCTACAGGACACAGTAAAATCCCATTAAAATAAATCAGAATGTCCAATAGGATTCTAAGAATCAAATAAAATCCAATAGGACAAAGTGAAATTCCATTAAAATCAATCAGAATGTCCAATAGGATTCTAAGAATCCAGTAAAATCCAAAAGGATAAACTGAAATTCCAATAGGATTTTTTGACAAGGGTCAGAACACAGTATAAGATATTTTAGATTTAGTCCGAGAGCTTTCAGTCCCTCCATTGAGAATGTATGTACTGTATACTGTCCACGTCCAGAAAGGTAATAAAAACATCTTCAAAGTAGTCCATGTGACATCAGAGGGTCCGTTAGAATTTTTTGAAGCATCGAAAATACATTTTGGTCCAAAAATATCAAAAACTACGACTTTATTCAGCATTGTCTTCTCTCCCGGGTCTGTTATGAGCGCGTTCACAACACTGCAGTTTAGTGATGTCCGGTTCGCGAACGAATCACTCGATGTAACCGGATCTTCTTGAACCAGTTCACCAAATCGAACTGAATCGTTTGAAACGGTTCGCGTCAACAATAAGCATTAATCCACAAATGACTTAAGCTG
Source organism: allo-octoploid hybrid of Carassius auratus x Cyprinus carpio (assembly GCA_024542945.1). Classification (NCBI taxonomy): domain Eukaryota; kingdom Metazoa; phylum Chordata; class Actinopteri; order Cypriniformes; species allo-octoploid hybrid of Carassius auratus x Cyprinus carpio. Next base: position 199,139 of record JANHFF010001159.1, read on the forward strand.
TTAACTTTTTTAACATGGCTGACACTCCCTCTGAGTCAAAATAAACCAATATCCCGGAGTAATTCATTTACTCAAACAGTACACTGACTGAACCGAGCCAGATAACGAACGAAACATTGACTCGTTCTCGAGTCAAGAACCGGTTGCATAGGTTTTCGGATCACTAGTAGTGATGGGAAGTTCTGTTCTTCTCCGTGAACCGGTTCTTTCGGACAGTTTGATTCAATAAACCGGTTGCCGAAAACGGTTCACCAGTTCTTTTGCGCTCGACGTAATGACTTCATTGGCGATGATTGCCCTTGATTCAAGCCTTCGGTTTACCCGCGCTCATAACATTAGCACAGAATCGGTTCAGAATCAATCACCAAAAGAACCAGTTCGGTTCAGACGCGCTGTGTGTCAGTCTGAATCACGCATGCGCAGTATCATCAGCTCCTCGGTTCTCGAATCGGACGCGTCCGACAGAAATGGTTCTTGACTCGAGAACGAGTCAATGTTTCGTTTGTTATCTGGCTTGGTTCAGTCAGTGTACTGTTTGAGTAAATGAATTACTCCGGGATATTGGTTTATTTGAACTCAGAGGGAGTGTCAGCCATGTTAAAAAAGTTAACAGCTTAAGTCATTTGTGGATTAATGCTTATTGTTGACGCGAACCGTTTCAAACGATTCAGTTCGATTTGGTGAACTGGTTCAAGAAGATCCGGTTGCATCGAGTGATTCGTTCGTGAACCGGATATCACTAAACTGCAGTGTTGTGAACGCGCTCATAACAGACCCGGGAGAGAAGACAATGCTGAATAAAGTCGTAGTTTTTGATATTTTTGGACCAAAATGTATTTTCGATGCTTCAATAAATTCTAACGGACCCTCTGATGTCACATGGACTACTTTGAAGATGTTTTTATTACCTTTCTGGACGTGGACAGTATACCGTACATACATTCTCAATGGAGGGACTGAAAGCTCTCGGACTAAATCTAAAATATCTTATACTGTGTTCCGAAGATGAACGGAGGTCTCACGGGTTTGGAACGACATGAGGGTGAGTCATTAATGACATAATTTTCATTTTTGGGTGAACTATCCCTTTAAGTTTAATCGTCACATTCAGCCATATCGCAATTCTGGTCTTTCCATCCCCAAATTTAAGATCTCTTGAAATCATAATTAAGACTTTCTTGTACAATTTAAGACTTTTAATGGCACCGTGGCGCTCGATTGGCATTTCCATTAAACACCAGAACTGGCAGGTTCGCCACTGGCACCCTGTGCTTTTCACAGATTAGAGCAGGTTCACCCTGAACACATGTGAAAGACATGAAAGGGTCCGGAGAAGCCATGGGGAACGTTATGCTGCCTGTAACATCGTTCATAATGACCGGTTTGGTGGTGGGTCAGTGGTGGTCTGGGGAGGCACATCCATGGAGGGACACACAGACCTCTACAGGCTAGACCGGGCACCCTGACTGTTATTAGGTATCAGGATGAAATCCTGGACACACTGTCAGACCCTGCACTGGTGCAGTGGGTCCTGGGTTCAATGGCCAGCCTCATGTGGAGAGAGTATGCAGGCAGTTCCTGGAGGATAAAAGAACTGATACCATTGAATGTCCTCCACACTCCCCTGATCTAAATCCAATAGCACACCTCTGGCTCATTATGTTTCAGTCAAGGTTACACCTCAGACTGTCCAGGAGCTCAGTAAAGCCCTGGTCCAGATCTGGGAGGAAACACCCCAGGACACCATCCGTCGTGTCATTAGGAGCTTGCCCTGATGTTGCCAGACATCCATACAAACACGTGAGGGCCATACAAACTACTGAGTACCATTTTGAGTTGCTGCAATGAAGTTTCAGCAAAATGGACTAGCCTTCTGAATAATAGACTTATCCTATTTAGTTTTAGTCAACAGTACCTGAGAACTGTTTGTATTTGGAGTGCCGGTAAGAATAATCACTGACCAAGGGAGGGAGTTTGTGAACCAGGTTATTATTACTTCGCACACAGTTTTGCATTATTTGTATTATTTGCAATATGTTGTGATTACTACCATACCAATATCACACATTTCTGCCATCAGGTCAATGAGGACATGTTCAGTATCTTGTGTGTGAAGCGGTGCGAGACATCAGCTTATCACCTCCGGTCAAATGGCTAGGATTATAGGATAAACCAGACCATCAAGAGGGCTAACTGCTTTTTAAAAAACAGTTCAAAACTTGCTCTAGAAAGGTGCAATAGAAATAAAGTACTTACTTAGTCCAAGTACTGTAATGATAAACAGAATGACTGGGACAAACATCTGAATGTTGTGGTTATGCAATCAACACCTCAAAACAGGTCATTTTTAGTTAAAAAGTTCATTGCATTATCAATTCTGATGAAGTGCTAATTTTACTAGCTAATTAACACATTCCTTTTTATAAGGTTCAGGACAACAACGACAAAGTGAAAGAGAAACAGAAGGTCACACTGGAAGATTTTAAGACACTGTGTCCACAGAAGAGAAGTTTACCAAGACTAAACAATGACGTTAGTATTTAATTTTATCTGGTAAATACATATTGTAAACACTTTATTATGTTTATATTTTATATTTATTCTTTTATTTTATATTTATTCTTATATTTTATTTTTTTAGATTCTCGACACAAGTATTGCACAGTTCTGTAAAGCATATGGAGGAACAGCTTTACAAGTTCACACATTCATTCTGTGCTGGAGATCGTTTGCAGCCTAATGTTTTCTTTTTCCATGGCAACACTATTCACTATTCAACACAATTCAGTGCATTGTACTGCAACAAATTTATATTCGATTAGTTTAACTACAGGATTTCATTTTTGTTCTTTTTATTTTTGTGTATTAAACTTAAATTGTTGAAATGGTTTACTATTTTTGTTTCATGTATTTATTTATTGTTTTAGATGGCAGAAAGGGACCTCTCTGAAAACAGAGGTTCTACTGACAGATGATCTGTGGCGTCTGCACATGACCTACAAGAGATATGTCTCATATGTGTGTCCTCATTATTCTAAACGACTTGAAAAGTCAATGCAGGTAAAGTGTTATCCAACCGTAATTTTCTAAATATAGGACTTTTGAGGAGGTGAAACGACAAGAAGTTTTCTCTTTTCAGTGATTCTGAAATACAGGTATATGTATGACAATTTTGTTTAGAAATTGAAAATCTATACGCTATTGTTTGTTGACAATCAGTGTTTCAGGAGATCTTCCAGAGCATTCGACAGGGCTCATAAAAAGAGTCAACGTGGAAGACATGATGGCAGGCAAAGGCTGGACAGGTCGTGTTAGCAAGCAAAACCTTTCATCCTGCATTGTCGGCTCATATGGAGGACCTTACACAAGCAATCTGCAATGATCTGTTTGAGGGCAAAAAGGAACAATTGCTCAAAACATTGAACATGAACATTCCTGAGACAGCTTTTTTTTTTTCAAAATACTTGATTAGTAGGCTTTGACTTGTATAACAAGTATCATTTACTGTACCTAGAATATCAGAATCAGGATACTAAGAGCTGATTCTCTTATATGTCTCATTGAGATATCAGGTTTTTCTTCAGCATTAAACTTTTGAGAATATCAAGGGTTACTAGTTTACATGTTTCAATTTATCTTCAATGTCCAGCATTGTATACACCACATTTTCCAAACACACTAGAAAGGACTTACAAGTGCAAGAGGTTTAGTATAAGAGCAAAACCTTTTTTAACAAATGTAACACTAGTGTACCACCCATAGCAAAGCAAAATTGAAGATGAGATCTCCTTTATGTCACATGTACATCTCCTAGATATAAATGAGCACTAATTGAGACCAAAGTGGTTTTCTCATTCTTCTCAAATGTCTCTCCTGAGAATTAAGTCTCACATTGAGCACAGTGCAAGTTCTCTAAATTCTCTCACAGCTGTCTCTTTTCCTGAGCTCAACTAAGAGAAAAATGAGACATACTGTGCCGCTTTCAAATATGTCTCAATTTGATCTCAGTTATATCTCAGTGAGAAATATGTCTCGTACTGCTCACTATTTGAGTTATCAGATTCTCTTACAGTTGTCTCTTTCTAGTGTTTCAGCAAAAAGAAAAAATAGAGTAGTGCAAGCTATCAAATTAGTCTCAATATGAGACATTATTTAATATTACAGCTCAATCACATCTCAATTTATCTCAGCGCAAAATTTAAGAAAAGAAGTAATCAATTCAGGCAAATAATTTGAGATGGTTTACATAATGTTCAACTTACAAAATGTGTTGATTTCTGACACAAGCCATACAATTCATTAATTACAATTTTGAGTTCCAAAACGTAACCCATCAAAACATAAGCCATGATGTGCTCAAAAGACACCTTTGTGAACTTTCTAAATGTTGACATTGTGCTGTTTTGACAGAATTCACAGCAAAGCTCTATTGTATAAAGCAGTAAAAGAGTGTGTAACACATAATAGAGCACATGCTGTTTTAATTCAATTCATTCAAGCACCCTGATAATACAATAGAGGCAATTCATCTTGCCACCACACACCCTGACCATGACCCACTGTTGCATCGAGTATAAACCCAATATTAAGGGGTTAAAACTTTTCAAGTGTGTTTGGGAAATTAGCTGCAAAAACAATGCCAGGCATAGATGTTAAGTCAAAGAAAACAACTTTACCCAATATATGATCCAGGGAAACTACTGTATTAACAGAGGTTTCCAATAGGGGAACAACATGACTGCATGTACCATTTGTTACACTATCATGCAGCAAAGAAAAACCAGCAACTTTGAATTCATGAACAAGGGCCCATTTGGCATATGAATGTTCTGAGGTAAAGAAGTACTCAATCTGTCCATACTTTCTTTGTCCATCACTAGAAAAAACGACTGTAAAATTGTTTCTTCTATTGCCTTTCCCATAGTGTTTTGATGTGAGATAATTTCTCTTAACTTGTGCCCTGTGAAAGATCCTTACTGTTTTAGAACTGATGCAATGACCAGTATGTCTTTCCAATGTAGAGAGTTGAACTGTGTCCAGTTGAAGTTCACTAGATGCTCCATATAGTTTGGTCCTAGACAAATCATTGTTTTCCTGACAGAAACTATCATCTTTAGTCATCCGTGTGTAAAATTCAGCTATGGCATTCCCTGGTTTTATGGTTTGTGAAATAACAGGAATAGACTGCACAAGTTTGACTGCATGGACCATCTGCATAGGTATATTTTGAGTGCCATGTATGAGCCTTAACAAATAGCCATTCTTGTCCTCAAAATGGAAACACGAATGAGTCCATAATGGACCAAGGGCCTTCACACTGTCTGCTAGGTGCACAAGAAGGTGTACATTTGCAGTTTCGTACCGCTCACCATATAGATTAGCCATTTGGGAACAAAAGTTCGACAGTAGTTTCTGTGCATGATCAATCTGTTCAACTGATATGGATTCCATCAACAAAATGAAAATGGCCTTACTTAGTAGAAGGAAGTGCTTGTAGTACAGTGTTGCAAGAATTCCACGGAAAACAACAGGTCCATAGAAGATCAAAATATCCCGATATTCTGATGCTTTAAAAAACATTCTGTGAGATGTCACTAATCGAGGATATCGAGTGGAGGATGGAGGAGAGATATCCTGAAATCGCCTGTCAATTTCCTTTGCATTTTTTGCCATGCTGAAGGGCTGACGAGAAAACTCTGGAGAATACCACAGAACCATCAGAAGGCGCATTACTCCAAGAAGGACTGAGTGCATGTAATCTATGGCAGTGCCTTTGATAAGGTTATAACATTTAAGTTTGCTAAGCCAACAGGGACCCTTCACCCCTTTAACGGGGGTTTTGGTCTCATTTGAGATTTTCATATCCAGAGCAAACTTTTCATTTGTGCGCAGTGGGCCTTTTGGATCTCTATGTTGGTATGGAAATGCATGAACATGTCCCCTTTCCCCTGTCTTTACAGTCTCTCCTGGCTGCTCACATTTATGACATCCAAATTTCCCATTGTATTGCACTGAATTAAGGACTAATGCTTTAGCAGGTAAGTCGCATGTTCCAGCAATGGTGAGCACTTTACACACAAAAGGTTCAGATGTCAACTCTGCAGGTTGCACAAGAATTCCATCATCTGCAAGTTTACTCAGTGTGTCACCTAGTGGTCTAAGGAATGTAACCATGGATGGTTTTGAGTCCCCATACCAAAGTCCAGCAAATATCATATTCTCTCTTTTTGTGCATTCCATGAAACTCAGTTCATTGATGATACAATAAAAAGGCCACACTGAAAACTTGGACGATTTGAAAATAGGTACCCCATCTGTGTTCCAAGTAAGTGAGATGTTTTTAGGGTCACTAAGAGGACCACCCCCATCTACAAGCTGTTTGTAAATTTCTGCATCATATATATCTTCAATGTTGTTAGGATCTGTCTTCTTCCTGCTTTAATCTAAAGTTAAGTTTCTCCTGAAAACCTGGCTTGAGAAACAATGACCTTATTTGAGCATCAATTGGAACCTCTATGAAGGATGAGGATCTTTCTTCTGACACACTGGTGCCACAAGATAGACATTGTAATTGTTCACCTTCTAATGACCCAAAACAAGTACTGCAATATTTATGCAATACAATAGGAGATGATGCAGCATGTGAGAAAAAAAAGTATTTTAACTTCTGTACACTGTTTTAGCAGTCTGTATTCAGACTATCAGGACAAACCAACTAAAACATTTTAAGCAAATCACTAAGGGCCTTATCAGTTACTTTATGACAGTTTACGTAAGCCATGATGATCAGAAGGCTCTCTGCAACAGTTATTGATGCATTGTCATATAATGGTTTGTGTGCTGTGTCCTTGAAATTTGACTCTTCTGCACAGTCCTCACTCAAACCCTCTTCAAATCCCTCACTGAACAAATGTCCATCATCATATGTCCAATCCCCCACATCAGGGAGAGCTTCCTCAAATAATTGAGATGGATCATACTCAGCATTGCCATGTAGTTCAGTTGTTAGGTCATCAGGAGGATCTCTGAAGGCTGATCTGGAAGATGGTTCTTCATTGTCTTCGATAGAGTTAACAGTTGAAATACTCTCTTGTGCCACGCTACCTTGTGCTGGTAATAAAATAGAATAAAAATCATTAAGGGTCAAAAAACATCCTGTCACAACACAAAACCTATATCGTCTCAACCTGTATATCACTTTCTTACACTCAGATTATTGTGTCATATTTTAGCAGGATCTGGGGTCTCATTTATAAAACTGTGCGTAGGATCCTTACTAAAAGTGTACGTGCGCCTGAAAGCCAAAAATGGCATGCGCAAAAAAATATTCAGACTTATAAAACCGTGCGTACGCCAGAACCTGCGCAACATTCACTTTATAAATCCCAGTCATCCAGAGTCAGCAGAAGATTGTGCGCACTTGCGTCTCCTCCCCGAAATAACCATATAAGGAGCTTACAATGCCTAGATTTACTATGCATATCCTCATCTGCATATCATTTGCATATGATTATTCATCCACGTGATCATCTAACATGTTTACCGGTAGGTAGCCTACAAGACATTAGTCAATATGAAATATGGATGTGCGTCACGTCACATTAATAAAAATTATTTAGTTTGCCTTTTTTTTAAATAAATAAATGAAATAGTGTAAAATAAATTTATTTTTCTCAATCTTTTCCACGGGCTAAATCGTATTTTTAATTGAAACAGATTTAGACCATGTTGTGCATTATTTGCACGAAGCTATTTTCTCAGACAATTATTCATCTATTAATTTAATATTCAGCTATCATGATAAGCAATTATAGTTAAAACATTAAAGCACAGCATGCCAGAAGAAAAGTGTTCAAAAGCATTGCATCCACAACAAATATTTCTATTTATTGAATATTAAAATTTTTGTCAAGTCAAGTCATCTTCATTTATATAGCGCTTTTAACAGTGTAGGCTGTTTCAAAGCAGCTTTACAGAGACAAATGGATAATACTTGGTATTATCTAGCTATTTATCTAGCTTTTTCTAGCTAAATTAGTTGTGATTACTTCACTTCCGTCGCAACGTTCATTAGTTATTAAATTAGGGGCCGCTAAGACGACACCGTTCTCTCTACACAGACTTTAATGCGAACCTGTGATAAACTCTGATGGCGTTCACATGCGCATTAAGAAATTATTCTAAGATTATGTGCATTTCAATCTATGTTCGCAGATTATTTCTCTCTCTACAGATCAAGATCAAATGAACTTGTCTGGCGATGTAATGATTTCATGTAGGCCTATTTTAAGTGTTTAACTCCAATGAGAATGGTTCAATCTAAATGTTTAATATTAGAAGTAAAACATATAGTTTAGTAAATTATTAATTTATTTATTTAAACTGTTATTGTGAACATGCACTGTAGCCTATTTATGATTACTACTCATAATGAAGATTTATGGTTTTACGTCAGGCTATATTATGCGTCAGTTTCACTAAACGGCCCAACGCGCTCACTGACGCGGACATTTAAGAATGGATGGATATTTGCTTCAAGTGATATGCTTGGTGAGTGAAATTATATTTGTATTATCTTTCTGTAGCTGTATAATTTTCTTTGATTTTCTGCCTAAAAGTGACCAAAAAGACATTTAACTCCAGCTCACCATCGGTGTCGCCAAACTGCGCCGTCTCCAAAACGTTCGTACACATGGGTCAGAGTTTGCGTGCAGGTGCGCAAATTATCCCGTCAAGTTTGTTTTTATAAATCACAACTTATGCGTCGAAAGTGGCGTACGCCTGTTTCAAGGCCTTTTTTGTGCGTACGCACGCTTTATAAATGAGACCCCTGCTCAGTGACAAAATATACTGTACATCATTACAGACAGACAGACAGGGTGTGTGTACCTGGCAGGTGGTGAGAGACTTGATGTCCGAGAGTGAGTGCGGTACATCCTGCATGGACACCTGGATGTTGGGCGTGTTCCCCTTGAAGTGCAGCGTTTTGGGTTCCTCCAGGAGGCACCCCCCCCTGCTGTGTTCCGCTGCTGCTACCTCCTGACACAGACAAGAGGACACATCAGTGGTTCACACCTTTTTTCTAGATCAATATTAGAGTCTCATTTTGCTTAAATGACATTTTTCAGATTTCTCACCCGAAACAGATTTCGGGTGAGAAACCTTCTTGTAAGAAACTCAAAAGATAAAAAAAAGAAAAAGAGAAGAATAAGAGAAAGCTATTTTGCCATGCTTGGTTTGACCAACTGTAGACTGCATTCTATCTACTAATCTATCTATTTACAGGGCCTGTGATTCTTAATCAGAACTAATTCTGTTCAGGATCTCTCTCTCCTCTGCACATGGGACTGGGTGTGGCTTTTGAACATTAAACACACACCAACACATTTCATAAGTTACCTAAATATTGCTGATCAGTCTCCACATGAACACTGGCGGCTGCAGGGAGGGATGACTGCAGGGAGGAAAATAAGGCATTAAATATCCTATCTGCTGCAAATTTACTGCAACACAACTATGCCAGGCTACTCACCAATTGTGCAGCCCGTCTTGGTCGTTTATTTGGGTCTTCTTCATTACCAGTCCTTCTCCATCGTTTTCCAGGTTTTCGTCTGGTCATTTTGACACTCCAATACTATATAAATACAGACCCAAGTTGATGGAATATACAGTGGAACTTTTTGTAAAAGTAAAACTCTATATTCTGATGAAGCGTTTATTCAGTAACAGAGGTTTACATCTAATCAGCTCTTTAGTAAACAGAAATACATTTCTTAGAAAGTGTCAATTTTCCATTTTGATTTCCCCCTACGATAGATAAAGTTTCTCTTATTTTATCACTTCTACTTTCACTTGTTTATTCTTCATCCTGCATGAATTCTCTCTCCTAATTGGATAAAATGAATATCCCGAAAATGCATTTTCTGTTTAATGAACAGCAGGGGGAAACAGGGAGACTACGCTCATTTTAACAATAATAGCAATAACTGGTATCAGAAATAATATAGAGCTGTTTTATTAATACTCGGCTACTGCACTGTTATGTACCACAATTTCAAAATCTTAAGTCAAAATAATTATTAACATCATATTCTTTAAGTACCAAAAGTATTGATCAATGATGATCAATTGATCACCAAAATATAAATTTAATGCAACTTATTTGTATTACTAACTCATGTAAATTATACCTCCTGATATTTTTATAAATAATCTTGTTAATTATGTAGTAGCATGAAATATAAATGATCAAGAACAAATACAGCTCGGCTTATGATCACCATTGAATGAATACCAGAGTTTCAATGTCACTAAGACATGTTTTGTGCCAAATAATTCCACAAATACACACGTGTATTTCTCGTATGTTTTGACATTTCTGAAGAGTCTGAAGTCTAGGAGATTTGTAACCATAGATATATATAGCGAGTTGAAATTATTTTAATAAAGAATAGATTTCTGCTAGTCTGGGTAAACCCTGCCCTCTCTGCCGACGATTTGATTCTTGAACTTGGTCTGGTGATAGCCAGACTAGAGTTCTGTAGACAAACATTTACAGTAGGCCTATTAGCTAGGTGTAGATAAGTAACGTTAGCATAGCTAGTGGTAGCCCCTTGAATGTGGCATTCGCAATGCGGTGACGTTACTCCAAGAATCCTACCTCATGTGTGATAAAAGTGTCCGTTATTACTATTACCACTACTATTACTTACCGTTAGTAGTGATCCTTTACAGAGAGCTTTGCTGTTTCTTCCAAACTCGAGCCATTTCTGCCCCACACTCCACAGCGGGCAGTGCAGTAACCGCCGAAAAAAGAAGAAGAAGCTGACCGTTGCACGCGCGGGAGACGTGACCGGAAGCGCCAAGACCCGCCCTACGAAGCAGCTCATTGCATGGCTCACGATTGATTAGACTTTTCACCTCGAGTGGTTAAGGTTAGGATAGCGGATTGGTCAGGGGATAGGCCCTGAACAAATAAAAATTTTGTTATCTTTTTTAAAGAATACAGGGCTTTTAAAAAGAATTTAATAGTATAAAGGAAATATAATCTGTGGGTATACTCCAGTCCAGCGGTGGCGGTAATACAACAACAAGTTGTCAACCGCCAGATAAAAATAGAAGAAGAAGAAGAAGATTGGAGGGCGGGTCTTGGCGCCAATTCGTAATTTCGCTGGGGTGAGAGAAGTGCGTTGGTCACTGCTGCTGCACCTGTTGGCTTTTGCCCCTGCCACGCCGAAGAGGTAAGAATTCAATTCTTTTGACATTATCATAATAATGGAAGGTGGGGATTAGGTAATTAGGTGTCTGTCCAACAAGTAATTGACAAAGAACCTTCGAACTGTATTCAGCCCGTCGAAAATGGGATGGTTGGCTAAGTTAGCTAATGTTAACATTAGCTAACGGCTAATGTTAGGTTCTACGTTGCATATCAAACTGGGGGTCCTTGAAATGAAAACAGTTTGAGAACTGGCGATCGGTGGATCTTAATTGGGGAAGCTGAGCTCATATTAATGACCGGACTGGGAGAAACAGGATGAATACATGTTACCAGATGTTCATTTATTTTATTAATTTTCTTTGACTGTGAAATTCTAGGGTGTGGCAATTCTTGAAAACCATGATTTGATTTGACTATTGATTTGAAAAAAAATAAAGGTCACGATTTAATTAAATTTAAATTTGACTTAGTTGACTGGACTCGCCCTCCTATTTTTGCTCTACACTAGCTAAATATCTCTGAAATTTCAGATCTGCAAGTTCTGCACGAGTCCATATGTTGTGAGCAGATTTTCTGCAAAAGCTCACCCAAGAATAGGGATGCTATCATGGTTCATGATCTTTAAATTATTTTAATCTTGGTGGTTTTATAGGTTATAAAACTAACAATCAATTAGGAAAATAATTTGATTTGATTTTTGCTCATTTTGATACCATTCTTGCCTCAATGATATGAAGTGAATTAGGTTAAAATAGTGTCTATTTATATTATACTTAGCGTTAATGGTCTAAAATGTATTTTTTTCATTAACAGGATGGAGAAAAACAAAGTGCTGGCAAAAAAGAGGCTACGGGTTCCCACTCAGAAAATGAAGGACCTGAGCTCCCCTCCCCCAAATGAGCAATCTGGTAAGTATTAACGTAATAGTTTCTGTTATGTACGGGGGTAATAATCATAACATTATTGTCCAAATAATGTCTAAAAATACCAGTCTAAATTGTTGTGGCCAAATAGAAATAGAAATTAAACATTCTCTCTCTCTCTCTCTCTCTCAGGGTGTGTTGCATTTGTCAGATGGGAGGATGGTTATACCGGCAAAATCTTTAAAGGATCTGACATTTTGGCAAGAGATGAGGCTTCTGTGCAGCTGCAAGATCTTAGATCAGGAGACCCTGTTTTAGCAAAGTGGTCAGATGGTAAATTTTATAAGGCCACTGTTGAATATATTTCAGGGGAAGATCAGGCTAAGCTGCCAAAAGGCCACCCAACTCCACAGGAGTCCTTTTTAAATATGTTAAAAGGCGATGAGCCATCAGACATAACGTCAGGGTCTGACACCATTATAATAGACAGGAGCCCACTGTCTGAGCATGGCGAGAAAATCCCATCGCTGAATCCATCACCTGACGGGGGACATGCAACAGGCCGCAACACAGCTGGACCACCACCCTATGGGTAGGTTTGTCATAATTATTACATAATCGCCTGGGCTCATGAGTTCAACACTTTTTATCATTATCCGATCAGATTTGGCAAAGTTCAAAACCAAAAAAAACAGCATTAGGATAACTTTGTTATCCAATCTATGATAATAGAATAGGCTATATGCACAGCTCCACTACTTCCTGAACTTAAGGCTGCTCTTTTATTTCCTGCCTTACATTATTGGACAAACTGATTAATCCACGTGTGTCTGAGTCACAATGGTCAGACACAAGTGGATTAATCAGTTTGTCCAATAATGTAAGACAGGAAACAAAGGAGCTGCCTTAAGTTCAGGAAGTAGTGGAGCTGTGTGTAGAGCCCATTACTGTATTTCAGTAAATAGTATGTGAATGACTCGTGGGCCCTGATGAAAATTATTTGCTATTATTTTTGCTTAATGATCAGAATCGTTTACGTTCATCTTTTTACGAGCTCACATGTCACAACATATTGTGATCTTGTTGATCAGCTATTTCCAGTATTGAAATGTTTTATGTTTTTAAAGTATAAAATGATTATAAATATGGCAGATTTTGGTCATAGTACATTTATTTTCATTATTGGTACTGGCCATCATATACATAAAAAAAGAGTAGACAGCCCCAGTTGTCAAGGCAGCATCTACCCTTCATTTATGTCTATGCCAGTCAGTTCTTTGTAGTTATTGGTCAAATCTCTTCTGGGCAATTTGTGTTTACAGAAATGTCATCTCTGGTTCCATGTAATTTTATTATAGCTCTGCCAAAGGGGGGACCATTGGTCCATCACCCTACAGAGGCCATACACCCAGCCCATCACCGTACAGCCTCAACACCTCTGGTCCATCACCTGGTGGAGGCCATGCAGCCAGCCCGCAAGAAAATGCATGGACACCATGTCAGGATTGTAAGGGGGAGTTTGAAAGAATCCTACAGGAAAAGAGAAGGATCGATGAAGTCATCTCGAGAATAGGCAAGTAATTTCTAATTGCTCATTCATTCGTGATGTAATTGTTCTGTACCTATATTAGTGATTGGGCCTTGAACACAACACTGTTTGAACTATCCTAGGAAAAAGGCAGAAAAGTGGGTTGTGGCGTTAAAAAGTATAAATGGTATGGGAAGGTTTATAAACTAAGCTTATTTATTGCACATAATCCTTGATATTGTTAGCAAATTAGAAATAACACTTAACAATTAAATTATAGCAATAATATATTATAGTATGAACATAATTTAACAGCACAACAATTCATTATATTAATTATTATTGTGATAGTTTAATGAAAGTGCGTAAATGGGCTAAAGGTGATCAAATTAATCTGAACTGGTACAATTAAGTAAAATCCATTTTCACTCCTTTTTCCTCAATATTAATATAAATTAAGTGCAGCAGTATTAGTTTTGAGTTCTTGTTTCATCTTCTTGGGCGGGCCACCCAAGTAAAGCCTTTGTAGGGGACACACTAGTTAATGGTGGGCTACTTAAGTCTTGGGACATATTAAAACATGCCTATATGTTTGGCCTTACATAGGCATTCTTCAGGCCATGTAGAAAGACATGACACCACACGAACAAGCTACTGTATATGCATCTATTGGTCCCATAAGTGCAATAACCATCAGCTGTGGAAAAGGGGAATACTCGGGTATACATCATTGGAAGATAGATGTTTAGAATTAACACAGGACATCAGCTGTAATCAATATAATCAAGGCTTGACAAAAAATGACAAGAAAAAAAAATGAAATGGAAATGTTTTCTTGTGACAAGAATTAAGAGTTTTATTTTATTATGGTTTGTTTGTCAAGCCTTGGTTTTATTAATGATCCCTCAAGTGTTCATTCTATATACCTCCCACAGACATATTCCAAAGTGTCTCTCTCTGAATATTTTTTTCTTGTGGTGTTGTAGCCTATGCAAGGTTATCTAGGCATGTTTTAATTATGTTCAAAAATAAACTTGCCTGCCATTAAAGCTCTTTAACCATTTTAAAGAGTAGCTTGGTATTTTCTCACTCCTGTATTGTTTGTACTATTTTTCCCTTTCAGATCCAGGCCAGGTCAGAGAGCTTCAGACTCTCTGCGACTTAATTGGAGAGAGATATTGTGGCAGCCCAGCTTCACCATCAGGCCAGCAGGAGCTGTTTCCTGGGAGCGGCATATTCATCTCATCATTCCGCCTGGCTGCCATGAATCACGCATCAAAACCAAATTGCATGCGTCTGTTTCATGCACTTTTTGATAATTTCTTCACTTTTGAGGAGTGTCAAAATGCAGTGCCCTTTGGTCGCCCTGGCAACAACCTCTCAGGAAAGGAAGGAAAGCAGGTCCTTGACCGTAAAGAAGTTGACGGAATCCTAAGTAAGTTTTTTCAAAATTAGGCTCCGTGTGTTTTTAGGCCAGGATAGTGGGAATGATTATATCCAATCATGACAGTGTAGCAATGATTGATGCAAAGTCTGCGAAACTACTTCTGGCAGACAACTCAAGCTGCGCCCATGCTGATCAGCTGATCAGTCACATGCCCTCCTCATCCAAATAGGGCGGGCTATTTAACCCCCCCCCCCCCCCCAAGCTTACCTTCTCATCCCTGGCTATGCTTCTGCTGCCGTTGCTACTTCCTGCTCTGCTGCCTTGCTGCTGCATACATCTTGCTGCTGCTGTCACCCATTAGCCCTCCAGGATTTCGCTGGCTTTTTTTGTGATTGTTGCGGGCTAAAATGCCTAATATTGCGGCAGGTTTTCTAAAAAGATGAAAGTTGCAATTTTTTTTCATAGGTTAAAACTGCAAAGGTAGATAGATTTTTACCTAAAGTGCTCATATTATGCTTTTTGTATTTTTCACTTTCCTTTATTGTGATATACAGGTGCTGGTCATATAATTAGAATATCATCAAAAATTTGATTTATATCAGTAATTCCATTCAAAAAGTTAAACTTGTATAATGTATACATTCATTCCACACAGACTGATATATATCAAGTGTTTTATTTCTTTTAATTTTGATGATTATAACTGACAACTAATGAATTCTCCGCGTATATTTAGTCGTGGCAAAGTGTTTTTTAATTGTCAATTTCTGTTTATGTTTGACAACTTTATTGCACATCTTTCAAAACAGTTTACCCCCGCTTTCGTAAAGAACACCTGGGGGGTATTGCACAAAACTAGGATAAGGGATTAAGCTGGGATTTTCCAGTTATCCTGGATGAATTTAGTCTTGACTTGCTTGCACAAAAGCAGAGGCACCTTAGTTACCATGGAGATTTATTCTGTGCAGCTAGCCTGCTCCAGACCAGGCTAACAGCCAGGATTTATTAATCCTGGGGCCGTTTCTGTTCACTCAGCAGTAGTTTTATCTTATTGTTATCAGCCTGTATTAAAATACAATAGGTGCATAATTGATGTTCAGTTAAGCACCATTACTATTTAAAGTTGTGACCAAGCCAAGATGCACATACTAGACTTGTTCAAGCCTCGCTTTTTCAGTTATCCTGGATTTGTTAAATTCTACTTTTGTGCAATAGCCCCCTGGATACTGTTTTTCACCGCCTTTTGCTGTTATTTTTGTAGGCAAATGTGAGACATTGGTAGCACACATACATGTCTGTGGCGTCTTCTGAACGAAACAAGGAAGTGAGTTTGCTGACGTATGACAACGCCCTTTGCAGGAGACCGCAATGATTGGTCAAAGTTGCAGAAACGTTGCGGTGATTCGTCCAAATTGCAAATCGCACTGAATTCACAGGGATTTGTTGAATTTGCGTTAATAGTTGCGATCACGACATCGTGAAGTCCTGGAGGGACTGATTAGGTTTTGCAAACCCACCTCCTCCCCAGCATCCACCTTTGAGCTCTGTCTTCATGATCCCCTGCAGGGGGTCTGCTTCATTCCCTGTAATGTCTTGCAAAGCAGATCATTCAGGGAACAAATTACTGAGTCAGAGCCTGATCCATGCTCAAGGATGCTGTGCTTCAGCTTGCAATGCTTATAAATTATTTGTTCTAATTTCAGAGTTGTCTGACTAAACTGTCAGAATAGAAGTTTAAACCCAGAAATGAAGTTTTATCCAGTATCACTTTATAGCACCTTTAAGGATAACACTGTTGTTTTATTTATATTCATGATTGGCCAAAAAAAAATCTTACTTGCTGATTTGCAATTCTCTGAACTGAAATGGACGTCTCACGGTGTTATTTCCTTTTAACCTGAAGTGCAGTTGTATATGGTCTATGTGGTAATTTTTTTTGTCAAATTACTCATGACAGATTTTAATGCTCTTGTCTTACAGCTTATGTCCTGAGATGTGCAACTCTACCGGACTGGGAACCAGTTGAGGAGGCCAAGCTCAAGAAAGCCTTTGTGAACAAATGTAGGGCCAGAGCAGGCTCCAAGGAGTAGGCCACTGATATAGCCTGTCCTATGTGGACCGCTATCTCTCTCTTTCCAACCCTTCTTTTATTTTTCTTATTCATTTTCATGGTAATATGTTAATATAGTTAGTAGTAGTAGGCAACGGGACCGCCAGACCGGTAATGACCATGGCAAATTCACATACGGTAGTCTACTGCCGGCAACGGCACCGATCGGGTCAGAATGAACACCATCAACGACAACAACTCCTATTGGCTGCTCCCATTCACCTCCGGTTCAACCTCGGAGTTGGTACATTCCCTTTCCGGTTGTTGATATTTGTAAATTTGTCTTGGTGTTTGTAAAAGTGTGTTCTTGGTAATTTGTTTTCTGAAATTTAAATTTGTTTCGGGACTTGTAAATGTGTTATGGTAATGTAATTTGTTTTTTGATATGTAAAAAGGTTTTCTAAAATTTAAATTGGTCTCAAGCTCTGTAAAAGTGTTTCAGATTTTGTAATGTTAGTTTGCACCTCCAGGCCACCGTACTTTTCATGTGTGTGTGAGCCAAACATTATTGTTCCATGTGCTAGTCAGTGTTTTATTTTTACAATCTGGAAGTGTTGTACTGTACTAGTGATGTCCCCACACTCTAGCACCTACATCTGAGGAGTGAGCTGAGTTGGTACAAGTGTGCCTTACTATAGTTAGCATTCTAACCAAACCCTGTAATCTTTTCATGTTGGTTTGCACCTCCAGGCCACCATACCTTTCATGTGTGAGCCTAACATTGTTGTTCCACGTATCCCACGTTCCACTTGCTGGTCAGTGTTTTTTGTCTTGAAGTGTTGTACTGGTGTTACACAAATACAGTTTTCAACTTTTCAATATTGAGTATTGTTTTTACAGTTATTTCAAATTAATAAAGATAATTAATCTTTAAATTGCATTCTCAATTTGTTCTTGTATTTCTCAAATATACCTCAGTTAACTCTAACGCCGGGTTCACACCGCAAGCGGCAGCAGAGCAGAAGCAGCGCGTATTTTTCTCGGTGCCTATGTTAACAGATGAGAGCGTTCACACCGCACGCAGAGCGTTACAGGAGCAGAGCAGAAGCAGCAGTGCCGCTATCGTTTCGGCGCTGGGTCTATTTTTGCTGCGCTGCTGACGCTCAGTTAAAGTGAAAGTACACCTTTGATGGACAAAATAAATATGATTTCACACAAAAAGTGCTCTAAATGCACAAAATAAGCACATCTAATGTGTTTTAATAAGAACTGGAGTATGTTAGGAAAGAAAATTAATATTAAAGAAGATAAAGTGACAATGATCATGGGCAAAATACACATGTACTGACACGAAAAAGTAATTTTCCCCAAAATTTGCATTAATGATATCTACTGTGTTTTTAGGAAATTACATAAAAAAAAATTTACGATATTTAAATTCACATATTTTTCTATTTTTTTATTATTATTATTATTATTTTTTACAAAATCTGTCAAAGTACTTACAGTTCTATCCAAAAACAACTTTAAATAATTTATACTGCTAGTTTAGCCTTAGAGATTTATTTATTATTAGTAGTAGTAGTCGTATTCTTATAACTAGGCCTATAGATTGGCAGAAGAACGGATGTCGTGCTGACATCATGCTGACAATCATAAACAACAGCACGTGGTGTCACAGGCGGTGGTCTTCAGAGTGCACCTGGAAAGACAATAATGGACGACACTCGTCTCATCCCTGTATACATTTATGAATTATCAATATGCTTTTTATGATGGGTAATGTATGTATTTGATGTGTCAGATATTCTGTGTATCAACATATAAAAGAGTTTTTCATGGAGTTTTTCAATATCAAGTTCTTTATGATCCACACAATGTACTTTACAAAGACTTGCAGGCGAAGGAAAAAGCATGGGATGAAGCTGCAGCGGCTCTTATGCAGATGGTAAGTAATTTTATAGTGTTTTTGACGCTTTCGCTGGCACACGAGCAAACAACTCAATATAGACAACTCAAACAGCATAGACAGATTAATATAGGCCTAGCACACATAGCTACAGTATAGACATCTATGATCTGCGTCTTTTTTTTCTATTTTTGAGAGTTTGCTCATTTACATTGTCTCTGTTAAGAAGTTTGCTGTATACATTTATGAATTATCAATACGCTTTTTATGATGGGTAATGTATGTATTTCATGTGTCAGATATTCTGTGTATCAACATATAAAATAGTTTTTCATGGAGGTAGAGCTAATATTAAAAGGTAATATAATAAATATAATTCAGATAATAAATAAAAAAAATATATATATTTATTTATTTTATGTTAAAATATGTCAAAGTACTTACAGTTCTAGGTTCACCGCAACCTCAAAAGCCTGCCACTTTCCTCTAATACATTTGAATGTTCAGCAGAAAACATGTGTTGGCTACATAAAACCAATGTGTGAAATTGTAGAATTATTGTTCTTTTCAAGAAAAAACAAAATTGATTCAATTGGAACCAATTGACAGTACTCTGTCCAAAATCCGCTGTTCAGTTGCGCGCTGCCTCCGCTCTGCCTACCTGCTGCTAACGCGCTGTTTCCGCTCTGCTGCAGCTTGCGGTGTGAACCTGGCATAAGAAGAGATCTCAACAACTTTACACACTGTGCTCAGATTTTTCTTCTTAGCAAGAGACTCTGGATCTCTCACATTTGTCTCCTCTAAATTTCAGAAATACCTCAATAAGAGCTCAAACATTTCTTCCATATAATATGTATTAATAATCAAATTAGTCAATTAATAATCAAGCCATTTATGTGCCTTTCAGCAAAGAATGCTCCAGGGTTACATTTTCTGTAGATCAGTTTTGATGAAAGCATCCGGTACATTACTATTTCCAACAACAAATTATGTGCCCAAGTACATAAACATTGTCCTAGAAAAATAACATTATCCTTATTTCTGAATAGTTTCTCTCTCAATATAGCCTTTATCTCTGAATTTATGATTTCCCCCCTTTATTTAGTGCCTTGCAAGTATTTGACTTGATGCACACTTTGTAAATGTGGCGGGGAACGGTACAGGGTTTTTTTTTTTTTTTTTTTTTTAAAAACACACAAACCCAAGTTCATCTACTTGTAGAAAATCCAACTACGACACCTGGGGGAGTTTCACCCAGGAAAATAGAAATAACCCCAAAATGTATTATTAGGTTACACAGGTTCGCTTCTCTAATTAAAAAAAAAAAAAAAAAAAAAAAAAGGTAGGAAGGAAACGTAGGTATCATATAAAAATACAAAATTTATTCACACATTCAAAAAAAAAAAAAAAAAAAAAAAAAGACCAACATTCAAAATAGCCTCGTGGATACTGTGCCACCCCTGGCAGCTCTCTCTCCAAGTGCACTTCATAAAAAGAAAATACACAAGAAAACACAGCCACAGATAAACAGGTTACAGAAAAGAATTAAAAAAAATAAAACAAGAATGACACCAACCTACAGGGCTGAGGTTACCCACAGGAGTGATCACCAGCACCAATTATCCAAAAGCACACTTCCACACACACCACTGTGCACTCAGATCACAGGACTCGCACGGAGCAACCAAGTAGTCTGTATGGCTCCAATACTCATAAAATGATCCCCCACTCCGAACCGAAAATGAACTAAAGTCCAAGAAACCAGATGACAGCAGCAATCCACTTTGTTATTTGCGAGTTAACAGCGTTCTTGCAGCAGAAAAGAAACGACAGAGCTGTAACAGTAATTGTCCAGGACGAAAAGGGGAGAATCCTGCTTTAAATATGAACAAAACGATGTTACTCACTTCACGGCCTTTTGGCTAAGATCAAGTGTAGTATCTGTTCTTATCAGTTTTTTTGGGGAAGTCGTGGCCTAGTGGTTAGAGAGTTTGACTCCTAACCCTAAGGTTGTGGGTTTGAGTCTTGGGCCGGCAATACCATGACTGAGGACTGAACCCCCTACTGCTCCCCGGGCGCCACAGCATAAATGATACACACTGCTCCGGGTGTGTGTTCACTGTGTGTGTGTGTGTTCACTGCTGTGTGTGTGCACTTTGGATGGGTTAAATGCAGAGCACGAACTAGAATTCCCCACTTGTAACCACATGCACAACACTTACCAAACAGAGATAATTGTGCTCTACAATCAGGTCGCAGGCCTGGATACGCAGCCTTCATGTAACCCACTGCTTTAAGCAAAGCCAGACAATCTGCTTGCTACAAAACCGCTTTAGCTTGCATACCTGAAAGGTGGGCAGTCATCTACCCAAGCAACCAAAGGAGACACACACACAGATGAATAGACAGGCTGAAACCACCATCAACAAACGAAACAAAGGGGAGGATCCGAACGTGATGCATCATAGGCTGCAACCAACCAGCTCTAAAATAGGAAGCACTTTTCACTCATTGGTGATCACAAGTGTCAATCACCATCACTTAGCTCATTCATACGTTCACATAAAGTTGTTAAGATTTCTTCTAAATCATTACAGGAGACAAATATGAGACCCCTTAGCTTAAGAGAAAAATCTAAGCACAGTGTGTGATGTTCTTGAATTCACTTCTAAAGCTTTAAAAGAGACAAATGTGAGCGATCCAGAGTCCCTGGCTAAGGAGGAATATCTGAGCACAGTGTGTGATGTTGTTGAGATCTCTTCTAAAGCTTTAAAGGAGACCGTTGTGAGATTGTTAGAGTTTTTGTCTCAGTAGACAAGTTTGAGAAGCAGGAGACTCGAGCAAAAAAATCTCCATTCGATCTTAAAGTAACCTCATTTCTGTCTAGGAGAAATATTTGAGATGTAAAAGAGATCTCACTTTTGATTTTTCTTTCCTATGGGAGGCCTCTAACATTAGCTTGCTCTATTCTTTTTCTGTTCTATATAATAATAAATAAAAAAAACCTTGCTACGTGTACTGTGTTAAGCTAACTGAGACTTGCACTTGCATATCATTGCTTTTGTGTTGATTTTGATTGCTTCTATTGTCCTCATTTGCAAGTTGCTTTGGATAAAAGCGTCTGCTAAATGACTAAATGTTAATGTAAATATGAAGATGGATATAAATGTGGTTTGGACGAAGTTTATTTTAAGTTAATATCAAGTTGATGTTAGTGCACTTGGGGCTCATACCCTTGAAGTTGTTGCGCTTGTTATTATGTCGTAGGTCACATGATAACGTCAACATGGCAGATGATGTCCAGATCACATTCATACTTAACACATTCAGGCTATAGAGTATGAAGACTACATCATGTCACTGAAATTACTTGTTATATATCCATATGCTATCATGACTTCAAAGCAAGAATTGTTGATCTAACATATTATTGTACTACTGGAAATATCTGAGAACATGAGAAAATGAAAATGGAACAATAATGTCTTTATTCTCTTATTAATGTAAGATGAAGAGATACAGAACAAAGATTAGTAATAAGCTACATTTTAAAATCTATTATTTATCAGATATCTATCTTTCTACTTTAAAAAATCACTTTGAGTCACATGATATTCATGGGTCCTGTGCTGAAACTCTTTATACAAAGTTACATGCATAGACAGCTGAGAACTTATGAGTATAGCATAATATATTGACTTTCATACAGTCATCTATTGCAAATACAGGTTCTTATGTTAATAATTCTTATTGATTTTCATGTTAAATCATACACTAAAGGTTCAGTTTTACTGAACTCACATTCTGCAAAGCTCCTCTTATCTTAAGGGAAACAGTAGATAACCACTGAAAGTGTTGTGCTTATCCGGATTTTCATATATCCACCTTCCAGACCAAAGTCTCACATAGACGACATCTCCAACCTCCAGAATCAACACGACTCCATTTGAGGAGTTAACATCGTGCTGATCCTGATGACCATGTGCTATAACCACCCTCTCTCCGTTCTTCACAATGGAGACAGTTGATGGAGTTGAGGAACTACCATGACCATAGATAGAGAAGTTGAACATGTACGCTCCTTTCAGTGGGGCAGTGAAAATACCTAAAGCAGATAACAAAGATAAAGAAGAGAATCAGCTGTGCACAGTGTAATAGTTTTGAAACATGGCAGATCATTTGATTCTCTTATTCACATTAAACAACTGCAGAGAGGTTTGAATGAAGCAGAAGGATTCTCGTTACTATTGAGTTTTGTCATTGATAATTACCTGTAATTGGGTTGTAGGCGTTCCCTATGTTTGTGAAGACGTTCCTGTAGGTTAGAGTGATTTCAGTGGTGAAAGGACCGATATCTCCACCGCCAGATTCCATCAGAGAAGCTGAAAATGCTATCTCTCTGTCTGTGATTGAAAAACAATACTGTGATACATTACTGTTTTACACTGAGGATGCACACACTGAATTCAATAGAATTTAAACACACTGTTTCACCTCTGTTTCCCTTTCTCAGCTCCTCCACTTGACTCTCGGTAAGATTAGAAATTTCTGTGAAAATGTTTAAAATGCTTATAATAATATATCGATAACAAGATTTACACAAAGTATTAAATTTTACACTATTATTTACACTATGCAGTGTATTGCATTGGTGTTTTCCTGAGGATTTCTGATAAAAGAGTGAATGTTCTGGTACGATACCATCAGTTTTCTTGTTCAGCTCTTCCAGGATGACCGTCTGTTGTTCCCTCAGTTGTGTCTCTAAGGCTTATTTTAGCAGAGATAACACAGTTTACACTCAATTTTACACTATCATTTACACTATGCAGTGTATTACAATTGTGTTTTACTCTGAGTATCACTGATAAAAGAGTGAAGGTTTTAATGAGGTACCATCATTTTTCTTGTTCAGCTCTTCCAGGATGAACATCTGTTGCTCCTTCAGTCGCGTCTCTAAGGCTCTGATGTTGGCTTTCTGCTCTGTGACGGTGGCGGTCAGTTCTCTCAGTGCTGCGTGGATGTCAGGGAAGCTCAGATGGCAGTATTGTTGGCTGTCAGTTTCATCTCTCCGAGGGTCTGTCTGAGCTGGATTCTGTCTTCTGTCCTCAGTGCTGAGCTGTTGACTGATCTCATTCTCAGCGAGTCCTCCATCTACCTGCTGCTGTACCACAAACACAAAGGTTTCCAGCAGCAGCAGTGTACATAACAAACCCTTCATTCTTCACTGATGTTCAGCTCTTGCTCTGTCATCCTCACAGACCCTCATGCTCTTTTTATAGTGTCCTGATTTACTGTCCTTTGTGCTTGATTTATAGTGCTTCAGATAAAAAGTTAATTGTTGATCATATTTAAAGGGATTTTCCGGGTTCAGTAGATGTTTAACTCTATTCACAATGCTTGTGGCACAATGTTGAGCACAACAGAAAATAACTAATCTTTTTTAAATTGATATAGATTGTCACACCACTTTCTGATATCTATGTGGATCTGGATGTAAATTTAGAGAGACAAAATCAGCAAGTAATGTTTACATATATAATGTTGAAACTTTGTGACAATACTACTGAAATAGGGCATTATTTAATGTTTACTGTTTTAACTAAAGAATGAATTGACAGTTATTTCTGTGGTGATTAATATAAAGTTGCGGACGGCCAAGCACTGGACCTCAGTCATCCTCCTCCTTCGCCAGATGGCAGCAGCGGGCGGTTCAAGAGCATCAAGAAAGGCCCTACTCACAAAGATATTCACATCCTCAACTATCTAGACGACTGGCTTATAGTAGCACAGTCTTGGGATCAGTTGTGCGAGCACAGGGACCTGGTGCTCCGGCACCTCAGCCTCTTGGGCCTTTGGGTCAACTGGGAAAAGAGCAAACTCCCTGACACAGAGGATCTCTTTTCTCAGTATGGAGTTGGATTCGGTCGAACAGACAGCCCGCCTCACAGAGGAACATGCGCAGTCAGTGCTAGCCTGCTTGAATACGTTCAAGCAGGACAGCGGTCCCACAGAAACTTTTTCAGAGGCTCCTGGGGCATATGGCGGCCACAGCGGCACTTACACCAATCAGCCTGATACATATGAGACTGCTCCAGCACTGGCTTTATTGCAGAGTCCCGAGGTGGGCGTGGAAGCGCGGCACTCACCAGGTCCAAGTTACACCAGCCCGTCGCCAAACCTTCACCCCGTGGTCAGATCTGGCTTTCCTCTGGGCAGGGGTTCCCCTAGAACAGATCTCCAGGCATGCTGTGGCTCACACGGATGCCTCCACCACTCTGGGTGGCCACGTACAACAGGCATGCAGACTCAAGGGTTTGGACGGGCCTGCAGCTGCATTGGCATATCAATTGCCTAAAGTTGTTAGCAGCGCACCTTGCCTTGAACCGTCTCAAAGGGCACTTACAAGGCAAGCGCGTGCTAGTCCGAACAGACAACACAGCGACCGTTGCGTACATCAACTGACAAGGTGGTCTGTGCTCCCGTCGCATGTTGCAACTCGCCCGCCACCTCCTCCTTTGGAGTCGGAAATTTCTGAGGTCACTTTGTGCTGTTCACATTCCGGGCCTGCTCAATTGTACAGCCGACGAGCTGTCTCAAGCAATGCTCCCCTGATGGTCCAGACCTTTGGAAACTCCTGGAAGGGACATGAAGGTCCTAGGGGACCTACCCCAGGAGGTAGCGAACACCATCACTTTGGTGAGAGCACCGTCTACGAGACACGCTTACGCTTTGAAGTGGAACCTGTTCATCGAGTGGTGTTCTTCTCGCCGAGAGGACCCCCGAAGAGGCCTGATTGCGGTCGTGATTTCCTTTCTGCAGCAAAGGCTGGAGCGAAGGCTGTCTCCCTCCACCCTCAAAGTCCAGGTTGCTGCTATTGCTGCGTACTATGATCCCGTGAATGGGAAGTCTTTAGGTAAGCATGGCCTCGTCATCAGGTTCCTTAGAGGGGCCAGGAGGTTAAATGCTTCCCGGCCCCCCTCTATACTCTCTTGGGACCTGACTCTAGTGCTCAAATTACATTTACATTTATATTTAGTCTTTTAGCAGACGCTTTTATCCAAAGCGACTTACAAATGAGGACAATGGAAGCAATCAAAAACAACAAAAGAGCAATGATATATAAGTGCTATAACAAGTCTCAGTTAGCCTAAACACAGTATACATAGCAAGGGCTTTTAAATAATATAATAAATAAAAAGAAAACAGATAGAATAGAAAAAGAATAGAGCAAGCTAGTGTTAGAGGTCTTTTTTATAATTGTATAATAAATGAAAAGAAAATAGATAGAATACAAAAAGATTAGAAAGGTAGTTAGATTTTTTTTTTTTTTTTTTTTTAAATAGAATTAGAATAGTGAGTGAAAAAGTTAGAGGGTCAAATAAAGATGGAAGAGATGTGTTTTAAGCCGATTCTTGAAGATGGCTAAGGACTCAGCTGCTTGGATTGAGTTGGGCAGGTCATTCCACCAGGAGGGAACATTTAATTTAAAAGTCAGTAAAAGTGACTTTGTGCTTCTTTGGGATGAACAATCAAGCGATGTTCACTTGCAGAACGTAAGCTTCTAGAGGGCACATAAGTCTGAAGTAATGAATTTAGGTAAAGGGGTGCAGAGCCAGTGGTGGTTTTGTAGGCAAACATCAATGCCTTGAATTTTATGCGAGCAGCTATTGGTAGCCAGTGCAAATTGATAAACAGAGGTGTGACGTGTATTCTTTTCGGCTCATTAAAAATTAATCTTGCTGCCGCGTTCTGGATTAATTGTAAAGGTTTGATAGAACTGGCTGGAAGACCTGCCAAGAGAGCGTTGCAATAGTCCAGCCTGGACAGAACAAGAGCTTGAACAAGGAGTTGTGCCGCATATTCGGAAAGAAAGGTCCTGATCTTCTTAATGTTGAATAAAGCAAATCTGCAGGACCGGACAGTTTTAGCAATGTGCTCTGAGAAAGTTAGCTGATCATCAATCATAACTCCAATCACTACAGCAGGGCCCATTCGAGCCTTTGCATTCAGTAGAGCTAAAGTTTCTTTCATTGAAAATTCTACTCCTGCTTGCACTGGCCTCCATTAAAAGGGTAGGGGACCTGCACGCATTTCCAGTCGATGATTTGTGCCTAGAGTTTGGGCTGGCTGACTCACAGGTAATCCTGAGGCCCCACCCCAGCTATGTTCCCAAGGTTCCCACTACACCTTTCAAAAACCAAATGGCGAACCTGCAAGCGCTGCCCCTGGAGGAGGCAGACCCAGCCCTGGGTTTGCTCTTTCCCGTCCTGTGCACTGGCTCGTGTCGCCTTGCTGACAGATATTTGTAGAGCTGCAGGCTGGGTGACCCCTAACATGTTCGCTAGATTCTATAGCCTTTGTGTAGAGCCGATATCCTCCTGTGTTCTCACCTCAAATGGGTAGTGGCACAGAGAGGCCCCAGTTAGTGTCGGTTTGCTGAAACTGCTCCAGAGTGTCCGTACTGTAGACCCTGCTGAGATCCTCCAACATCCTTGGCAGCCGGAAGCAGGGGAACGTCCGGCGCCAGGCCTTCATGATTAATCCGTGAGAGCCGTGGATATATTGAGACCTAAGCGGTATTCGTATGTGTATAGTCCACAGTATAGTCTTAGAGCCTGTGTTTCACTGGCAGACTTCTGCCTTCCCAAGAGGGTTACAATCACCTCCAATTTCTCCATATACACTTAAACGGAGGCTATATGTATATTTGCCCCCCGAAAACTCCTTTGGGAAGGATGGGGCTTCTGCAGTGTCCCTGTTCCAAGTGGAACGGGTAAGTTTTCCCAGTGTTATCCAATCTCACCCAGTGAGGTAGTGCGCGGTCACCGACGTGATGTCTCCATTCCCTCCTTCAAGGAACGAGGGTAACCATACGTAACTGAGACGATCTTCTGTACAGACATCAGAACCTTTACCTTCAATAATCCAATTCAATTCAATTCAAGTTTATTTGTATAGCGCTTTTTACGATACAAATCATTGCAAAGCAACTTTACAGAAAATTAAGTTTCTGCAATATTTAGTAGTAGCTTATCAGTGATGACTGTCAGTTTATGTGCATACGGCAGAAATGTTCAGAAAAATCAATAAAAGACGTAAACATAAAGACGAGTAACACTATTAACAGCAATTATGCAATCAAACTTATAGCAAAATGTGGTAGTTCTGTATGTTGCCTCTGGGTTAGCATCATCTGAGGTCCTCTGAGGGGTTGGCATCATCTCTTCTCAGGTGTTCTGGATCCAGACTGGAGCTTGTGTAAATCCTAGTTACCACGGGATGTAAATCCAGCAGAAACAGAGAAACAAATAGAGACATAATTAGCGTAGCTGCTGTTCCAGCCAAGTAAATTTAATTAGATTAACCCAAGCTAAAGAATAATAATGAGCATTTGATCAGATATAACTGCAGTCCAAAATTATGAGATGCATTATTTGAATGCTTGGCCAAAGGGGTGTGTTTTTAATCTAGATTTAAACAGAGAGAGTGTGTCTGAACCCCGAACATTATCAGGAAGGCTATTCCAGAGTTTGGGAGCCAAATCTGTTTTCATGTTTCCAGACCAAAGGACCTTCTCGGTGCTCAGGAGTTCATCGTTCATTAGTGCTTTATGTTCAAGACAGTGAAACGGATCTGAATCCTTTCTTCCCATTGCAGTGTGGCCCAGGTCAACAAGTGGAAGACGTCACCGCCCAGTCGCGGAATGTAAATATATCGGTCTTTCCAAACCTCCTTCCAGAGACCGTTGGCATTATTATAGTGTCAGTGTATGACTATCTACTGTTCATTAGATTCTATCTGATATCAGTTAATAACAAATAATCTATCAATTTATTTGTTGAATCTAGAATAAGGTTTACCTTACTACTTTCAGAAAACTTCAGTCTATCTTATCTTATCTTATCCATAAGATAACGTCCATAGTAACATCCAACTCAGTCACTTGCATTTATCAATCTTTGCACTTTATCAGAATCAGAATCAGAATCAGAATTAGCTTTATTCACCAGGTGTGCGCAAACACACGAGGAATTTGTTGTGTTTTTTTTTTAAAGGTGCTCCTGGTACATACATATATACATACATGCATACATACACATCTGACATGAGAACAAAAAATAAAAATAAATTTAACAAGACTTAGCAATAAATAATGTGAAAGAATCTGGAACAGTAGATTGATTTATGTACAGATTTGTGCATTTTTACTCTATACAGAACTGTATAAATAATAGAGATATGCATATGTATTTACATAATACTTGAAAAGGCAATAATTAAAGATGTAGAATTTTTTATTTTTTTTTATTTATTTTATTTATTTGACAGGGACAATGCAAACAAACATAGTGTCAAAGCAAACTTGTCAATGAAGTGCTGCATAAAAAGTTTATAGCAAATGCTAATTTTCAACTCCTGTCCCTGGTTGGGCTTTTAGACACAATACAATATACATACTTAACTATTTCAATTTAAAACAATATAACATGATATATAAACATACCTCAAAAAAAAAAAAAATTCTCTCTCTCTCTCTCTCTCTCTCTATATATATATATATATTTATTCATACATACATATATACACACATATATCATATACAACTGTTAGTGGGAAGTCGTGGCCTAATGGTTAGAGAGTTGGACTCCCAATCGAAGGGTTGTGAGTTTGAGTCTCGGGCCGGCAGGAATTGTACGTGGGGGGAGTGAATGTACAGCGCTCTCTCCACCTTCAATACCACGACTGAGGTGCCCTTGAGCAAGGCATCAAACCCCCAACTGCTCCCCGGGCGCCGCAGCATAAAAATGGCTGCCCACTGCTCCGGGTGTGTGTTCACAGTGTGTGTGTTCACTGCTCTGTGTGTGTGCACTTCGGATGGGTTAAATGCAGAGCACGAATTCTGAGTATGGGTCACCATACTTGGCTGAATGTCATGTCACACTTGTCACTCACTCACTTACCTACTTACATTAATTAAAAATGAGTAAATCTTTGGTTTGTTTTTAACCAGTTTTTTAGCCTGGAAGTAAACACTTTAAAGTCCAGTACAGTCTTGATGTCAGATGGAAATGAGTTCCAGAGATTGGAGCTCTTCACAGAGAAGGTCGTCTGACCAAAGCTGGTCCTGCAGTATGGTATTTTACAGTCATGATTTGTGAAACCCCTAGTGACTCGAGTGCTGCTTTGTCTCTCAATAAATGAACTTAGGCTACGTTCACACTGCAGGGCTTAATGCTCAATTCCGATTTTTTGAAAAAATTTGATTTTTTTGCAAGGCCGTTCACATTTCCAATTAAATGTGACCTTTTGTGATCTCCTGTGTGAACGTGAAATGACCCAGAAGTGACCCGCATGCGCAGAAGAGTACTCAACGGTCAACGACGTCACTCGTTGTTTGCGGAAGTAGCTAACGTTAAACATGGATGTCAACAACAGTGTAGTCAACAGCGGAGCACTTTTTGCAATATTAAAGTTATTTTCCCAACGGAGCCAGCACAATTACAATCTTCTCGTTCTAAGAAGAAAATTAAAAAGAAGGAGGAGAGCAAGGTTTTTGGCCATGGCGTTTTGTGGAGCAGTGTTAGCAACGTCGGTACAGAGAAACGTGTGGGTGCGGAGTCGCAGCCAGGAGTGGTGGGATACTGATGTGAGTGGCTTCACAAATACAGATTTCATCAGTAACTTTCGAATGACCAGATCCACCTTCGATTATGTTTGTGAGCGCCTACGATTAACTCTGTCACAGGAAGAGACATGTCTGCGGCGGCCCATAACAGTGCAGAAACGCGTTGGAGTTGGAGTGTATTGGCTAGCAACAGGTGCGTGCTATCGTACGATAGCTAACTTGTTCGGCATAGCCAAGTCTACAGTCTGCTCCATTGTACACGAGTTCTGCGAAGCAGTTCGCCGTGTCCTCATGCCCCATTACATAAAACTGCCCAAAGGGGATGACCTGCAAGAGGTCATTGAAGGCTTCCAGCAGAGATGGGGTTTCCCGCAGTGTGGAGGAGCTATTAATGGGAGTCATATCCCCATCATTGCTCCAGAGGATAACCACGCAGAGTATTTCAACCGCAAAGGGTGGCACTCAGTTCTGCTCCAGGGTGTCGTGGATCATCGGTTTTGGTAAGAAATATAGATATTGTTTTTATAATAGTTTAAAAGTACTGTACTTGCCTCACTTTCTTTTGGTAGAACCATACATCTGAAAGAATATTATCCTTGAAAATACTGTACATAGGACACTGTACACTGTTCAGTAATTTAACACTGTCTTCCAACAGCTTCACCAACATCTATGCTGGATGGCTAGGGAGTGTTCATGATGCGAAGGTACTCCGGAATTCCCATCTGTACTCACTCGCAGAGAGAGGGGAGCTTTTTCCACCAGTGAGTAATCTAGTAATAGTGATTTATAACGTATACAATGTCTTTAGTTATTTTGCTTTTTTTGTGCTTTTAAATCTTAAGGACACTGAGGAGATAATGGGCGTTCAAGTGCCAATCATGCTGCTCGGTGACCTGGCTTATCCCCTTCGAAGCTGGCTGTTAAAAGGATACTGTGACACAGGGACCCTGACAGCTGAGCAGAAGTACTTCAATGAGCGCCACAGCAGAACCAGGATGACTGTGGAGTGCGCTTTCGGCCGACTGAAGGGCCGGTGGAGGTGCCTTGCTAAACGGCTGGATGTGGACGTTTCCCTTGTCCCCACCATAATCAGTGCATGTTGCACACTCCACAACATGTGTGAAATGCACGGGGAGAATTATGAAGAGGCTGGTGGAACCGTTCCTCATGTTCCTCATGTTGAGAGATGGGCTGAAGGAGGGGGATTTGTAGATGTGCAGCCATCAAGAATCAGAGAAGCACTGACTCAGCTTTTTCTTAGCTAACGTTGAGCCACAAACTGGGCTGTCACAATAATTACAATATCGTTCAACATTTTGTACTTTTTGACCTCAATGTTTATCTGTACATATATTTGTTAGTTAGTTTCTGTGTCATTACAAGGTCTTCAGTATTTTAATAGCTCAATATATTGAAATATGTTTTAAAAATCTTTGTTACTTGACTTGTGTGTAAAATAAATTAAAGTTGAACTTCATGGTCTTAAATGCCATTCTATGAGATGTTTCATGTGTAGTTTTTAAGTGAGTTGCTTTGCATTTAGTGTTAGATGTATAAAAAAAATGAATTAAATGAAAATAAATTTTATTTAGGCCTACTCTAGGATTGCAACAAATCACAGTTCAGGAAAATGATTTCACAGGACAATCACATAGGTTTAAAAGAAAAAAAATAACATTTCTTTTTGCATTTTATAGCTGCAATAAGTTTTTAAATAACATTTTCAATACTGCTATTGCGGTTTCCTTTTTATTAAGAGAAAACAGTGTGGCTATAATAGTGCAAACAAATACAATGCAACATATTCAATTTTCCATCAACAAATCAAAATAACCTTGCATATTAATAACCTTCACACTTCAACCTGAACATTGTGCAAAACTGCATTATTAACTGGCATTAATGTTTTAGAACCATTCATAAAATTGTAAAGTGGGTTTCATCATCTTTAGACTGGAAAGGTGGCTGATGATCCTCGTTGTCGAAAGCCTGTTTACCCTGAGTATTTGCCGGTGCCTGGAAAAATGACTGAGTGAGATGAGGATGTGGATGAGTATTATTGAAGGGCAGTGGTTGATTTAAATCTTGAAAAAAGGGCAGGGGCTGGGTGGGAGATGGAGAGGAAGCCACAGGAAACCGTGTGGAATGATGAGTAGGAGGACGAATTGAGTTGTAAATCTGAGAGGGCTGAATTGGTGCTTGGTAGAAAGGTGGCTGTGGAGGCTGGATTGATCTCTCCATAAACTGAGATATCATGGCGAACATTTTATGATCATGCTCATGCTGAGCTGCTTGCATCTTCAACAAAAGATCTGTGTCGTCATCTTTAAGGGCACTGGTAATCTTGTCAGCAAACACCTCCAGCGTTGCCTCCATCTTTGATTTTCTTTTTCTGCTCTTGGCAGTAGTAGCTGTAAAAAAAAAAAAAAAATCAGATCAAAATAAGGATTACCATGTTTATTTTTTTAATAGTATAACAGTAAAAACGCCAAGCATTCCAGTTTATATCTAGTAATAATTATGATTATTTATGGCCATTTATAAACAATACTTTTTTGTTGCATTTTCGTAACATTTTCGTTGCTTTTTTTTCCAAGAAGCTTTTAGATTTGGGTAATGACAAACTGTAGAAAATGTATTCGGTTCAGGTGGGGGTTAAGAGGTTAATTGAGTTGGAAAACGATCAAAATACAGCCAAGAACATACAAGCAGTGGGTGTGGAAGATGCATGGCTGTTCACAGATGTATCTTCACTTGCTGCAGAACTTTCATCGGAGGTAGAGGCAGAAGGCGAAAGAGCTACAAGGGTCCCATCACCTGTGTATGCATTTAACAAACTGTCACACATCGTATTTCAATTTTATAAAGTTAAGTCACAGTAGCTATAGGCCATGTGCAAATAACCCACCTGTATCACCGCAAGAGCGACTAGCTAGGCTGGCTGCGACAGCTGCGGGACCTGGGCTCTCCTCCTCGGGCTCCTCTTGGCCAAAGCAGCTGTCCAACAGTTCTAGTGGCTGAACGCTGGGCTTATCCCCCAAAATGCGGTCCAGCTCTTCGTAAAATGGACAGGTGATACGTTGACGGCCACTTCGTTTGTTCCAGTCTTTAACCTCCTTGTATTTGGCTTGGAGGCTTTTTATTTTTCGCTGGCATTGGAGCCAGGATCGTCTGTAACCACGCTCGGCCATTTCGCTGGAAATGTTTTCGTAAACCGCCCGGTTCCGATAAGAGCCCTCGAGTTTGGCCTGAATAGAGCTGTCACCCCAAATATTAATAAAATCTGTGACCTCGCTTCCCTTCCATTGACTGGTCTCAGCAGCATCGTCCTCCATGGTTGTTGTTTATCTTCTCGTTCCCGCCTACTTCAACGCAGAATTATGACGTTTGTAGCGTATCAATGACGTACGGGTCGGATACATGTGGCCTGGCCGTTCAGACGGAGGTCGCATTTCAAAAGATCGGATACGTATCGGATTCAGGACCACATACCCAAGTGGCCTGGGTCACATTTGAAAAGATCGGATCTGTGTCGTTCAGACTGTCATGAAAAGATCAGATACAGGTCGCATAGGGGCAAAAAAAATCGGAATTGGGTCGTTTCAGCCTGCAGTGTGAACGTAGCCTAAGTGGCTCAGGTGCTAAATGATTAATGCACTTGTGAATTAATTTAAGAAAGCAAAAATTGCTTAAGCTCTCAAAATTCATTAAATTATATTTCTTAAGGATGGTACAGTGATGGTGGCGTATTGTTTTTTTATCCATAATTTTTATTGCTCGGTTGTATACAGAACCTATGCATTTGATTGCAATGGGAGTGGCTTGAGCCCATGCTGTCATGCAGTACGATATATGAGAAAAAATCATAACATGCATGTACAGCAGGGCTGCCTGATTCGGTATGAAGCTTCTAATTAATTTTAAACAGTTAAGATTACTTTGTATTGTTTTTAAAATTTTCTTTATATGCTTATATGCTATATGTCAAATTTTAGTTGAGGATCTAAAACCAACCCTAGATATTTGAATTCTGTAACTGAATGAATTTCTTTATTTTGTATATTAATATTAAATCTTCCTTTTAAATCAAGTTTTTTAATGGAAAAGCACATGGATTTAGAACTAGCTGATTTTGGATGAGCCATTGTTGGATGTCAAACATACTAGTAAACAGTACAGCTGCAGCCTGCTCAGGTGACTTGGCGGGTGCATAAATAACTGCATCATCCGCATAGAGCTGACAACTGGCATCTGAGCAGTGCAGAGGTAAGTCATTTATAAAAAGACTAAACAGCAAGGGGCCAAGTATAGAACCCTGCAGAATGCCCATTTTTATGTTTGAGAGTGCGGATATGTTTTGATCAACTTTAACACACTGCACTCTAGACTGGAGGTAAAATGTAAAACCACAACACTGCCTCATTTGAGAAATTAAAATTTAACATTTTAGATAAAAGCAGACTATGATTGACCGTATCAAATACCTTTTTAAGATCAATAAATACAGCTTCCACCACATTACCCTTGTCCAGGGACTTTTTTTCATTTTCAATTAACCCTCTGGAGTCTAAGGGTATTTTTGGGGCCTGGAGAAGTTTTGTCATGCCCTGACATTTGTGCTTTTTTCAGTTTCTTATAAATATCTAAATGGCTAAAGTCTAATCTCACTGTCATCAGCACAAACTAGGCTATAATAATATGTGAGCAGCATGTATGTACATGATTGTGTTTTTGAGAAAAAAAATGTTATGCATGGTTAGTGAAAAACTAAAAATGTTAAATCACTTGAATAAGGCAATAAAACACATACAGAAAATTGGTTCCCAGGACTTTTGAGAACTGGAGCTTGTAGCCTAGAATTTTTTTTTCTAAATGATGTGAAAATCATCTTGTTTACTCACTTACAGAAAACAATATATTGATTTAAATTTTCTAAGACACTTTTTGTTGGTAAAAGTCATATGCGAGTAGGCGTCAACTATCATGAATTCACACCTGAGAAGACAAAGGCCTGCATAATGAGCTGCATAATGAGCCATTCAGTCAGCTGTGTCACTGAGAGGGATGAGTTACAAGAAAGAATGTGAGGACAAAATAAATGTATATAATTTTATGTTTGTAGTTTATTTAGAATATATTTAATTATCCCACAACATAATTTAATATTCACTTGTGAGTGCAGTTAAACAGTTTATTAGGAACAATCAAAGCTGACTTTCAAACTGAATTTTTTGCATCATTACTCCAGTCACACGATCCTTCAGAAATCCTTTTAACAATCTTATTTTCTACAAAAAAAAAAAAACATTTATTGTTATTATTATTATTATTATTATTATTATTATTATTATTATTATTAATGTTGAAAAGAGCTGAGAATATTTTTTTTAGGTTTTTTAGGGGGGATAAATTGAAAGAACAGCAATGATTGTTACATTTGTTACAGTTACATTTATTGGTACATTTATATTATTTACATCAAGCTTTTGAATGGTATAGTAGTGTATATTGTTATTGAAACTTCATAATATTTCACTTGATTATACATTTAGTCAGGAATTATAGTTTGGAAAAAGTCTTTGGAAAAATTCTAACTAGTAAAATGTTTACACGTTATGTGAAAACTAGTACAAGTATATAAATAAATAAAAAGAGACTTACTCATGTTTATGATCTCTGCTGAATAAAGTGCTTCATTCTTTTTTTCCGAGGAAATCCAAATCTCAAAACCTCAACCACATCACATATTTTTGGGGTGAATTATGTCTTATTCCTCCCATCGCGAAGCAAACAGTAAAATAAAAAAACTTGAAGAACAATCTCGCTGCGTTGTCTTCTGTTGTGTGGGCGTATTCAAAAGCCGCGCGCTTCAGTGAAACATTTGAATCTGAAAGGCGCGTTCAGCGCGGGGGCATGGTCGCATTAGAAGATAATGAAGGGAGACGTGAAAAACGGACATCGTGTTGTTTTCATATGGATTACTTTATCACAGAATATTTGTTTTCGGCAGCACTTGTTTAGTTTAAAAGTAGACATGTCAGGCTTTCTATAGATATCTCTCTCATGTCTCTGTGTTGAGTATTCACTGAGTTACAGTTCATTTTAATGACGCATTTGTAACTGAAGATCAGCGCAGACAAAGGCTGCAGACAGCACACCTTGTTTGTTATCTTTATTTTATAAGTGCACAAAGTTTTGCTGTTATTATGTCTGTATACAAAAAAAAGTAGACCCTTTACAGATTCGATTGATGTATTGCTCTTATCTGTACGATCAAAACTGAAAGTGTAATTTAAGTTCTTTTCGGGGTTATCAGGAGAAAATACCCCAAAACGCGTATACACGTTAATCGACTCCAGAGGGTTAAACAGCAGTTTGCTATTTCTGTTGAATAACCTGGTCTAAACTCAAACTGGTAAGGATGGAGTAGCTGTCTGGCTTCTAAATGATCACTCAGTTGCACTACTACAACTTTTTCAATTATTTTAGATAAAACTGGTAAAATCGATATAGGGCGATAGTTACTCATTGAGTTTTGGCTACCACTTTTGAACACAGGAATACTTATGCCTTGTTTCCATGCACTGGAAAATGTACTGGTTCTTATGGAAAGATTAACAAGATGGGTCAATAGTTTGGCAAGGACATCCTTATACTTTTTAAGAAAACAACTATTCATCCTAAAAATGTCATCAGACTTGGAATTTGGAAGTTTATTAACTATTTCTGCAACTTTTGTATCCGACATCTCTTTAATATAAAAGGAATCTGTTGGGGTTACTCTCAATGGATGATTGAGAGGATTGACAAGCTAGAATTCTTTTGTTAATTCTTCAACAGATTGTACAAAATATGAATTTAATTCATCAGCCTGTCAGGATATAAACGAGAGACAGAGGTAAGTGAATCCAATCACAGTGTTTATTTGCAAATCACAAATGCAAGGTGAGTTCTTAGTGACTTCGGGTGCAGGTTCGGTGCAGATACTCAGTGCGGGACTGAATGCAGGTGAGGACATCTTGAATAGATATGTTAATGCCAAGCCGTCACAGATGATTAGCACTTGTCTCTCTTTCCTTCAGGTGCGGGTACAACCAAGCAAACTCGGAGAAACACACTGGGAGTTCGGAGGAACTTCAGATCACAGGTAGCAGGGAATTAGGCAGGAGTCCTGCGAGCAGGAGGACAATGACACAGAGGTTAGAGTTTCAAAGGTGAGTATACTTTATGTCCTTGAGTCCGCGGTGAATCAACAGGTCGGGAGACAATGGCATATGGCCTGTTCCTGTTGGAGGCTTGACATCGAACTGGGGCTGTGGTGAGTGCTTTATAGTGCTCTGTGATGAGGTTGATAATTATGTGCAGGTGCAGGTGATTAATACTACGGGGAACGTGATCTCTGTGGGATTGATGAGACCGGGCTTGACTGGTCCCTGACATTACCCCCCCCTCCAGGGTCTGCGCCAGCGGACCTTGCCCTCCGACGTCGTGGGGGTCTGCCGCGGGGTCATGGGGATGGAGTTAGGTTTGTGGATGCTTGTCGGAGTGAGTTTTGGGCGTATTCTGCCCAGACCAGGTAGCGGCTCCAGAGGTTCTGGTTGGAGTGACAGAATGTTCTGAGGAAACGGCTGATGTCTTGAATTTTTTGTTCAGTTTGTCCATTTATTTGTGGGTGGTAACCGGATGTTAAGCTTACTGTGACACTGAGGAGGGTGAAGAATGATTGCCAGACTCGGGAGATGAACTGGGGTCCTCTGTCAGACACGATGTCTTCTGGGATGCCGAAATTGCGAAACACATGTTCAAATAGTAATTCCGCCGTGTCAAAAGCTGTAGGCAAGGCTTTGAGAGGGATGAGTTTGCACGCCTTTGAGAATCGGTCGATGGTTATGAGAATACTTGTGTTTCCATCAGAGACTGGGAGGTCAGTAACAAAATCGACTCCAACATGGGACCAAGGACGATGAGGGATGGGTAAAGGGACTAGCTTTCCGGTGGGTAACTGACGTGGCACTTTGGTTATAGTGCAGAGTGTGCATCCCTGGACAAATGTCTTGATGTCGTCCTGCATTCTTGGCCACCAGTATTTTTGCTGAAGGGTGGAGTATGTTTTGCTGATGCCGGGGTGACCTGTTCCAACGGATGAGTGAGCGGAGGAGATGAGGGAAGTACGAAGATCTTCAGGTACGTACAGTCGTGGCCAAAAGTTTTGAGAATTACATAAATATTAGTTTTCAAACTAGATCTTTGTTTCAGTTGTTTCTGTGATGTACTGAAATATAATTACAAGCACTTCATCCGTTTCAAAGGCTTTTATCGACAATTACATGACATTTATGCAAAGAGTCAGTATTTGCAGTGTTGGCCCTTCTTTTTCAGGACCTCTGCAAGTCGACTGGGCATGCTCTCAATCAACTTCTGGGCCAAATCCTGACTGATAGCAACCCATTCTTTCATAATAACTTCTTGGAGTTTGTCAGAATTAGTGGGTTTTTGTTTGTGAATTGTGAGTGAGCCCACTCCCTTGGATGAGAAGCAACCCCACACATGAATGGTGTCAGGATGCTTTACTGTTGGCATGACACAGGACTGATGGTAGCGCTCACCTTTTCTTCTCCGGACAAGCCTTTTTCCAGATGCCCCAAACAATTGGAAAGGGGCTTCATCGGAGAATATGACTTTGCCCCAGTCCTCAGCAGTCCATTCACTATATTTTCTGCAGAAGATCAATCTGTCCCTGATGTTTTTTTTGGAGAGAAGTGGCTTCTTTGCTGCCCTTCTTGACACCAGGCCATCTTCCAAAAGTCTTCGCCTCACTGTGCGTGCAGATGCGCTCACACCTGCCTGCTGCCATTCCTGAGCAAGCTCTGCACTGGTGGCACTCCGATCCCGCAGCTGAATCCTCTTTAGGAGACGATCCTGGTGCTTGCTGGACTTTCTTGGACGCCCTGAAGCCTTCTTTACAAGAATTGGACCTCTTTCCTTGAAGTTCTTGATGAACCTATAAATTGTTGATTTAGGTGCAATCTTAGTAGCCACAATATCCTTGCCTGTGAAGCCATTTTTATGCAACGCAATGATGGCTGTACGCGGTTCTTTGCAGGTCACCATGGTTAACAATGGAAGAACAATGATTTCAAGCATCACCCTCCTTTTAACATGTCAAGTCTGCCATTCTAACCCAATCAGCCTGACATAATGATCTCCAGCCTTGTGCTCGTCAACATTCTCACCTGAGTTAACAAGATGATTACTGAAATGATCTCAGCAGGTCCTTTAATGACAGCAATGAAATGCAGTGGAAAGGTTTTTTTGGGATTAAGTTCATTTTCATGGCAAAGAAGGACTATGCAATTCATCTGATCATTCTTCATAACATTCTGGAGTATATGCAAATTGCTATTTTAAAAACTTGAGCAGCAACTTTTCCAATTTCCAATATTTATGTAATTCTCAAAACTTTTGGCCACGACTGTAGGTTTTGTCAGCGGGGCATTCTGGAGGTACGGGCATGTTCTGTGATAGTTCTTGGATTTGATCATCAAGGTCCCACTGAATGGGACTGACGAAGAGTTTGGTAGGTAGGATGGTTTCTGGTTCTTCGATGTCTTCTTCGGGAGCGTGGAGACGGGACAGGGTATCTGCTCTCGTGTTTTTTGACCCCGGGACGGTAGGATATCTGAAAGTGGAACCGTGTGAAAAATAGAGCCCATCGAGCTTGGCGAGAGGTAAAGTCTCTTGGCTTCCTTCAAATACTGGAGGTTTTTGTGGTTGGTAAGCACAAGAAACGGATGTCTGGCCCTTTCCAACCAATGCCTCCATTCTTCCAGGGCAAGCTTTACAGCTAGGAGTTCTCGGTTACCAATATCGTAGTTCCTTTCCGCGGGGGATAATTTTCGGGAAAAGAAGGCACAAGGCATGGGTTTGGATGAGTTCTCTGGATACTGTGACAAGATGGCCCCTACGCCTGTCATTGAGGCATCCACCTCGACAATGAACTTCATTTCTGGATCTGAATGTTGGAGCAGGGGAGCAGTGGTGAAGGCGGTCTTCAATGTCTGGAAAGCATGTTCCGCTTCTGGAGTCCAGTGAAGGGTCTTTGGCTTCCCCTTCAGGAGTGATATTAACGGGGCTGTTATCATACTGTACTGGTTTATGAACCGGCGATAAAAGTTTGCGAAACCCAGGAATCTCTGTAACTCTTTGATTGATGTACGAGTGGGACAGGAGGTGATGGCTTGGGTCTTTCGGTTATCCATCCTGACTCCCTTTTCACTGAGGTGGTAACCCAAGAATTCAATGGAGGTCTGGTGGAAGACGCACTTTTCTGCCTTGAAGAACAGGGAGAACTCTCGGAGCCGTTGGAGTACTTAGAAGACATGATGTTGATGGTCAGATCTGTTACGGGAGAAGATTAGAATATCGTCAATATACACGAGAACAAAGTGGTTCAGGAATTCTCGGAGGACCTCATCCATGAAACTTTGGAACACAGCGGGGGTGTTTACCAGGCCATACGGCATCACCAGATATTCGTAGTGCCCTGCAGGGGTGATGAACGCCGTTTTCCATTCGTCGCCTTCTCGAATCCTAATTAGATTGTATGCGCTTCTGAGGTCCAGTTTGGTGAATATACGGGCATCTCTGAGTTGTTCTAGTGCAGACGGGACTAGAGAGAGCGGATAACTGAATTTCACTGTGATTTTATTTAGGGCTCTATAATCTATGCAGGGCCGCAAGCCCTGTCCTTTTTGGGGACAAAGAAGAAGCTGGCGGCAGCTGGAGAGGTGGAAGGTCTAATGTACCCTTGTTTCAGAGCCTCTTCGATGTATTCTTGCATGGCGGCTTGTTCGGGGATGGACAACGAGTAGATCTGACCCTTGGGAATGGGTTCTCCTGGGATCAAGTCGATTGCGCAATCCCAAGGTCGGTGTGGAGGTAATTTGGAGGCTGCCGTAGGACTGAATACATCTGCAAAAGATGAATAACACAGAGGAATGTTGACTGACAAATTTTCTTTTGGACTTTCAATGGAGGTGGAATTCACGGACTCGGGTTCAGGTTGGGCGGGAAGTGAGTTTAGGCAGTCATAGACCCAGTTCAGGATTTTACCAGTTTTCCAATTGATAGTGGGTTGATGTCGAATGAGCCATGGACGGCCTAGAATTACATCAGCTTGGCTATTCTCAAGAATGAAAGGGTCAAATAGTTCGTGATGAACGTTTTTAACACATAGGGTGATAGGTGTTATCTGCGATGTTACATACCCCTGGTTGATAACTTCGCCAGTCACTGTACGGCTTAGAGGTACGGGTCCTTTGGAGTTGGAGCGTCCTTGCGAGATCTCCGGATATAAAGTTGCCCGCCGATCCAGAGTCCATGATGGCGTAGACTGCAACGTTGAAATCTCGAGACTTCAGAGTTACACATATGGTTAACGGAGTGGATACAGAGGGTTGGTGATGGACTGAACTCACCAGTAATCAAGGAGGGCGAGACGGGCATGTTCGAACGAAATGTCCTTCGTTCCCACAGTAGAGGCATAGATTTAGTTCTGTAGTGCTAAACATTCCAGGGGGGTGTTCAGTTCAATTAAATGACATTTAAATTTGTCTTTGTATATTAATACTCCTCCCCCCTTGCCTGTAATTCTGTCCTTTCTAAAGCACTGATACCCAGCAATGTCAGTCATATTAGTTGGAATGTTACTATGGAGCCACGATTCTGTTAAACAGAGGTAATCCAAGTTTGAGTCCAGGAGAAGTGCTGAGACCTGATCACGTTTAGGGACAAGGCTGCGTATGTTTAACTGTCCGCCTAATATTCCCTTAGGTTTTGTAGGCACTTAACATCCCAAAGCACATGGGCATGATTAACAGATTGAAAGAGTGGATAATCCTTTATTTTCTGTGCAGCACGACTATCTGAGCCACCCAAGCGTGTTTGTAGCATGTTGACTGTTTCCCCAGATTCACAGAGGTTTGCACGCTCCTCTGTAACTAACGCTGCTGCTCTGTCACCCGACCGAATGCGAAAGCTCTCACCGGCCCCCACACCCATGGTATCCCCCGGTCCAGTCCTTGGATGGGTATCTGACAGGCAGGTTAACTCACCGGTGTGTACGCGGTCCAATGTCCTCACACGGGGCTCTGATGCGCTCCGCTTCCCTGCATGACGCTGCTCCGGCAGCTCCTGGCACTGAGTCAACATTTCCTCCAGCTCCGCTGTGTGAGGCGCTGATGTAATCAGGGACAGTATCACCTGCGCGGCTTCACCTGGGTCAGGCATTATGAATGATTTATGGAAATGAATTACAGAACACAGAATTACAGAACACAGGTAATGATTCATATGTTAGCTGTTTAAGCTGCAGATGGCATGGGGGAAAAATGTTTTTATGTCTAGATGTTCTAGTGCACAGAGATCTGTAGTGTCTGCCTGAGGAGAGAAGTGTAAACAGGTTGTGTCCGGGGTGAGAGGGTTCTTTGATGATGTTAACTGCCCGTTTCTTCACTCTGAAGACTGGGCAGGTGCACACTAATGATCTTTTCTGCGGTCCTAACAGTCCATTGCAGTCTTCTTAAATCTGATTTCCTGGCTGACCCAAACCAGACAGTTATAGAAGAGCACAGAACCAACTCAATAATAGCGGAGTAAAACTGTCATCTGTGCCTGTGGCAGGTTTAACTTTTTTCAGCTGACGAGGGAAGTACAACCTCTGCATAAGTCCCTGGTTTGTCCAGATGTTGGAGGACGTAATGCAATCCCATATTGACTGC
This sequence comes from allo-octoploid hybrid of Carassius auratus x Cyprinus carpio, assembly GCA_024542945.1. NCBI lineage: Eukaryota > Metazoa > Chordata > Actinopteri > Cypriniformes > allo-octoploid hybrid of Carassius auratus x Cyprinus carpio. The sequence continues at coordinate 242,502 of JANHFF010001159.1, forward strand.
ATCATCCACAGACCTGTTTGCTCTGTAAGCAAACTGCAGGGGGTCCAGCAAGGGTCCAGCAATGTCCTTTAAGTAGCCCAGCACCAGTCTCTCCTCCTGCTTGAAATGCTCCACCATCATCCCTGTACCCAAGAAACCAAAAATCACAGGACTTCATGACCACAGATGTTAAAGCCACTAAACACTGTGACATTCTCTGAATTCCAGATCCATGTGCTCTTTCTGAGTATGATGTAGACTTGATCTCCTTTCTCCAACTGCAGTGTTAAGCCATTGCCTCCGTTCTCTGGAGTATTATTACTCAGGGTATTATGTCCCTGCTCAGATCTTCATTTAACATCTATAGACATGAATTCTACAAGTGTGTTGATAATGTTTTCAGCAGCATGGATTAACTATACCTGTGGCCTGTTGGTAGGCATCACCAAGATAAATGAAGACATTCTTGTAAACCAGTGTTACATCTGGTCCAAAGAAACCATTTGATCCTAATGAAGCTGAAAATGCCAATCTTTGGTCTGTCTGAAGAGATCATATATCATCTTAAAAATCATAAACATCTGTCTAAGACTGTTTTAATTCAATGTGATGCCATTTCTTGGAAACACATTTCACTGAGAAATCACTTGTAAATTTCACACAGTTACAAAGTAAATCCTACACCTATTGTTTATCAGTGTATTAGGTCTTCAAAAACATCAGTCTCACCTTGGCTTTCCTGTCTGATTTCCTCAATCTGAGCTTTACTGTTAACAAGTCTGGACATGAGCTCCTGCTGGCTTATTTCCAGAGCTTCGAGTCACGTCTCTGTGGCTTGTAATTTCTCCTCTGTTGCTCCAAGTTCCTGCAGTAGGTCTGTGCATATTTGCAAAGGACAAGTCAGTGCTTTAATTTCATTCTGAAGAAAGGTGTTGTCTTGTAGCACTCGGAGCGAATATAAGGCATTTGTACAGCAGCAGAAGAACTGCTATTGTTAACCTCATTCTAATACTTTAGCTAAAGCGTGTTAGAGATGTGTCTGCTGTATGAGGATGGGTTTAACAGAATGTTACCAATCTGATGCTTTTATACCGTCCTTATATCTTCAGTAATTCACACGTGATGGGCAGTTTGGCCTGGCAGCATACAGATTTATGACTGTTGCTCAAACTATATTGTTTCATTACCTTTATGCTAGCTTAATGATTTACAAATTGATTATAAATACAATACAGACACATGTTTGTTTATGTTCTTAATGGTAACTTTGATCTGAACTTTGGACTTATTAACTGTACAAAGCATATAAGACGTACATTCTTCATGTTTGTGACCTGACTTGTGATCTTCATTTAGAAATGCGTCATTAAAATTAACTGTAACTCAGTGAATACTCAATGAAGAGACATGAGAGAGATATCTATAGAAAGCTTGACATGTCTACTTTTAAACTGAGCAAGTGCTGCCAAAAACAAATATTCTGTGATAAAGTAATCCATATGAAACCAACCCGATGTCCAGTCTTTCAAGTCTCCCTTCATTATATCTAATGCGACCAGGCCCATGCGCCGAGCGCACTATTGGCATTATAATTATCCACGTAAAGCTCACGGCGGGTAAATGCCCCATAACAACAAACAAAGCAGCGAGTTTTTTACATTTTACTTTGCACTTCGCGCTGAGAGGAATGAGACTGAATTCACCTCAGAAAATACTTGCTGTGACAAAAGAATTCACCTAAAGAAGCTTTGGATTAGCTTTGGATTATTGATGCAGCGGCTTGATCAAGCAGAGATCCTAAACATGAGAAAGTCTTTTTTTATTATCCTACTTGTATTAGTTTTCACATGACCTGTACACATTTTACTAGTTAGACTTTTTCCAAACTGTAATTCCTGACTAAATGTATAATCAAGTGAAACATTATAAAGTTTCATTCACAGCATCTAAATGTCTCACCATGCCAGGATGTTGTGGGTTCGAATCCCACCACTGCCAACAGTGGTTTTGGGGGCAGCTGTGGCCTAATGGTTAGAGAATTGGACTTGTAACCAGAAGGTCGCAGGTTCGGGTCTCGGTGCTGGCAGGAGTTGTAGGTGGGAGGGAGTGAATGAACAGCGCTCTCTTCCACTCTCAATACCCATGACTGAAGTGCCCTTGAGCAAGGCACTGAACCCCCAGTTGCTCCCCGGGCGCTGGATATAGCTGCCCACTGCTGTGTGTGTGCACTTGGATGGGTTAAATGCAGAGCACCAATTCCGAGTATGGGTTACCATACTTGGCAAATGTCACAACTTTCACTTTCTTTCACTTTCATATCACTGATACTGTGTGCTATGTGGTAATTGTGTTCTTTTTTTCTATAAATTAGTACTAGTATCAGTGACCATCACAATAATGTTAATAATGTAGTTTAAAAAAATGTATTTTGTCCTCAGAGTCTTTCTTGTAACTCTTCTGTCTCAGTCACACACCTGGCTGAAAGGCTCATTATGCAGCTCATTATGCGGGCCTTTGTCTTCTCAGGTGTGAATCACAGCCTTATGCAGGATAGTTGACGCCTTCTTGCTTATACAGTAGGCGGCCAACCAAAATGATGGTTCTACCGTCGCGTGTGCCGCTGCGTCTGCAAAGTGCATCTGCAGCTTTTGACCGCTGAGTGGTGCTTTAACCACAAGTTTTCAAACAAACGCATCAAAGCACATTTTCACAAATAGACGTCAGCTTTGCCTCACTGATGTGTTACATTTGACGCTGCAGTCAGGGAAAATGAAAGAAAAAGACTGTAGTTAAATATTTAATATTCACAGATGAAAGTTTAGTACTTATGAAGATATGTGTGTTTCTTAGAACGAATTCAAGCAGGATAAATGTCAAGCCTATGAGCCTGTGCTTATATTTTCTCTAAGCTTCACAGTATTACACCTTATTTTAGATTTGACAAATTTAATAGGTCTGCAGTATTATTTATATAATATGAATTATGTGTTATATTATTCTAAAGAAATTGTGGTTTACTTTGCATCGGAGCATTAAAAGTGGTCTATTTTAGTGAGCTAGGCTACATGGATTTATATGCAAAATGTCAATATTCTCAAATATTAGGCCTATATTTTAATTTATATTTTAAAATTCCTTCAATAAAACAGAATCCATTTTTGTCACACACTACTTTGTTATTCGTTACCTGTCCTTTATTTTGACAGATAACCGTGCGAAATAGATATTTGTCTGTACACTGATTAAGAAATTGTTGTGTGTTTTATAAATTATTTTCTTTATTTTAGTAAAATGTGAGGCACTGTATAATTTCGCTCCCATTATTTAGGCCTAATTAAAACAAGAAACGAATAAATTAAACCTGCATGATTTAGCTAAATCATTGAAACTCTAAAGAATGGACTGATTAATAAATCGTCCTCACGTTTAACTCAAGTTCTCTCATTATAAACAACAAAATACACACAATGTAAATAAGAGCTTCATTATTTGACAGCTTCAGTGATTTTAAAGGGAGCCGAATTTACTTGTTTTCATATAATTTAAGTAAAAAATAAAATAAATAAATAAATAAATTGCAGCCGCATTTAAATGCAGGTGTGTAAAATATCAGAGTGCATGATTTGCGCGGCGCGAGTGATGCTGAGTGCTCGCAGCGTTTATTCTTATTTGTTTTATCTTCATTACAAATCTTGTTTGGTTTTATTTTGGATAATTGCATGTAAAAGTGATTTACTTTGTAATGCATATGCAAATGTGAATTATTATTCATATTCAAGTGTTTGTGTGAAAATTATTAATGCGCATGCATTACAGGGAGGCACCCTCTCGATCACTTGAATTTTTTCCTGATAATGAATTAACTTAAAATTGGGGTGTCTCACAAACATGAGAAATATATCTACAGAAAGCTTGAAATGTCTTTTAAACGAATCAATTCAAAACGAAAACATTATGTAATCTGTGAAGGTTATATTTCTCTTTAAAGGCGAGTCCATGTGGAGAGAGTCAGCACTGTGAATTTCATCTTGCAACCGACAAGAAAACATTTGTTTATTAATAAACAAGTTCTTTATGTTTTTCACAATTTTTTACAATTATTAGGCTACTTCTGCCTGTGCTTTGTGGCAAACTTAATGCATGTGCTTGAGCGCGGAATATATTAAGGCTGGATTATAGATGGAAGTTTAATATACAGTAGGTGGACATCCAAAACGTTGCTTCTACCGCCGCTCGTACCGCCGCTGCGGCGTCTGCAAAGTGCATTTGCAGCTTTTGACCGCTGAGTGGCGCTTTAATCACAAGTTTTCAAACAAGCGCATCAAAGCACATTTTTATTCATAGTTTGTGAAGTGCTTAAATAATTAAGTTACAATTTCACAACATTTGTGAATGTAAAATGAGCATTAGCTAATCTGTGAACTGGAGTTTAATGACACTTGTAAGCATTCAAAAGTACATTAACAAATAAACTTGTAATCATTGTGTAATTTCTATTAAAATCGTTTGATTTGATTAGATTTTTAAACGCATTGAAAGTTTACTGACATTTGTAAGCATTTCAGTTTACATTAAATAATGATCTGTGAATCATTTGATAATGTTTAATAAGTCCATTAGTTAACCTTAACAAGCACATTATCTCACATTTCTAGATATGTGAATATATATTAAGTAATGCTCAGTTAAACATTATATTATGTTTGTTAATGATTTATTAATGAAAGTTATTATAAAGTGTTACAGAATTAAAATTTTTGGGTGAACTATCCCCTCATGTTACAATAATCTCATTTACACAGACCAAAGCAGCATAGCACAGTTAATAGACTTCTACACAGCATCTTTCATCACATTATTTTTCATACAAGTTGCCTTTTAACTTTTTAACTTCCCTTATGAAAATTAACCTTGGTTTACTACAAATAGTACCAAAGAACCACCATTATTATAGTTTAACCATGGTAACAACAAATTCACTGTTTGCTACACTTAACATAGTTTAACCATGGTATTTGTAGTATAACAGTTATACAAATGGTAATCTCTACACAAAAAGGTTACTACTGTTTTACTATAGTAAAACCATGATTCATTTTTGTTATTATGTAATCTCAAGCTAAAATAATATTATTACAAATAACAGCTGTGAACACTTGGGAATCCCGAAAATACTGATTACACTAATTATTAAACAAATGCAATTCTTGTCAGGGTTTTGCACTGACACTCTGTTTGTCTCGTGTTTTGTTCTTGTGTCTATAGATGCGTTCGACTTGAAGCACGTCTACAGACGGTGATCGGCGAGAGCAGCCGCTTGCAGTTAGGGGCGGAGCTGAGAACAAACGTCAGGCAGGACACTTTCTGCTCCTGTTAGTGACACTCACGCAGCGTTTGCATACTTTATCACAGATGAAGTGAATAAAATGCAGTATTTGTCAAATACACAGACATTTTAGAAACGTTTTCATAAGCAACAGAAACACTTTTTATACACTGCTTAATACAGTGCCATCTTTTCAAGAATAAAGTTCAACTTAATCATATACTATTTAAATACTAATAAAGTGGGGTATATATGCTTTTTTCAGTGTTGTGTGATAAACATGACTCAATACAACAGTGCAACTACGGTAAAAAAAAAAAGAAGCTTTTGTCATGCGGTGAATTTGGCCAATCGTGAAGCAGCTGTGTCGTCATCAGCACTCCTGCAGTCGCTCTGGAGAAACTGCTGCGGCTGAGTCAGCCGGCTGCTCTCAAAATGCTCTCGTGGTGCTTTGATCCCTCACGTGACAGTCATGTGGCATCGGCGCCATCTCAAATCGGACAAAATTTCTAACGGCGATGCACTGCTTCAAGTCAGATTGCGATTGGTTTGTGCAGCGCTACATGAAGTCGAACGCACCTTATGTCTTCCAGCACATGGTCTAGTTGATTGTTTTCTTGGCCATGTGCTTCTTTAGCCCCTCCTGCTTGTTTCCTTTTTACCACACCCTCTTGTTAGCCTTGTTGGTCTAATAGTGCTCACCTGTCTCTTGTGTGTTTTCCACCCTATTTATAGTGCCCCTTGCCCTATTGTCTTTGCTGGTTCGTGGTCATTCTTACTGTCACTGTGTTTGTTGCTGTCTGTGGATGTGGCTGAGTATGTGTTCCTGTCTCCCTGCCTATTTGGTCTTGTGCCCTTGTCTTGTCTAGTCCTTTGTGTGGGAAGTTGTGGCCTAGTGGTTTGAGAGTTTGACTCCTAACCCTTAGGTTGTGGGTTCAAGTCTCGGGCCGGCAATACCATGACTGAGGTGTCCTTGAGCAAGGCACCGAACCCCCAACTGCTCCCCGGGTGCCGCAGCATAAATGATACCCACTGCTCCGGGTGTGTGTTCACGGTGTGTGTGTGCACTTTAGATGGGCTAAATGCAAAGCACCAATTCTGAGTATGGGTCACCATACTTGTCACTTACTTTGTAGTTCCATGTTTTTGACTCGCTCCTTGTTTTAGCAATCTGTTTGTTCTTGCCTTTTGCTTTTACTCTTTATTTATTAATTGGTTTTGTATTTTGTTTGATATACTTTTTAGTTAATGTTTTGGTTAAATTGGTAATTATTCATTTTGTTACTTTTATCAATTCTTTGTTTTATTTATCCCCTTGTCTTGGGAGTAATTTGTGTTCCTGTGGAGTTCATGGTCAAGTATCTGAGCTCTGCTCTTTGGTGCCTTGCTCTGGTCTCTCCTCCAGCCTGGTCCTGCCGCCCCCTCTGCTACTATAGTATTCTGCCAGTTGGTGTCTGAGGCTGTTCCAGTGGCCTTCCCTAGCTGTCTCTATGTAATGTGTTCCTGTTGTGGTATCACCTGAGCACCTCACAACCCTTTTGTATCAGTCTGTTTTGTCAATAAACCCTTGTTACTCACACTGCAATTGGGTCCTCCTTCCAGATCCTTGACAATTCTGATAATGATTCTTTGATTTCAAAGGACCGAATGCTCAAGCATACCTCGTTCATCTCATCACACATGTTGTCCATTAGTCGAAAAAGGTGTCGGAGACGCCGTCTCCTTGCAGCAGATCTTCATTTCTGCATACAGCGTGAGTTCTCAGCTGGTAAAAGTAAACCCATATATACAGTACATGCACACGATGGAATGCTTAATCCTTCATTAGATATACATCACAAAAACTGGCCAATCAGGTTGTGAACGTATCACTATGCCTTTAGGTTCGCTGTCAAAAATGCCAGTGTGAATGCTAACCGGACCAGGACTGAATGTATCTTCTTTTTCAGTCTGGACCAAACTTACTGAACTACAAGTGTGAACACACCCTAAAAAGCTGAACTTAGACCACATCATGAAACCTGTGGTGGAAATGGTCAGTTTAATATGCACAAATGCTCTCAATCACAGACAGTTCAAAATCTCACTGCTTCTTCACTGCACTGTGAGAAGGCTTTCAAGAGATCATTTGCTTTCTCATTTATTTATTTAGTTTTTTTAGCTTTTGAATCCAGTGAAGCTGTTCCTCGCAGTAAAACATAATTATCCTGAGCTCCTGAGGTTATTTTGATGTTGCAAAGTTTTATTTACATCAAACAAAGACTGGATTAAATAGCCAGATATTTCACCTTAAGCTGTAAACCCATAAGATGTTACATTACTTTTATGTTTGTTCTCAGGGTGTATTTTATTTACATGGCATTGATAAGAAAGCCACTAAACACTGTGACATTCTCTGAATCCCAGATATATCTGCCGTTTTGGAGTACACTTGATCTCTCCCACAGTAGCGTTAAGCCATTGCCTCCATTCTCTGGAGAATCAGTACTCGGGTTATTCTTTGTTAAAGCTACATGCTTTCCATTTCTATACAAGGCCAATCCTGTTCCATGCTTAGTTCCAGAATGGTAGAAGAAACTGAAATAGTAAACTCCTCGTACTGGTGCGATGAAAATCCCTGTTAAAGAAGAGACAAATCTTTATTTAACATCTGTAGACATGAATTCTACAAGTGTGTTGATAATATTTTCAGCAGTGTGGATTAATAATACCTGTAGCCTGTTGGTAGGCATCACCAACATTAATGAAGACATTCTTGTAAACCAGTGTTACATCTGTGTTTACTGGTCCAAAGAAACCATTAGATCCTAATGAAGCTGAAAATGCCACCTTTGGTCTGTCTGAAGAGATCATATATCATCTTAAAAATAATAAACATCACTCTAAGACTGTGTTAATTCAATGTGAAACCATTTCTTGGAAACACGTTTCACTGAGAAATCGCTTGTAGATTTCACAGTTACAAAGTAAATCCTACACCTATTGTTTATCAGTGTATTAGGTCTTCAGAAACATCAGTCTCACCTTGGCTTTCCTGTCTGATTTCCTCAATTTAAGCTTCACTGTTAGCAAATCTGGACACGAGCTCCTGCTGGCTTATTTCCAGAGCTTCGAGTCACGTCTCTGTGGCTCTGTAATTTCTCCTCTGTTGTTCCAAGTTCCTGCAGTAGGTCTGTGCATATTTGCAAAGGACAAGTCAGTGCTTTAATTTCATTCTGAAGAAAGGTGTCGTCTTTAGGCATATATAAGGCATATAGGCTGTATAAGGCATTTGTACAGCAGCAGAAGAACTGCTATTGTTAACCTCATTCTAATGCTTTAGCTAAAGCGTGTTAGAGATGTGTCTGCTGTATGAGGATGGTTTTAACAGAATGTTACCAATCTGATGCTTTTATACCATTCTTATATCTTCAGTAATTCACACATGATGGGCAGTTTGGCCTGGCAGCATACAGTAGATTTATGACTGTTGCTCAAACTATATTGTTTCATTACCTTTATGCTAGCTTAATGATTTACAAATTGATTATAAATACAATACAGGCACATGTTGTTTATGTTCTATGGTAACTTTGATCTGAACTTTGGACTTTGGACTTACAGTTTTTCACAATTGCTAAAACACTAAACCCCATTCTCTGAACCCAATGCTCAGTGGCCTAAACCCATTTGTCGAATCAGTCACTTTGTAGGCAAAACCTTAAACAAGTTCAGGTAGTTAAGACACTGTTTGCAAATCTCATCCACTCTTTTTGCAAAACTCTAAACACATTCTTACTCACTAAAACACATTGTGCACTGTGTTGCAAAATGGTAAATACATGTGGCAAAAGTTAAATACAACTACAACACAACTGTCATCGTTTACACACAACAACTCAAAATTGTTCACACTTGTTTCTAACGATGTGATCAAATCAGTTGTCTAGAATATAAGCCAGTACAGGTGGCCCAGGTACGTTAAGTGTTGATAACACAATGGATGGAAACAATGTGAGAGGCAGAGGAGGAAGAGTTCGTGTAAGAGGTGGTGGACGAGGAGGAAGTGTACAAGGACAACGAAGAGCAAGACCAAGAATAGTAATTTCAGATCAAATGCATCATGCAACTCTGGGGCCATATAACACTGGCCATCTTCATACATTTCTGGGTGGTCTTCGGGATGTTTTGTTTAAACGTGAGCAGCAGGATCATCAGCAGGCAGTGCATCCTGTCTATGTTGTGGTTTGGGACAATGCGGTTTGGGACAATGCGTGGCGATGGAAGGTCTATGACCATATCCCATATACAAGAGTAAATCTTTTACAGTCAATGGAATTGGCCTGTGATGACATAGGTGTGGAGTGTTGTCAAGGCTGGATCCGGCACACGAGAGGGTTCTTCCCCCATTGCCTAGGAAGGGACAACATTGCATGTTATGTGGATGAAGTCCTCTGGCCGGACCCAGCACGAAGACGGGATGCTGAGGCAGAATGAGTCTCTCATTGACTTTGATTTTGCAATTGCACAATATTTTGTGTAATACGCTTTTCATTTAGAGTTGTCTTTGTTCTTTGGGCTTACTTTATTTTTATGCTGAAAATACAGAAATTCAATACTGTATTACTTGCAGTACTTACAGTATGCAATATATTTGCTGTACTGAGTTGTGAATTATTTACTTTTATTTATGGCAAAATTATTTTCTATATGCAATAAACATTTTTTCTCTGTAACTACATGCCCTGGATGCTGTGTTGTCAATTTTTTGATGTAGTGTCTAATGAATGCAGATGAGTTTTTACATATTGACTGGCTGTGTTTATGTTTTGAAAGCATTGTTTGATTTTGAGCACAGATCAAATGGTTTTGAGGCAAGTGTTTGATTTTGCCAGAAGAGTCAGGGGTTTTGTGAATGCAGTTTAAAGACTGGGTTTTGTGTTTAAAGTTTTGAGAATATGAGTGAAGGTTTCAAGAAATGTGTTTTAGCAATTGTGAAATACTGTAACTGTAGACGTACATTCATCATGTTTGTGACCTTATTCCCCCCCCCCCCCATACCCCTAGATTTTCCTTTGTATTTCACAGATTTAGGTTTGTACAGATTTTATTAAAGGGTATTTCCATCATTTTTGGTCTTACGGTTTTTCTCGATTGCAGTCTTTTGAGTTAAAATTTCAAGACCATAACGCAAGACATTTTTCAGAAAGCACACCCATTTAGCCCATAACTTGAGCTCAGTTAGCACACAGATACCCACGTGGAAACACTAAGAGTCAAAATTTATCACACACCAATCAGAACCTTCAATAGATTGATAAAAGAGCCCCAGTCAGTTCCTTCAGTTTTGGAACAATGGATCCAGAGAGACGTGATTGAAAAGGTCGAGGACACCAGAGAGGAGGAAGAGGATGAGCAAGAGCAGTAAGCTGTGGAGGAAGAGGTGAAGGGAGAGAAAGAGGACGAGGATGAGGGGCATGGAGACAAGGAGTCTCAGATGAAATTTGTGCCACTAGTTGACCATGATGACCTTGTCCATGGTATGACTATGAGGGAGGCTGGGCAATGAGTTTAGCCAAACTTAAGTTGCTTCACCATCACCTCGATCATAGAAACATTCAGGGAGATGTACCTCAGTGTACTCTACTGTAACTTTTGACAGCTGTACTCTGTTACAACACATGCATCAGATTCCCTTACACACAGATAGAGTTTCTGTCTGCTTTCGTTTTGTTAAAAGTACTTTTGTAAAATCAGTACTTCTATTTGTGAAGGACACAGAGACGATGGAACGGAAGAAGCCTGACTAGACATTACAGTTGATGTGTGACAGATTTCACCCCCGCTGCCTGGCTAGGGCCAGTATAGCCTGTGGTGTCTGTCCCAGACCAAAGATGTGATGCTGGGGCAGAATATGTTTTTGTTGTTGTTTGGTGTATTGTACTGTACAGTACATTAAGGAATAGAAAATGTGCAAATGTATACACGTGTTCATCATGTGAAATGTTCCTTGAGGGGGAGAACCACAAGCAACAACTTATTACTGGCTTTTGTTTTTGTTTTTTGTAGTATTGTTTTGAATTTATCTCACCAGTGTGTAAGACTATGTTGTAGTGTGTGTGTTTTTGAGGGCTTGTGTGTGATGTCTGAGGGCAAAGTTTGGTTTTTCAGTAAGAGTGAATGGTTTTGAGTGTAGAGCTTCATTTTGACCTGAAAATAGGTTGTTTGGTTAATTGGTTGAGATGTTATGGATTTGTGTTTACTGTTTTGAGAATATGAGGCATAGTTTCAAGAAATGTATTTAAGCAATCGAGAAAGACTGTAATGTGAAAACTACAACACTTTCTGTGGTATAATTCATGTCTACAGCCTTCTGTTCATAATCAAAGGTAACTTGACACAATCACCTCTTTTACTTTCTGAATCCACTGTATACAGTATAATAGTATGTATTTTTGTGTAATATGCAGAAGAATACAATTACCCTGCCTCATTGTTTGATGTATTTAGCTAATAGGTAGCACTTAATAACAATTTTCATTAATAGATCATTAACAAACATTATGTGACACTTAATGGATCATTGGTTAATATATATTCACATATCTATAAACATGAAATAATGTGCTTGTTAATGTTTACTATTAAAAGTATTAAACATGACCGAATTAACATTTCATGTAGATTAAAATGCTTACAAATTTAAATAAACTTCTAAATCATATGATCATGCACATCTTGAAAATCTACAAATGATTTTAACAGATGTTATTTAATGATTTAAAGCTTGTGTTAATGCACAACACTTCTGCTGGTGAGGTGTGATGCAGGTATAAGCTTAGTCTCAGGTTTGGTGTGTGGGGGGGTTTAAGGTTGAGTAAGAGGTCAACAAGTGTACAGGGGTCAATTTGAATACTATCAGGGGACACGATTCAATCTGGTTATATTGCATTGTTTTGATAAATTAAGTTTCCCTTTCAAGGGAACTTCGAACTGCGTCCTCTAGGGGTCGCTATGGGGAACACCTCGTCGTGACCCGTGTCTGAAGCATACAAATGAAAAAACACCAACGAGTTGGCCGGCGACAGCCTCTGACGTCACTACCGGTGCGACTATAAAACAGGCACCGGGAAACACGTCATTCATCTTCTTCGTCTTCACTGACTGTTTTGTTTGAAGCGTGCATCTGAAAGAACCGGTAAGAGCGCTCTTTCTCTGTCTATCATGGCGACTACTAGCAAGCGTTTAGACAATGTATGCATCCGTGTCGGCGTTATTTGACACCTGATGACACACACGATCTTTACGTGATTTGTTTGGGTAAAGAGCACGCACGCGATGTCTTTGAGGAGGCAATCTGCGTGCATTGCGAGCATTTTTTCAAGAAAAAAGCTCCGCTCTCGTTCGTCTCTCTTTCCGAAAAAAAAGGCAGCCATCTGCTTCCCGCGGTTCAGGACCCGCCGTTGCTGAGGCACGGAGGAGAATGAGCTCGTGAGAATTTCAGGTGGATCTGTCTGAATGGTTTAAAGAGGGACTTTCCCTTTCGCGCTCAAAATGGCGGCGGACGAGAGAGAGCCTCGGGAGGATGATGTTATATCTTTAACACTTTCTGATACTGAGGTTAGTGCTCTGCTGGGTTTTTACCCAGGAAAAGCAGGAGATATTTGAGGATGGTGAAGAAGCTGAGGCTGAGCCTTCTCAATTCTCCTGCCCTGCGTATGTAGAGCTGTTGGAGTTTATGGATCGCACCTCGATGAGCGTTATCTTTCCGACCATAGCCCTCCAGCTCAGGTGAGCCTTCCATTTCTGCCTGATCTCCATACAGAGATCGAAAGGAAATGAAAGAGGCCGTTTTCTTCTCGCATCCATCGGTTTCAGCATAAGAGTTTTGCCGACATCGAGGCGATGCGCGAAAACGGCTATGAGAGGATGCCCCCTGCAGAAAGAGCTTTCATTCTGCGGGGGAGACATCCTCTCTTAATCTCCCTCCTTGCTATCTAAGCCCCTTCAAGCAATGCATCTGGCTTAAATGGCAAGGCATACGCAGCAGCAGGTCAGGCTGTGGCTTTATTACAAAATAAATGCTTCAAGCATATCAGACTGATCTGCTGAAAGACCTGGATAGAGGCAAAGGCCTTTTTCCTGATCAGGTAGCCGAGCTGCGCCGCACCACAGGCCTCTCTCCGGGCTACCAAGCAGGCCGCCTCTGCCAAGCGCAGGACTATGGCGGCCATGGTGGTGGCGGAGAGACATCTGTGGATGAACCTGGCAGACATCGGGAAGAAAGAAAAGGCTTTCTTCTCGATGCTCAGGTTTCGCCTTCTGAACTTTTCGGTATTTCCGTTGAGACGGTGATCGAGAAGTTCGGGGAGACGAAGGCGCACTCCGCTGCTTTCAGATCCTTCGTTCCACGAAGGTCCAGGTCTGAGCCCGAACAACATAGGGGTCCTGGCCTGTCTCGATCTGAGGATCAAAGACGGGCACAGAAGGCTAGTGTCGCGACTCACGCTCCTCCCCCACCTGCGGGCAGGGTTAAGAGGAATTGTGGGTCACAAGGGGGTAAGCAGAACCTAAGGGATGTGATCCAGACGAGGCAGCGTTCTCGTCTGAGTCAGAGTGATACTGAGGTATCTACTCGTTCCCTTTAGGGATTTTTAACTTCTGCTTTTATCCTCCCCTTCCTAATTCCCCTGTAACCACCAGCTCTCCACCTGATCGAGGTTAGGTGGAAACCTCTAACACATAACAGTCTCCTATGCTGGACCTATAATGTTTTTGGCTGGTTCTATGTTCATAGCAACCACCTTACTGATGGTCCGGACTAAAAGGAGGCGCCCCTTGAGCGGGGCTCCAGCGCAGGAGGGTGGGAGTATAAAAATAACCCTTTCTGTATATACTTATGTGTAAATTGCTGGTGGTTATGTGTCTACTAATAAACTCTGTGAGTTTCCTTTGCAGTGCTCAGTTACAGTGTTTACTAAACACTCGTCAGCACCAGCCATCCGGCTTCATGTTCCGGTATTAGGCGGCTGAGATCACAGGTTTCTGCGGGAGCCTCCTTGATCATCAGGCCTGGCACAGCACTGCAGGGAATTTCATGGATGTCCGGCCAGGTCACCCTGAGGGGTCTCCTGGCCGCTTAGGTGCTGTCGCATCCAGCGGGAAGTGAAGGTGGCAGTTACAGAAGTCTTCTTGTATATGCTGCCTCAGGTGATGCTCCCCTCGCTAGAGGTTTATAAAATTTGAGCTTGCCTCTCCCGTGCGGTTCAGCGCCTCTGCGATGCTTAGGAACCTTTAGGTACACACGCTAAGCTCTGTGTACTTTCTGAAAGCCACATGGTGGTCAGTGTGCACGTGAACACTTTGCGCACTTTCTAAAAATCCACGTATTGGTAAGTGTGCACGCAAGACTCTGCGCACTTTCTGAAATCCTGTATGGTAAGGGTTACGCGCTCCGCCTCGTTCCCTTTCTTGAGATGATTAGACCTTGGTTCCTTGGGCTCCATTCAGCCAGTGTGTATTTGTTTATACACCTCAAGCATCGCTTCCCTCAACATGAAGGGCTATTCGGGCGATTCTCGTGGTAGTTTAGCAGCGCTCCCCTTTTCCAAGAAGGGTCGCCTATGAGCGTGCTTCTCTGTATTCCGGAGTTCTCCTCTCATATGAGACTGAGTTCACTGTTTTTCCCAGAGCGCTCCAGCATTATTTCCACAGATCGAGTTGATGACTCTCAAACATACTTTTTTGAGATGCACCATTCCATCGATGAGCTGCTCTATCAGAGTGCCACGAGAGCCCTTCCTTAGAACAGTATTTGAAAATCCATGATATGGTAAGTGTGCACGTGAAGTCTTTGCACACTTTCTGAAATCCACACGGTGGTAAGTTCGCACGCTAGTACTCTGCGTTCTTTCTAAAATCCTATATGGTGAGGGCTTCGCGCGGTTGCTTCGTGCCCTTTCTTGAGCTGGTAAAAGCCCCGTTCATCTTGGGCGCCACTCCACCCATGTATCCTCGGATACCTATCTAAACAGGGTGTTGCTACTGGAGATCTGTTGAGACAGCTCCTTCAGCAAGCTTTTGCGGAAGCAAGCTGTAGCCCCTGTGTGACAGGCTAGACTTAGTATAAAATGCTAGGTTCCTAGCTGTATCCCTTTAAAGGAATCTTTCCTGATTCCAAGCCTTTAGCTCTACCACCGGGCCGAGGCCCTAACAATTAAGTTGGGTATGTAGCTTAGGCCTTTGGCCGTAAGGGGTACTGTCACAGACAGCCGTCTAAACGTCCCGGGGGCAACTCCCATTGAAATGGTAGAGTTGGTACTTAGTGTTCGCCATGATTCTGGCCTGCACTCCCCTCAGCATGGCGGCGTGGGTATACTGTTCCCCATAGCGACCCCTAGAGGACGCAGTTCGAAGTTCCCTTGAAAGGGAACGTCTCAGGTTACGAATGTAACCATGGTTCCCTGAGTAGGGAACGAGACACTGCGTCCTCTAGCTCCCTGCCATGCTTCGGACGCAAGCTTCAGACGAAGAAGTGAATGACGTGTTTCCCGGTGCCTGTTTTATAGTCGCACCGGTAGTGACGTCAGAGGCTGTCGCCGGCCAACTTATTGGTGTTTTTTCATTTGTATGCTTCAGACACGGGTCACGACGAGGTGTTCCCCATAGCGACCCCTAGAGGACGCAGTGTCTCGTTCCCTACTCAGGGAACCATGGTTACATTCGTAACCTGAGACGATTTTCTTTAAAAAAAAGTTTTCCCCATCCTGTCAAGGTATAACTCGAGGAATATTCTGTTTAATGATTCACAATAGTGTACTAATATAAGTGTTGAGGTGATAAAAACATGGTTTGCACCCAAATTACAATGTGTTATATGTCTTAAGATGTGCAAACAGTAGAAGTCTACACGACAAACAAGGACCTTGAAAGTTTACTGACATTTGTAAGCATTTCAATATACATTAAATAATGATTTGTTAATCATTTGGTAATGTTTAATAAGTCCATTAGTTAACCTCAACAAGCACATTATCTCATATTTCTAGATATGTGAATATATATTAAGTAATGATAAGTTAATGTGTATTAATGAAAGATATGTCAGTTGTGTGTGTGCAGAAGCGGCTGCACAGATTGAAATTCATGGTCAAAGAGATAAGGATGAGACCACTTTGCTGTTTAAAAGCTTTTATCAAGAAAATACCACACTTGTTGTATCAATGCTTTCTGATTAATATGTTTTATTAAGAGAATAGTGTAGAGAAGAAAAAAGCTGCAGTAGAAAGAGCACTGATTGTTGTTTATTGTTTTATTGTTTTATTAGGATCCCCATTAGCGGCCCATTTAATGGCAGCTAGTCTTCCTGCGGTCCTCTTTAAAAATCTTCACAACATAAAATTACACAAAACAAACACAAATTACAATCAAGAAAATTCAAACATTACAGTTACATTCAAAATATTATCAATTAAAAGAACATGACAATTTCCAGCTTTCACGAGGTCATTTGCAGCAGTTCCTGGGTTACTGTCCTCTTAAATTTATATTTGTTCTGAACTCTGCGTGATGAGACAGAAAGTCGATTCCAAATAGATATTGCTCTGTAAAATGATGTGCGTTTCAGAAAATTTGTCCTGGGAAGCGGAAGTTTTATGTCACCACCTAGTGCCTGCCTGGTGGCATATAGGTGTCCACTTCCTACAAAAACAAGCTGCTCAGAAAGAAACTGTGGCTGTTTCATAAATACTGCATTCCACAATATTAAAGTTAATCGTAGTTTGATTTTATCATCAACTGTAAGCCAAGAAAGGCGTGTATGCATCAGGGCCACGTTAGTCTCAAGAGAGCACTGGAGGACAGTCCTCGCTGCCCTATTTTGTGCCACTTGAAGCTTACGTAGGTCTTTTTGTGATGCCATATAATATAATTGGACAGTTTTCTAAATGACACAGAACAAGAGACTGGACAACCTGTTTAGCAATGAACATAGGAATATATGACATACATTTTCTGGACATTGCAATACTATTCCCCATTTTAACTATCATTCCATCAATATGAGCTGACCAAGACAAGTAAGAATCCAAGGTGACGCCCAATAACTTGGCTTGCATCACTTGTCTTAGCTGCAGCCCATTGACTGACAAGTTCAGAGAAGGCTCGGTGATTAGTTTTGATCTTTTCCAGAATATCATAGATGTTGATTTGTCTACATTTAAAACTAATTTGTTATCTTTTACCCACTTGCCTATATTCTGCAAGTCATGATTTAATAGATTTGAAACATCATGAGGAGTTTTTGCAGAACAGTACAGTGTGGAATCATCTGCATACATGACAACAGTTGAATGTTTCACAATAAAAGGTAAATCATTTGTAAAGATCCAATATAGCAAAGGCCCAAGGCAGCTACCCTGGGGCACACCACAATGTATTGTATTAATAGATGAATATTGACCATTAAAGGACACCCGCTGCTTCCTATTGGATAGGTAACTCCCCATCCATAACAGAGACAAAGGTGTAAAACCATAGCATTCTAATTTTTGAAGCAGTATTTTATGATCTATCAAGTCAAACGCTGCACTGAAGTCCAACATCACTGCTCCTACTAATCTGTTTGCATCGATTTCTTCTAACCAGTTGTCAGTCATATGAGTTAAAGCAGTACATGTGGAGTGACCTTCTCGATATGCATGCTGGTACTTAGTGATCAGCCTATTAGAAAAAAAATATTTATAAACTTGTTCAAAAGCGATCTTTTCCATGACTTTGCTGAGTAAAGGTAATAGACTGATAGGTCGGCTATTCTGTCCTGTATATGTAGCTCTTTTATTTTTAGGCAATGGTATAATTTTAGCCTCCTGCCCTGCAGCAAACTTAAGTTGACCAAATGAGCAATGGGAAGGACAGAGCTTCAGCAGCCACCCTGATAAGCCTGGAGTCCAAGTGGTCCATGCCTGATGCCTTTCCATCAGGAAGAGCTGCAAGAATTGTTCCAACAGAACCTCTGTCAACTTGACTAAATGAGAAAGTGACAGAATGGTTCTTCTCACTCATTATCTTACTTAATATTGCATCATAAGATGCTGAGGTATTTGGACACATACCAGACCGAAATTTCTCTACCTTACTAATAAAGTAATTGTTGAAATAATTAGCAATTCCCTCTGGATCTGTAATGAACACTCCATCATTTTCAACATATGAAGCAGCTGAGTGCTTACTCCTGCCCATTATCTGATTTAAAGTGTTCCATAGTTTTTTACCATCATTTTTTGCTTCATTAATCTTTTCCTGGATGTACTCTTTTTTCTTCTTTCTATTCATTTTGACTACTTTATTTCTAAGAGTTCGGTATTGTTTTTGATCAGCTAATTCGCAAGAAATATTAGCTTTTATTTTAGCGTTGTCTCTAGACAGCATTACATATTAAGATTTTTGTCCAACCAAGGGGCACTTTTATTTCTCACAGCTCTTTTTCTGAGAGGAGCATGCTTGTCGACTATTTTCATTAATATATCCATAAACCTATTAAGGGCTGAGTCAGGGTCACGATCTTCACACACTTCTGACCAGTCCACACCTTGAATTTCACCCACATACTGCTCTTGGTTGAAATATCTATATTATAGATAGGTAGTTCTATAGGTATAGTTCTTTTATGAATTATTTTACAGCCACCTTTAGGCAATTTAGTTTTCCTTGTGACTCCTATGATATTATGGTCACTACAACCAGTGGGCACAGAGACTGCTTTGGAGCATTGTTCAAAAGCGTTTGTAAATATATGATCTATACATGTTGCAGATAACACCAGTGTACTGGTAGCAACCCTAGTGGGTTGTAGCTGTAGATTTAAGCTTCTTGTACATTGGACAGTTTGGTGACAACCAGTCAATGTTAAAATCACCCAAAATAAATATCTCTCTGTTTTGATCACAAACAGCTTCAAACATTTCACATATGTCATCCAAATATTGAGTATTGGCACTGGGAGGTCTATATACACACCCAACTAAGATAGGCTTTATGTGTGGTAAATGAACTTGTACCCATAATGCTTCAATATTCTGCCATATGAGGTCATTTCGAACATTAACTGGGATGTTATCCTTAACACAGAATGCAACACCACCACCATGTCCATTTCTGTCCCTCCTAAATAATCTATAACCGTCTATCTTCACATCAGCATCCGTGAAGCTAGAATCTAAGTGTGTTTCAGACAAAGCTAAAATTTCAATACTATTGGACTGCAAAATCTGATATATGTCATTAGTTTTGTATCTCAAACTGCAGATATTCAAGTGTGCTATTGTAATACCCTTAATTGGAAAAGCTGAATGACACAAGTCGATAGCCATGATCTAAATTACAAATAAAAACACACAAAAATACAAATAAACAAACAAACAAACAAACAAAAAATAAATAAATGTTTACATACTTCTAATTAGACTCCTCCACTCTTGGATTTTATAACCAGTTCATCATATTTCAGAGTGGCTATCTCTCCTCTTTCCCGGGCAGCTCGCAGCTTGGGTAGCAGTTCTTTTCTTTTCTTCATTACAGCCTCAGAGAAGTCCTCATTTATGTAGATGCGTGTGCCCTTTAATTTCTTTGCACAAGATAAAATGGTCTGCTTGTCCTTGAATCGCAGGAGTTTGACAATTATCTGTCTGGGTCTTCCACCCTCCTGATGCTGGCCAATCCTGTGGGCCCGTTCAATTTCAATATTGTTGTCATTTAGACCCATTTTACTGACCATCATGTCCTTGATTTTCTTCTCGGATACATCCCAACTCTCTCCTCTTTCCTCAGGAATGCCATCCACTATAAGGTTGTTTCTTCGTGACTGGTTCTCAATAAAATCCAGCTTTGTAGCCATCTTGTCCAGCTCCTCCTTTGATTTAAGTATTTCCATTTCAAGCTTCTTCAACTTATTCATTTCCTCTTGTGCTTTAGCCAATTTGTCAACTTTGTCTTGAGTAAATTCCAGGCTGATTTTGATTCCTTGAACATCCTTAAATACATCATCTAAGCGTTTGTTGGTGCCATCAATTATGAGCTGCACAAAAGTTTTAAAGTTGTCCTGTTGTTGTTGTAACATGTCTTTGTAGAAATCTTTTTGCCGCTCAAGCGTCTGAGTGAAGAGGCTCATGGTCATGGTTCAAGGTTCATGAAGAAAAAAAGAGGATTTGGGTGATATTTGATAGATTGAAAACAGTCAACTGGAGAGACTCATGCACATGAGGGTGAGCATGATCAGGACGTGGTCTTCTCAATGTAAGCTTCACTTACTTCACTTCACTTTCCAGTGCCTAAGTGACGAATAATTATTATTTCTAGTGTGACTTCACTGATAAGAAGAGAGACACAGAAGGATGCAGTGGAGTCTGGAGGAGGAGCATGAAGGGGCAGCGAGAGTTATTTAAAGACCCTGAGGGCGTGTCCAGTCTGGATGACCTCATTTGGGGAGGTCACTAGTTTAAATCAGACAGAGTAAAAGTTCAGCGGGAATTAGAGAATAAGCCACATTCGATTATTAGGAAGATAATAAACGAGAGCGGATCTGAATGATGCGACCATATACTCCTGGCAGTAAAGCAATCTAATCAGCTTGATTTTATGAGCCTCACAGAAGGCAGAATAGAAAAAACAAATATGTTAAGGTGTTAGAATTATAATAAAGAAAAGCCATTAGAAAACAATTAGGTGATGAGAAATAAAAACATGAGGACAACAGTACATATGCTGATTGAATGAAAAAAGACAGAGAATACCCAACTAAAACAAAATGTTGCTAAAACTTTGATTAAGATTACATAATTATTATAATGTTTCCACTTAAACTTTAAGAAATATCTAGGTTAACATCGAATGATCATTCTTAAATAACACTGCATGTCAGATTCACATTGTTTTAATGTCAAATAGTTTATCCATAATGTACGACCATTGCTCTAAAGAGAAAAGTTTTTGTGGTTTATACAAAACAGCAAGAGATTCATCAACGGGAGTCATCCTTTTCCATGTTTTTAAATGTTTATAATAATGTTTATAAATAATATTGTTGTACACAAGAAAGTGGTCTTTTTCTTCTCAGATGGATGAACCCTTGGAATTTTAGAAAAGGGTGAATTGTGTTTGTCTTCATAAAATGCTTTGTAGCACACTGTTCTGTTGCTGTATGACAACCAGTACTGAATATTAAAGCATAAATCAATATTAATATTTAATTAATGGACCATATGATTATACTGTATGTCTGATGAGTTGAATATGGTTAATATCTGAATGTAACTTTAGATATAAATTCACAACAACATATATATCATCCCTTTCCTGTATATATGAAAACCTACAGTGAATATAATTAGGCTACTGTAGATCATGTACCATTACATTGTCCATTTGATCCAAATATGTGTAGTATTAATGTTTAAATTCATTAATTTAAAGTGTAATGTTAATAAATGTGTATGTATGTGTTTTCAAAAACACTAATTTAATTGGGAATTTTCTCATGTAGTCTATGTATGTAGACCAACAGTGAATATCTACAGTTATTTTATTCCGTTGAGCAGGTCATCTGATATCATAATGTGACCTCTGGAGGGTGCACCTTCCAAATGAGACAAAGCTATCAGAATCAGAAAGAGCTTTATTGCCAAGTATGCTTGCGCATACAAGGAATTTGTTTTAGTGACATAAGCTTCCAGTACACAGAGACAACAACACACAGAGAAAGAAAAAAAGGGGGTAACTTGGATGTGAGGGATCCAGAGTGATTTTCTGAGCCCTTTTCCTCACTCTGGATGTATACGGTTCTTGAAGGGTGGGCAGGGGAGCACCAATAATTCTTTCAGCAGTCTGAACCGTTCTCTGTAGTCTTCTGATGTCTGATTTTGTAGCTGAACCAAACCAGACAGTTAGTGAAGTACACAGGACAGACTCAATGACGGCTGAGTAGGACTGTTTCAGCGCTCCTGTGGCAGGTTAAACTTCCTCAGCTGGTAAAGGAAATACAACCTTTGTTGGGCCTTTTTCACAATGGAGTCAATGTGATTGTCCCACTTCAGGTCCTGAGCGATGGTGGTTCCCAGGAATCTGAATGACTCCACTCCAGCCACAGTGCTGTTCATGATGGTGAGTGGGGGGAGTGCAGGGGGGTTTCTCCTGAAGTCCACGATCATCTCCACTGTTTTGAGCGTGTTCAGCTCCAGGTTGTTAAGACTGCACCAGACAGCCAGCTGCTCAACCTCTTGTCTGTAAGCAGACTCGTCACCACCGTCCTGAGTGAGGCCGATGACTGTAGTGTCGTCTGCAAACTTCAGGAGCTTGACAGAGGGGTCTTTTGAGGTGCAGTCGTTGGTGTACAGCGAGAAGAGCAGGGGGGAGAGAACACATCCCTGAGGGGCACCAGTGTTGGTGGAGCGGCTGTTTGACGTGAATTTCCCCAGTCTCACTAGCTGTTGCCTATCTGACAGAAAGCTGGTGATCCACTGACAGATAGAGCTAGGAACAGAGAGCTGGGTCAGTTTGGTCTGGAGGACTGTTGGGATGATGGTGTTGAAAGCCGAACTAAAGTCCACAAACAGGATCCTCACATAAGTCCCTGTTTTGTCCAGAGGTTGCAGGATGAAGTGCAATCCCATGTTGATGTAAGCAAACTGCAGGGGGTCCAGTAAGGGTCCAGTGATGTCCTTCAGATAAGCCAGAACCAGTTTTTCAAATGACTTCATGACGACAGATGTTAGAGCCACAGGTCTGTAGTCGTTAAGTCCTGTAATCTTGGGTTTCTTTGGAACGGGGATGATGGTGGAGCGTTCGAAGCAGGACGGCACTTCACACAACTCCAGAGATCTGTTGAAGAGCTGTGAAAAGATGGGGGCCAGCTGGTCAGCACAGGTTCTCAGACAGGCTGGTGTAACGCCATCTGGGCCTGGTGCTTTTCTTCTTTTGTTCTTCCTGAAGACCTGGCGCACATCGTTTTCACAGATTTTAAGAGCAGGAGCAGGGGAGAGGGGGATTGCAGGAGGTGTTAATGGTTGTGTAGGGGTGATGATCAGAATGGGTGTTGGGGGTTTCAAATTTACAATAAAACTCATTCAGGTCGTTAGCAAGTCGTTGATTTGCCTCAGTGCAGGAGGATGGTGTCTTGTAGTTAGTGATGGCTCTCAGCCCTTTTTAGCGTAGGTCCTTTTAGCCGCTCTAATCTCTTTGTTCAGTGTGTTTCTGGCCTGATTATACAAGACTCTGTCCCCATTTCTGTAGGCATTCTCTTTGGCCTGACGAAAATGTCTGAGTTTTGCTGTAAACCATGGCTTATCGTTGTTGAATGTTAAACAAGTCCTGGTAGGAATGCATATATCCTCACAAAAACTAATATAGGATGTCACAGTCTCTGTGAGTTCGTCCAGATCGATGGTAGCAGCTTCAAAAACACTCCAATCAGTGAGGTCAAAACAAGCTTGTAAATCCTGCTCTGTTTCATTGGTCCATCTCTTTACAGTCTTTACTACAGGTTTAGCAGATTTAAGTTTCTGCCTGTAGGTTGGTATAAGATGAACCAGACAGTGATCAGACAGTCCCAGAGTTGCTCGTGGAACAGAGTGATATGCATCTTTTATTGTGGTGTAACAGTGATCCAATATGTTACTGTCTCTGGTGGGACATGTAACATGCTGTCTGTATTTTGGCAGTTCACAGGAGAGATTGACTTTATTAAAGTCCCCAAGAATGATTAAAACAGAGTCCGGGTGTTGTTGTTCTGTCTCTGTGATCTGATCAGCGAGTTTCTGTAAAGCTGAGCTCACGTGTGCTTGCGGAGGGATGTAAACACTCACAAGAATGAACGAGTGAAACTCCCGCGGCGAATAGAACGGCTTGCAGTTAACAAAGAGCACTTCTAGATCTGAACAGCACATCTTCTTTAACACAGTTACATCTGTACACCACCGTTCATTGATGTAAAAGCATGTCCCCACACACATGGAGTCTTTAACTCTGTGCACCTGATGTGAGCTTCAGTGGAAGGGGTTCACTTCATCACTAGATCCACACACTCCACACACAACACAAGTCTGTGCTGATGAGTGAAAGGATTTAACACAAGCCACTGGAATCACCTGACTAAGGCATTTATAAATGTTTATCCACTTCAAAACAAATGAATTACTCTTCTTAAAAATAGTGCTTTAGCATACCTGCATGTTTGTGCTTTTGAACACAGACCAGCTCACAACTTCATCAATAAATCATATACTGATCATTTACTAATGGTTTGTTCATCATTTGTTCATGATTAACAATTGTTTATTGAGATAATTATACAAAACAATTTTGACATAAATACTTCAATGATTTATAAGTGATAAATAATGTATCAACTAATAACTTATAAACCATCTACTAATGATCAGTTTGATATATTACATGATTTAAACTTTTTTTACGATAACTTACAACACATTTGTAAATCATTAGCATACCACTCATTAATCATTTATGAAAATATAGTCATGTTTTGTAAATGATTTGTTCATCATTAACTAATAATTTAAAATGACTTATAACAGAACGTTATTATATAGTGTTACCCAAATAACAAATAAAAGCATGCAAAATATTTATTTATAGAGATTAGATCTGTTAGGGGAGGAGCCACTCAAATATTGGCAGCACCCAATTCTTTAAAATTTTTGCTAGCAGTTCAATTTTACCTGTTGTTCATAATTGACCAGCACAAATAGATATGATAACTGGTAAATCTGACAAATTCATCCAAATAAAATAAATAGATATATAAATTTTAAAAATACAAATATATCAAAAATAAATAGAAATTTGTCAACTGTACAGCAGTACTCAATGTACATACTGTACACATACAGTAGGACTGCAGAGCTTGCCCTGAGCAAGTATCTCTGTCACAGAATGATCCTAAACAACAAGATCCTACTGCAGCATGTACTGAAGAGTCCAAAGACAAACAGAGTAATCCACAACAGAGCAAAAGGCAAAAACACATGCACAAAGTAATCCACAAAAAATGGAACCCATAAAAACAGAGCAACAGAAAACACGTAACAAAAGTAATAAACCAGCAACAAAAGACATAGAAACCCGGGCTTATATCTGGATGAGTTAACCAGCTAAATGAGACACAGCTGAAGGTAATGAGATTTGATAGTGGAGACAAAGGGTGATGGGAACTGAAGTCCAGAAGAAACAAACCAAAACTAAGAAGAGTGCCCTCTGGTGGCTATACATGGGCACACCAACTAGACCCTGTGACAATTTCAAGTTTTGTGTGTGTGTCTTTTATCAGATTTACCAACTGTTATAATATCTTTAGTACTTTCCTTAATTTCAAGTAGACAAAGCTTCTGGTAGCAATACAGTGGGAGAGTTTTTGACAGCATCAATAATTTGGCTATATTCAACAACAACACTTGCCTGTGATCAAAGATAGTGAGAGCTGATTTCATCCAGGAATCGTAAAATCAAAAGGGCTTACCCACATTCATATTGCTCCATGTGTGCACGCACCTATGTTGCTTAGTAAGGAATGTGCTTGTAGCATTTCATGGAAACAGCATTCTAATTTCTGATTGGCTGGTGGGTGGCATTTAACTCTGTAAGAGTTCTGCAGATCTGTTCTGCCAAGACCAAATACATTAACATTGTCATATCCATCACCAAGCTAAAATTTTCAGAGAAATGCAGTATATGTATCACTTGTCTGCTGGGCACTACAGCCTACTTTTAAAAGTCTCTTACTTTTAAATGCATCCAATTCTAAACCCCCCTGGAGACAAGCCTGGTCTTCTGGTTTGGCCAGTTTACAATGCACACAAACGACCCCCTCTCATTAACAACTGTGAAGTTACTTCTTGTGATTTCAAGGGTTGTGAAACCTAAGTCGTAGGGGGTTGGGGGGCCCAAAGTAGGGATGCACCGGAATGAAAAATATGAGGGCCGAAAGGCCGAACATGATTTTTCATGTTTTTTACCATTGTATTTTGCCATTTTTTTCACCATTGCATAAAGTAAATTCACCAGTTTTGAATTTAATTTTAACTTAATATTAATAAGTTAATAATATATAATGAATCAGCCATGTATTTTGCTGAGCAGAAGATACTTTTTAAAAAAAAAAAACAGATTTTTTTTTCAGATCCCACAGATACAAATCTATTACAGATTTGAAGACTTTGTGTTAATGTTATAGTGAATGTATTAATATAGCTGTTGTAATTATTATTATTATCATCATCATTATTGTCTTTTTTATTTTATTTTATTTTCGACTATGAATGTTGATGGAGCCTTTTGTTGATGTTGTTGTTGACAACAGCATGCAGATTTATAATCACATTGTCACATCCATGTCCTTTAAAAAATGATAAAAATATTACTGATGAGTAGCACTGTTTGAGTGCAGATATTCCTTGTGCTTTGGCCTTTGAACCCTGTGAGCTCGTGCAGAGCTGTTTGAATGCATGCAATTCATGCGTGTATTAGAAAATATAATATTCACCTATGTGTCCACAAAGAAAAGAAGAATGTTTTCAACATTTAACAACCAGCGGTCATGATGAGGTGAGCGCCAGTGATCTCTTGTTTCTCACACCGCTCCGTGGTCTGCTGGACAGAGGACAGAGATCAAATCATGCTGCCTATGGACTCAATTAACTGCTAAGCTACTAAACATTTACAATACATATATAACAGATAGATTTTTAATTCATCGTAGATGGAGCTTTTAGTCACGGGTTAAACAGGTTTGTGTGCATTTTGTTTTGTGTCTTCAGTAAAGACTATTCGTGATTTCACATGATTTCATGATAAATTATAGAGTTTTTTTGTTTGGTTTTTGTCTTTATCACTCAATCAATTTAATTTAAAAAGTTTTAATAAGACTTTTTTTTAATTAACTTGCAAATTCTGTCAGTTTATAGTTAAAAACAATTAATTAATTGACTTTTTAGAATCAACTTAGAGTAAATGAGCACATTACACAATATGTAATTTGTGTAATGTGCTCATTAAAGTCGAGCGACAAATAAGGACAGCAGTTTGTAAGTGTTTTGCCTCGTTTCATGCGTGATCGTCGTTGCTAGGGAAACTTTGGTTTATTTACTGTGTGTCTTACCCTGGTAAATACGTGTGAAGTGGCGTTTGGTTTTGCGTTTGCCTATCACTTCTCTTCTCCATCTACATGACGTCATTAGGATCTGTCATTCAGAAGCATGGCTTTTCCTATCACTGCTACGCTGATGACACTCAACTCTACTTCTCATTCCAACCAGATGACCCGACGGTAGTTGCTCACATTTCAGCCTGTCTGAGTGACATTTCTAGCTGGATGAATGACCATCACCTTCAGCTCAACCTTACTAAGACTGAACTGCTGGTGGTTCCAGCTAACCCATCGTTTCATCACAACTTCTCTATACAGCTGGGTTCGTCAACCATAACTCCTTCCAGGACAGCCAGAAACCTAGGAGTTGTGATGGATCATCAGTTAAGCTTCACAGACCATATTGCTACAACGACCCGGTCCTTATACAACATTAGGAAGATTAGACCCTTCCTGTCAGAGCAATCCACCCAACTTCTTGTCCAAGCTCTTGTTCTCTCCAAACTGGACTATTGTAATGCTCTCCTGGCGGGCCTTCCTGCATGTACTATCAAGCCTCTACAACTGATCCAGAATGCAGCAGCGAGGGTTGTCTTCAATGAGCCGAAAACAGCCCATGTTACTCCTCTCCTCATCAGGTTACACTGGCTACCAGTAGCCGCTCGCATCAAATTCAAGGTACTGATGCTTGCCTACAAGACGACCACTGGCACGGCGCCAACATACCTAAACTCACTAGTTCAATATTATGCGCCCTCCAGAAGTTTGCGCTCTGCAAGTGAACGACGCCTTGTGTTGCCATCCCAAAGAGGTTCAAAATCACTCTCACGGACTTTTTCCTGGACTGTGTCCAGCTGGTGGAATGACCTCCCGATCTCAATTCGAACAGCTGAGTCTTTACTCCTTTTCAAAAAACATCTAAAGACTCATCTTTTTCGCCTGCACTTAACCAACTAATACTAGTACTTACATTTTCTTTTTCTTGTCTATCATATTAATAAAAAAAAAAAAAAATTAAAAAAAACCCTGGCTACGTGTTCTGTGCTAGACTAACTGAGACTTGTCATAGCACTTGTATACCGTTGTTGTTCTCTTGTTGATCTGATTGTTTCTACTGTTCTCATTTGTAAGTCGCTTTGGATAAAAGCGTCTGCTAAATTATTAAATGTAAATGTAAATGTAAATGTTGTGATTAAATAATTTACAGATGCTGGTCATATAATTAGAATATCATCAAAAGTTGATTTACTTCACTAATTCCATTCAAAAAGTGAAACTTGTATATTATATTTATTCATTACACACAGACTGATATATTTCAAATGTTTATTTCTTTTAATTTTGATGATTATAACTGACAGCTAAGGAAAATCCCAAATTCAGTATCTCAGAAAATTAGAATACTGTGAAAAGGTTCAATATTGAAGACACCTGGTGCCACACTCAAATCAGCTAATTAACTCAAAACACCTGCAAAGGCCTTTAAATGGTCTCTCAGTCTAGTTCTGTAGGCTACACAATCATGGGGAAGACTGCTGAATTGACAGTTGTCCAAAAGACGACGACTGACACCTTGCACAAGGAGGGCAAGACACAAAAGGTCATTGCAAAAGAGGCTGGCTGTTCACAGAGCTCTGTGTCCAAGCACATTAATAGAGAGGCAAAGGGAAGGAAAAGATGTGGTAGAAAAAAAGTGTACAAGCAATAGGGATAACCGCACCCTGGAGAGGATTGTGAAACAAAACCCATTCAAAAATGTGGGGGAAATTCACAAAGAGTGGACTGCAGCTGGAGTCAGTGCTTCAAGAACCACTACACACAGACGTATGCAAGACATGGGTTTCAGCTGTCGCATTCCTTGTGTCAAGCCACTCTTGAACAACAGACAGCGTCAGAAGCGTCTCGCTTCAAAAAGGACTGGACTGCTCCTGAGTGGTCCAAAGTTATGCTCTCTGATGAAAGTAAATTTTGCATTTCCTTTGGAAATCAGGGTCCCAGAGTCTGGAGGAAGAGAGGAGAGGCACACAATCCACGTTGCTTGAGGTCCAGTGTAAAGTTTCCACAGTCAGTGATGGTTTGCGGTGCCATGTCATCTGCTGGTGTTGGTCCACTGTGTTTTCTGAGGTCCTCTCATAACACCTGAGCAGTGCCACAGACTGATCGACTCCATGCCACGCAGCATTGCTGCAGTAATTCAGGCAAAAGGAGCCCCAACTAAGTATTGAGTGCTGTACATGCTCATACTTTACATGTTCATACTTTTCAGTTGGCTAAGATTTCTAAAAATCCTTTCTTTGTATTGGTCTTAAGTTATATTCTAATTTTCTGAGATACTGAATTTGGGATTTTCCTTAGTTGTCAGTTATAATCATCAAAATTAAAAGATATAAACATTTGAAATATATCAGTCTGTGTGTAATGAATGAATATAATATACAAGTTTCACTTTTTGAATGGAATTAGTGAAATAAATCAACTTTTTAATGATATTCTAATCATATGACCAGCACCTGTAGGTGATTTAACATTATTTATTCAGGTAGATTCTATTAAAAAAGCAAGCCTTAAAAACTACTCAAAAATATTATGTGTATTATTGCTACCATCATTTTTAAGTAGATAGCCTAGCTCATACTGTTTTTTACAGTGTGTTTTTCCCGCTCTTTAATGTGGCGTGACAGATCACTGTATTCGACTCAGTAAAATCTGAATGTGAATCAGTCATCTTTTCGATTACAATGAGACATTTGTTTCATTAAATTATACAGCTTTTTTTTTTGTGAGAAGCACAAAGCTTATTGCTATTATTGGGGGGCCAGGCACACTATAATAATAATAATAGTAAATGTAATCGAAGACATGAAATTTTCAAGCATACTGTCCCTGCTGCGAGTGTATGACACATGCTATGATTTCTGCTAATAATCCAACATATATTAAAATCAGTTGCCAGGCCATGGGAATTTCCCCTGGTGCTTCCAATCTGGACCATTTACATGTGCAATTCTCTCAAAATATGATAACTTTAATCTGTAATTGCTTCGACTTAATTCTTGTAATTTTGCCTTTACTTTCAAAATATTTAGATTTTAATCACGTTGCTACAACTTTATTTTCATAATTTTTTATGATTATGAACTTCACGCGACATCAACACCTCCGTGCAGCTGTGGTTGTACAGTAAGATATTATCACTGGACCTATTCAAACCGGACAATGGACCGTTCGACCTCTGAATCCAGCAGTCTCCACCATAATATCGAAGTAAGTGCGCATCATTGATCATTGTTCTCACTAAAATATTTTCGCATAGCATGAGATCTGCAGTTTAGTTTAAAGATGAATTATTGTGCATCCATAGCACTCCTCGCTGTCATTAAAACAGCGTGCAACAGGAAAAGTGATCAAGCGCATCCACTAAATATGTCTTCATTTAAACTTCTGCGTAATGACTTTATGTATTTTCAGTGCTTTTCTCCATTAATGAGAGTGGAATATTTAATGTAAATGTGTATATTGAATTGAAAACCGATTTTAAAATCGTTCCTTACTTCATTACTTTTCTCATGGCAGGAAAAAAAGTGCGTACGCATGGTTTAGAATGTCCGTATGGTGCATACATATTTACGCAAAGTTTATTTTTTATAAATCCCGATATGTGTACAAAATTGCGTACACAATTTCTATGCTTATTTTGTGTGTACGCAACGTTTATAAATGAGACCCCTGAACTGTAGTTAAGACTACGCAAGTTTGCGACTTGCCGTGGTGTTTAACTAAAAAAATTGTGTCTTGTGCCACCTGGTGGATACTGTGTGAAGCACAACAATGTTTAAAAAAAAATTAAAAAAGCGCCTGCAGGGAGCTCTGTTATCACGCAGGCTGCCACGTGAAAAAAAAACCCACATTTTCAGTGGCCAGATCTGTAACGCACTGCTCAAAAAAATAAAGGAACACTTTAAAAACACATCAGATCTCAATGGGGAAAAATATTGTGCTGGATATCTATACTGATATGGACTGGGTAATGCGTTAGGAACAAAACGATACCACATTATTTGATGGAAATGAAAATTATCAACGTACAGGTGACTGAATTCAAAGACACCCTGAAAATCAAAGTGAAAAACTGATTCAGCAGGCTAGTCCATTTAGCTGAAACTTCATTGCAACAACTCAGAATGATCCTCAGTAGTTTGTATGGCCCTCACGTGCTTGTATGCATCCCTGACAACATCAGGGCAAGCTCCTAATGAGACGACGGATGATGTTCTGGGGTGTTTCCTCCCAGATCTGGACCAGGGCTTTACTGAGCTCCTGGACAGTCTGAGGTGTAACCTGGACTAAAACATAATGAGCCAGAGGTGTGCTATTAGATTTAGATCAGGGGAGTGTGGAGGACATTCAATGATATCAGTTCTTTTATCCTCCAGGAACTGCCTGCATACTCTCTCCACATGAGGCCGGGCATTGAACCCAGGAC
This sequence comes from allo-octoploid hybrid of Carassius auratus x Cyprinus carpio, assembly GCA_024542945.1. Lineage (NCBI taxonomy): Eukaryota > Metazoa > Chordata > Actinopteri > Cypriniformes > allo-octoploid hybrid of Carassius auratus x Cyprinus carpio. The sequence goes on from JANHFF010001159.1 coordinate 274,422, forward strand.
CCACTGCACCAGTGCAGGGTCTGACAGTGTGTCCAGGATTTCATCCTGATACATAATAACAGTCAGGGTGCCCGGTCTAGCCTGTAGAGGGCTGTGTGTCCCTCCATGGATGTGCCTCCCCAGACCACCACTGACCCACCACCAAACCGGTCATGATGAACGATGTTACAGGCAGCATAACGTTCTCCACGGCTTCTCCTAATTGAATGTGGATATGTAGTGATTCATGAATCATTAGAGACTGTAATTCAAGGTTGCTTGCATTGCTCAAGAGCACAATATGCTCAACCAGATATAAACCAATATATCAGACGAGCTCTGCTCCAGCAGTATAAGGAAACCTCTAACTGCCGGCAATCTTCTTAACTCCTCCGTAAGTGTGATGTGGGGGGGTGTACTCATATAAGACTGTTATGCTCCCAGGGAGCAGACATGCTGAACCTGACCAACATGATTCCTTCTGAACACACCAAAGCAGTGACAGTCGATGGACAGCTCAGACTTTCTTCATCGTATCCGCCCTCTTCCTCAGTCTTATAGTCCTCCTGTTTCTCTGTGATCCAACTAAGCTACTGAGTTGTTTGTAATGAGTGTGTGTGTGTGTGTACCAGTGATGCGCGGGTCAATGTATAAACAACCCGCAACCGGCCGACGTTTTCAACTAACCCGCCCACAACTCGGATTGCAAAAAAAGAAAAAGAAAATATTGTACCCGACCCGCTTCCTGACCCGCATTTTTTAAAAGTAGTAAATGCTCATCGTAGCGCAGGGGCGTAGAATAAGGGGGGGGGGGGCACCAGGGATGTGTCCCTACCAATGTCCAGCGACTGCCAAACTGTCCCTAGCGATAATTAAAAAAAAATACAAAATTAAATATATGTATATGTTTTGTAACTTCGCATCTGATGACGCATCTGAAACATCATACCATTGATATTATTACCTAAGAAGTTAAAGTAACTAGGCTACGTTAGAAAACAGCACGCTTTCAAGGATTTATTATTTTTAAATGGGCGGAATGTAGTCACTCACCGGACAAGAAGCGCAACAGCTGATGATACTGAACTGCAGCGTGCCGGTTAGAGCGCTTCTCGTTGTCGAGTCAAGAACTGATTGCATTGGTTTTCGGATCACCAGTACACTGAACCGAGAACCGTTTCTGTCGGACACGTCCGATTTGAGAACCGAGGAGCTGATGATACTGCGCATGCGTGATTCAGCGTGAAGCAGACTGACACACAGCGCGTCTGAACCGAACTGGTTCTTTTGGTGATTGATTCTGAACTGATTCTGTGCTAATGTTATGAGCGCGGGTACACCGAGGGCTTGAATGAAGGGCAATCTGGCGAAACGTAAGTTTATTTAATAACAAATAAATCGCAATGGATTATGTATAGTAAGTGGATCATGGTTTCTGTGCTGATGACACCTAATTTATTTACTTTATATCTTCAAGATTTAAATCCTCGTATGCACATTATTGCTGTTACTGTATTTGGGTGCGTTGTTGCAAAACTTAATTGTAAACTTTTCATGATTACGAGGTTTTTAACTGACTAAAGTTATGATTACTGACTTTGTATATTTGAATGTCTGATAGACTTGAACCCATGCCCAGCGCTGAACCACCATCACCCCCGCGAGAGTGGCTGGCAGGCTGCATCGTCCACCAGCACGTACCATCGGGAGGCCCCGAAGCAGAGGTGACGGTGGAAGGGAAACGTTTCCGGGCCCTGCTGGACTCAGGCAGTGCGGTCACCCTCATCCAGTCGCGGTTGTGCCCCCATCGAAGCAGCCAGAAAAGCTTCCTCCCGATTACCTGTGTACATGGAGACACTCGCCAAGTACCGGCCCGAAGAGTCACTATTTCGTCACCCCAAGGCGCCAGGCTGGTGGAGGTTGGCCTGGTGAAGGACCTGCCGGTGGCCGTACTGCTGGGGAGGGATTGGCCCGGCTTCGACAGACTGCTCACCGCTGCTACTCAGCCTGCCAGCCCCGAGGGGAATCATCGAAGACAGAGACGGCCTCGGGCACCCCGCCGCCGTCCGGCGCTGCTCACCTCCGACAGTGGGAGAGAAGGTGAGTCCCCCTCCCAGCCTACTAACTTATTTTATGATGTGTACCAACAGGAGGCTGGAGGGGGCTCGTTTGCCAGGGAACAGCGGGAGGACGACATACTCAAGCACTGTTGGGCACAAGTGCGAGTCGTGGATGGAGAGGACGTCTTTCCCCGGCCCCACCCTCTCCCACATTTTGTCGTGGAGAAAGGCTTGCTGTACTGTGTCGCCCAGCGAAGGGGGGAGGAGAAAAGGTTGCGTGTGTGTGTGTCTCGAGCCAAGACTCGAGCCAAGACTGAGACCATCCTGGAGCTGGCCCATTCCCACCCCATGGCAGGTCACCTCGCGGCAGCCAACGCCACCCAACGCATCCGCGACCGCTTCCACTGGCCGGGCCTGGAGGCCGAAGTAAAGCGGTTCTGCCAAGCCTGCCCGACCTGTCAGGCCCCGTCGCCCAGGACCCCTCCCCCCAGCCCACTCATCCCGCTGCCTATCATCAAGGTGCCCTTCGTGCGGATTGGAATGGACATAGTGGGGCCGTTGCAGAAGTCTGCCCGTGGGCATGAGCACATCCTGGTCATCGTCGACTACTTAACGAAGGAGTGAAATGATCGTTTTTACCAATAACATGCAGACATTGTACGTAATTGACCAATCGTGGTGCGTGAGAGGGTGGGATCTACAGAGAACGGTCAAAGTGATGCAAATATGTGTACACATTAGTGTTCGACTTGAAGCAGCACTGAGCAGACTGATCAATGTATGACGTCAAAGTACTGTGAGAGCGTTTCAAAAGCACAAGAAGCCGTCTGCTCTCTAGAGCTCTCACCGTACTTTGTTTGCGCTGCGCAGACCAATTGTTGTATAACAAAGCCAAAACATGGATATTTTAGGCAATATAGAAATCCTAGTAATAAGCTACACTTAAAAATATTTTATTATCAGATATCTATCTTGCTACTTTAAAAAAATCACTCTGAGTCACATAATATTCATGGGTCCTGTGCTGAAACTCTTTATACAAAGTTACATGCATAGACAGCTGAGAACTTATGAGTATAGCATATTATACTGATTTTCATACAGTCATCTATTGCAAATACAGGTTCTTATGTTAATGATTCTTCATGATTTTAACTTTCATGAAATCATACTCTAAAGGTTTGGTTTTACTGGAATCACATTCTGCAAAGCTCCTGTTCTCTTAAGGGAAACAGCAGGTAACCACTGAATGTCATGTGTTTATTCTTGTCATCATATATCCTCCTTCCAGACCAAAGTCTCACATAGACGACATCTCCAACCTCCAGAATCAACACAACTCCTTTTGAGGAGTTTACAACGTGCTGATCCTGATGTCCATGTGCTACAACCACCTTCTCTCCGTTCTTCACAATGGAGACCGTTGATGAAGTTGAGGGATTACTATAACCATAGACAGAGAAGCTGAACATGTACGCTCCTTTCAGTGGGGCAGTGAAAATACCTAAAGCAGATAACAAAGATAAAGAAGAGAATCAGCTGTGCACAGTGTAATAGTTTTGAAACACGTCAGATCATTTGATTCTCTTATTCACATTACACAACTGCAGAGAGGTTTGAATGAAGCAGAAGGATTCTCGTTACTATTGAGTTTTGTCATTGATAATTACCTGTAATTGGGTTGTAGGCGTTCCCGATGTTTGTGAAGACGTTCCTGTAGGTTAGAGTGATTTCAGTGGTGAAAGGACCGATATGTCCACTGCCAGATTCCATCAGAGAAGCTGAAAATGCTATCTCTCTGTCTGTGATTGAAAAATATTAGCAATATTGTGATATATTACTGTTTAACACTGAGGATGTAAACACTGATCTTAATAGAATTCAATCACAGTTTTACCTCTGTTTTCCTTTCTCAGCTCCTCCACTTGACTCTCAGTAAGATTAGACATTTCTGTGAAAATGTTTAAAATGCTTATTATAACAGATAGAGATAACATCATTTACACAGTAAGTATTCAATTTTACACTATTGTTTACACCATGCAGTGTATTGCATTGGTGTTTCCCTGAGGATCTCTGATAAAAGAGTGACTGTTCTGGTAAGATACCATCAGTTTTCTTGTTCAGCTCTTCCAGGATGACTGTCTGTTGTTCTGCTGAGTCCTTCAGTCGTGTCTCTAAGGCTTATTATAGCAGAGAGATAACAGTTCACAATAAATTTTACATTATGCAGTGTATTATGATTGTGTTTTACTCTGAGGATCACTGATAAAAGAGTGAAGGTTTTAATGAGGTACCATCATTTTTCTTGTTCAGTTCTTCCAGGATGACTGTCTGTTGTTCTGCAGTGTCCTTCAGTTGCGTCTCTAAGGCTCTGATGTTGGCTTTCTGCTCTGTGACGGTGGCGGTCAGTTCTCTCAGTGCTGCGTGGATGTCAGAGAAGCTCAGATGGCAGTATTGTTGGCTGTCAGTTTCATCTCTCCGAGGGTCTGTCTGAGCTGGATACTGTCTTCTGTCCTCAGTGCTGAGATGTTGACTGATCTCATTCTCAGAGAGTCCTCCATCTACCTGCTGCTGTACCACAAACACAAAGGTTTCCAGCAGCAGCAGTGTACATAACAAACCCTTCATTCTTCACTGATGTTCAGCTCTTGCTCTGTCATCCTCACAGACCCTCATGCTCTTTTTATAGTGTCCTGATTTACTGTCCTTTGTGCTTGATTTATAGTGCTTCAGATAAAAAGTTAATTGTTAATCGTATTTAAAGGTATGTTCCGGGTTCAGTAGATATTGAACTCTATTCACAATGTTGAGCACAACAGAAAATAACTAATCTTTTTTAAATTGATATAGAAATGTCACGCCACTTTCTGGTATCCATGTGGATCTGGATGTAAATTTAGAGAGACAAAATCAGCAAGTAGTGTTTACATATATAATGTTGAAACCTTGTGAGAATACTACTGAAATAGGGCATGATTTAATGTTTACTGGTTTAACTAAAGAATGAGTTGACAGTTATTTCTGTGGTAATTGATATCATTGCTGATGGAGTTTGAATGTTATTTCCCCCACATGCAACAACATCTTATATCAACAGTGCATGGATCAATAAACAAAAAACAAACAAAAAAAGAACAATTTATTTTATTATTTTCTTATTATTAATGTATAACTAAATTATAGATAATATATTTATATTAATATATAAATGTAGATAATATATTAATCTTACTTTTTTCAGCAAAAAATAAATAAATAAATAAATGCAATATAATTGTTAGTATTAATTGTGAACATTGTCCTGAGATGTTGTCAAAATCATGTCATGTGTCGTGTTTTTTTTATAGCATTTTGAAATATGCCTATCCCCTGAAATACGTTATCAGACACTCACTCACTCACACACACACACACACACACACACACACACTGTCACTCACACACTCTCTCTCTCACACACACACACACACACACTGTCACTCACTCACACACACACACACACACACACTGTCACTCACACACTCTCTCTCACACACA
>JANHFF010001159.1:282500-467828 GCA_024542945.1 allo-octoploid hybrid of Carassius auratus x Cyprinus carpio
TCCTGAGTTCCCTACTCCACCATGGCCTACTGAGTTCCCTACTCCACCATGGCCTCCTGAGTTCCCTACTCCACCATGGCCTCCTGAGTTCCCTACTCCACCATGGCCTCCTGAGTTCCCTACTCCACCATGGTCTCCTGAGTTCCCTACTCCACCATGGCCTACTGAGTTCCCTACTCCACCATGGCCTCCTGAGTTCCCTACTCCACCATGGTCTCCTGAGTTCCCTACTCCACCATGGCCTACTGAGTTCCCTACTCCACCATGGCCTCCTGAGTTCCCTACTCCACCATGGCCTACTGAGTTCCCTACTCCACCATGGCCTCCTGAGTTCCCTACTCCACCATGGTCTCCTGAGTTCCCTACTCCACCATGGTCTCCTGAGTTCCCTACTCCACCATGGTCTCCTGAGTTCCCTACTCCACCATGGCCTACTGAGTTCCCTACTCCACCATGGCCCTCTGAACTGTCTGTACCACCATGCCCCCCCCCCCGAGCTCCCTGATCCGCCCTGGAGGCCTCCTGTGTGTCAGTCTTGGACTGGCCTCCACGGCGCCCACCCCCCTTCCCTGGTGGCTATATTATGGCGCTGGATGCGCCTTTCAGGAAGGGGAGGTAATGTCAGGGAGTCTCTGTCACCAGTCACCAGCTCTGGACTCAATGTCCCAGAATCCTCCCTGACTCACACCTGTTCTCAGTCACGATCACTTGGAGTTCTAATCACCAGCACCTGCTGCAGCTCGTCAAGCTCCCCTTTATCTGCTCAGTCTCCACACTCTTTCCTCATCCGGTCTACAGTTCACGTCACTGAACTATACCAGACTCACTACCTGAACTTACCTGTGTTTGCTTACCTTAGATGTTCCTGTGCTCCACCGATCCCGCTCCTCCATGTTCGTCCTGCAAAGAACCAAAGATCCAGTACCTCAAGATAAACCATTCTGAAACTGACTCTCTGTGCCACACTCACCTCTTGTCTGCTCCTGTCACCTCATTCAATAACCTCTGTGTCCCTAGCCTGTGTGGTGACACCACCACCGTCCTGCAGCGTTTACCTAGAGTTAATAGAGTTATTGATGATTTCAGGAGTTTTTATACCCTAATAGGACAATATATCCTGGGAGATGCTATTTTGGTGAACTGGTTTATCCAGTTGACAAAGAATTGGTTCAAGAATGAGTCATTCACGAACCGGAACATCACTGATTGTTTCTCCTGTTCAGTGAGTGGAACGGCGCAGACAGCATCGATATCTGTAAGTTTCTAAAAAAAACTAAACAAAACAAAACAAACAAGCATTGTCTTTTCTAACTAAATCCAACCCAGTTGGATCATTTATGTTGCAGTGGTCAAAATGTAGTGAAGTCAAGCTGTTAAACTAGATCACAAATAGGTCCAAATGTCTTACATGTGTAAGCTTTGCCAATTCAGCACTGTGTCGATTTCGGCATTCGTTTTGCATGTTAAAATTCACAGAAATCTCGCAAACATTACATTTCAATGTGGAGATGCATAATGTCCTGCTACTTTTAAGACAGTATGTGCACTTCGAAAGCATATGTACCGGTTCCATATGCACACCGTTAAACTGTTAAACCATTGCCACAGGCATGAATGGAAGGAGATGCTTTAACATGCAGAATCCGGGGTTGTGGCTTTGTGACAGTACGTCAACCTGATGTGACCATCTCTGGGTGCATATTAAAGACGGGGGAAAAGTACATTGCCCCTATGATAACTGTTCCAAATGATTTCATCTTCGTTCATCGTTCTCCTCACACGTAAGTCGCAAACATAAAATGAAATCTAACTGCACCTATACCACTGTAAGCATAGCTACCTCATCAAACAACGAAAAGACTCACACAGGCTTGGATGGGGAAAAAGTATTGCTAGTGTTGAAGTGGAGGAGTTGGATGGAGATCATGCAAGTAATGAGTTAGTAGATGAGAATGATTTTATGAACAACCTGGCCTTGTTTTATCTTCAAATGCAAGCTAAAATGCTGTTGCCAGCCAGTGTGATTCAGAAGCTAATTGGAGAATTCCAGGAGATGCACAGTTACAGCACAAGTTAATTTTCCTTGAAAATAATATTAGGCGTCTCCTTGTTGATCTTTCCAAAAATTACCTCCTGAAAAGATGCAATGAGGGAGTATTTAGAACTGATCAGACACGAAAATCCTTCTTCAAGAGTAAATTCAAATATGTTGATCCGACCCCAGTTTATATGGGTATTAGTGCAAATGGAAAAGAGAGGTTTTGCCAGTATGTATCCATTAAAGATACAGTGAAGGGATTACTCTCTCAGACCTCAGCTCAAGAGCAGTATCTCCTGGCAAAATCAGACACACCGACAACCCCAGATGTGCTGGAAGACCTGAGAGATGGTAAAGTCATCAAAAACAATACATTGTTACAGGAATCACCATCCTCAGTATCCATTATCTTGAATCAAGATTCATTTAAAGTTGCTAATCCTCTAGGATCCGGCAGAAAGAGACATACGATTTTGGCAGTGTATATGACACTAGCAGAGATAGCAACACACAACAGGTCTTCTGTTGCTCCAATGCAGCTTTTATTGTTCTGTAGGGAGGAGGACTTCAAATTTTTTGGCCAAGCAAAGGTGTTTTCTGCTGCAGTTGGTGACTTGAAAGAAATGGAGGAAACTGGAATTCATGGTTCCGATGGGAGCAGTGTGAAGGATACTGTGATCGCTATAACTGGGACAATCTAGGCTCACACTGCATTGGAGGATTTACTGAAAACTGCCTCATAGACAGGGAATCCTTTCAGCAAACACCAACAAAATCAGGTCCTGTCAGATCGGTAGAAACTTACAAGAACGCTGTGGCACAAGCATCATTACAAGAAGAAATGGCCAGTGGGGTAAAGTTTGACTCTGTCTTCAATCAGTTAATGTATTATCATGTTTATCAGCCAGACATGGGGACTTGTGACTTGGTGACTTGGACTCGAGTCGACTCGAGTCGCTATTTTTATGACTTGTGACTTGACTTGACAAAAAATAAAATACTTGAGACTTGACTTGGACTTGGAAGTTAAAGACTCGGGACTTGACTTGACTTGAGACACGATGACTTGAATGACTTGAATGTTAATCACATCATGTTTTCAGTTTGAATATAAAATACATAAATTATTTTAAAAAATAAAGATGATTACTCAGCTGGAGCGCAAGCTGAGAATAGCGTTGTCATGACTGGACGACACTATCATCAGTCATGCCCTCTCGTACCTTACGCACACCACGCCCACTTAGATCAGTTATCACGTCACATCAACATGTCAGCCGGAGGGGTGCCGAGGGTCATCGCTTTTGGCTTCAAGAATTTTTTGCAAGATGGCAAAAGAAGGACGGCGCTTTGCAAGACATGCAACATTAAAATATCGGACAGCCAGACGACAACCTCCAATTTCGTCCGTCATCTGAAGAGCCATTCTGCCCAGTAAGTGCTTGTCAATTTGTTAATGTTATCTGGTTAGTTGGTAGTTAGCTAATGTAATAATAGCTAAAGTAGCCATTAAAGGTTGTATCAGCGATTTCAGGTCCAAAAAAGGCCCAAACATAAATGATCACATTCATCTAATCTTTCCTAACGATCCGCTAGCAGGCCGTCAAAAAAAACGCGTTTCTTGCAGGGGCGGCGCTAGGGCTGGGCAAAGGGGGCTCAAGCCCCGAATGTTTATAGTAAAGCTCTGAATATTTTGTTACCTTGTCTTTCTCATAGAGCAAAACAATTAATCAGAAAAACAAATGTGAATAAGACTACAGCTGCCGCGATTACCTAATCATGAAAAGTGCATATTACAGTTGTGTGTGTGTATATATATATATATATATATATATATATATATAGAGCATTGTAGCCAATCACAGACATGTCTGTTGAACGCATTGGCCAATCAGAGACGTGCAAATTAGTCGCTGTGCTGAAGATGTGTTTTGCGCGAGCTCACCGAGTTCTACACTTTCACAAACCTGTCATTATTATTGGCAATAAACTTAAGATGCAAATAAGAGATTCACTGCAAAATATTTGATATTCTTGATGCTGCTCTGATGAACTCCATTAGGACTATGCACCGCTCTGTTTGTTGTTAGGAAGACTAAAAGTTCAGCGGTCTAGCTCATCATTGTCAAAATGATTAAAGAAGTGAACGAATGCCTGGTAAAATGTAAGTAGATAAACATTTAACATTTTTATTTATTTATTACATTTTGCCTTTTTGAATTGAAAATATGCTATTATGTACTTTATTAATTTAGAGACAATACATGCATAAATACAAATAAAATATTAGTTGCAAATAGTTAAAATTATTTCACTAATACAATAAGCCTTTCTTTCTTTTTCTTTATTCCCTTAAATCACTTTTATAATTAATTAATTCCTTTAAATAAAAATAAGCAATTTTAGTTTGGGCTTAAGCGTCCACTAATAAGAATCAGTGTAGAAGGGCCAAGTCTGGAGGATTTTGATGCTAAGCAAGATAGTAAATAAAAACTACAAAAAGCCTCAAACAACTATTTTTTTTTACCCTATATCATGTTTTCATGTCTGCCCGACCATACAGTACATCTCATTCTTGTTTTTGCTTCTGTTTCACAGATATGCAGAGTATGAAAGGGCAAGAAACACCTGCACTGATGCTACACAGCCTGCAATTTCCCAGTTCCTCCAGTCTCGTCCTCAGGAAGCCTATTCAGATAATCATCCAAGACAGAAGGCCATAACAAATGCCATTCTAAGAGACCTGGTGATAGGATGTAGCATGCCTCTTTCAATCACTGAGAATGGACATTTCCGACACTTCATGTCTGTGGCTGACTCCAAGTAACAGCCTGCCTGTCGTAGGACAATAACTTTAAAGATAGAATCCCTTGTTGCAGAGACTAAAGAGAAAATAAAAGTCCTTCTTGCTAGTGCAGACCATGTATCAGTTACAGTGGATATTTGGTCAGACAGGAGAATGCGTGGCTTTTTGGGAGTCACTGGCCATGTTTTGGCAACATCTGAGCGAGTTCAGCTGAAATCATACTTGCTTGCCTGCAACAGATTCAAAGGAACTCACACAGGAGAACGGATATCAGAAGCCTTTGATTCCATATGTGATGAATATGACATCAGACAAAAACTTGACTTTGTTATTTGTGACAATGCTGCTAATATGAAGCGAGCATTTACAGTGTGTTTTCCAAAAGAGCAAGATGGTGAAGTAACTGATGACGACAATCTGGATGATGCAGAGTTGTGGGAAGACCTCTCCAGAGGTGAATGGGAGACTGTGGACCGCATGATCAACAGAGGAAGTCCTAAACGTCAGCAATGCTTTGCCCATACGCTGCAGTTAACTGTTGGTGATGGTCTCAAGGATGCACGGATCATGAACAGTACCTTAGCAAAATGCTCCAAACTGAGTTCTCTCCTGCATACATCCAGCACCTTTAAAGATGCATTTGAAGATAAGCTTGGGCAGCGAGGGATACCCGCTGCTGTGAATACACGGTGGAATTCAACTCTCCGCCAAGTCAAGGCAGTGCTCTCATTCAGTCATCAGGAACTGTGCAGTGTTGTTCAGGACACAGGCCACAGTGAGCTGGTCTTCTCAATTAGGGAGTGGAATCTGATGAAGGAGCTTTGTGATGTGCTACATCCATTTGCCGAGGCCACCGATCTTACTCAGGGAGAGAAGATTGTGACGGTCAGCTCTGTCCTCCCCTGTGTATTGTCACTAAACCACCATTTATAAAAACTCAAACAGCAAGTGCGCTTCCTGGGAAGCATGATCCATAGCCTGCAATGCTCTCTCAAGAAAAGATTCCGGGGGATCTTTGTTAATCTGAAAATGTTATCAGCAGCATCAGGAGAAGAGCTGCCATTTGCTGACCCACTCTACATCAGATCAGCTGTCCTGGACCCAGCTTTCTCCATGATGTGGCTTCAGCATGATGTGCTTGTCACCGATGACATAAAGAATGACATTGTTGACATGGTGAAAGGTCAGTGATTTTTTTTTAATGATATAGAATTAGGCATGTCACCATTATCAAATTATGGAAATGAAATTCACAACAGTTGTATAAATAATATAATACATTTTTAGAGCTGATTTTGCAAGCATATCAAACTGAGCTGTGAAATAATGAATGAGGAAGTTCACTTTCTAACAATCATGGTTTCACACTTGCCCTTTAAATTAAATTAACTTTTTTGTCTTTGTTTTTATTAGATCTGATTCTATGTGAGGTGCGACCTGACACAACATCCCAGAGTCCTGGATTCCAAGAGGTTGAAAATGAAAACCAGGAGGAAGAGAGCACTGGCTTATTCTCAGAGTACAGAAAACGCCGCAAGCAGGACACAACCACCAACCCAGAGACACAACTAAATAACTATTTTGGTCTTTGTTGTGGGCAGGCTTGTCTGTCCTTCTGGGATGCAAACAGGGGTATCCTCCCTGCACTTTTTCCTGTTGCAATGAGAGCTTTTTCAGTGCCGGCTTCAAGTGCCCCAGTTGAAAGGGTCTTCAGTCATGGTGGGATCATCATGAGGCCACATCGTGCTCGGCTTGCAGACAAGACCCTCTCGAATCTTATATTTTGCAAGTGCAATACCTTGTAAAAGAGGTAATGACTTAGGGATATACTCTGTGTGTGTGTGTGTGTGTGTGTGTGAGAGAGAGGGAGAGTGTGAGAGAGAGTGTGTGTGTGTGAGAGTGAGTGTGTGTGTGTGTGTGAGAGAGAGAGAGAGAGTGTGAGAGAGTGAGTGTGTGTGAGAGAGAGAGAGTGTGTGTGTGTGTGTGTGTGAGAGAGAGAGAGAGCGAGAGTGTGTGTGAGAGAGCGAGAGAGAGTGAGAGTGAGTGTGTGTGTGTGTGAGAGAGAGGAGAAATGTAACAAAGTTTAATGTTGTATGTAAACTGTGTTTGAGAGAGAGAGAGGGCGGTGTTCAGAGAGGAGTCTGTTGGATGTTAAGCTGTTATTTGTTTTATAGACTCAATGTTGAAAATTTCAAACATTTCAAACACTGTTGGCAGAAGTGAAAAATAAATAATTTTATGAAGTTACAATTTTGTTTGATTCCATGATGTATTTTACTACATGAGTATGAACATGAGTATTTACAATGCAAATCCAAATTATTTTAATTTACTGACAGTTACTTATATCTTGTCTTTTCACTTTATTAAGATCAGATTCTGCAGGTAAAATTACAATAATAAGCTGACTTGACTTAGACTTGACTTGACCTACTACAGGACTTGACTTGACTTGACTTGACTTGACTTGCCCAAGAAAAAAATACTTGGGACTTACTTGAGACTTGAAGGTTAAGACTTGAGACTTACTTGAGACTTGCACATGTGTGACTTGGTCCCATCTCTGTTATCAGCCAGGTCTCCCTCTCTGTTTGAGGGAATTGTTTCTGCTGATCTAGCTTTGTACATAAAGCACTTGGTGACAGGTGAGAAACAATTCACTTATTGCCAGTTAAACAGGATTAAATCAAATTTCCCATACAAAGACAGGGATGCTAACAACAAACCATGTGTGATACGGCCGGTTGTTGTAAAACTAGGTGGGCATGCTGCTCAAAACTGGTGCCTCTTACGTCTCCTTCCTTTAATGATTAGGGACAGGATTGAAACTCCACTTGAAGGTGATGTTTGGCAGTTGTGTCTCAAGCTGAGGGAGGTTGTTGATCTAATATGTGCAACAAAGAGCAATACTAACCAAGTAGCATTTCTTAAGGTTCTAATTGAGGAATACCTCCAACTAACCCAGGGAAAACACTGCAGCCCAAACATCATTACCTTGTCCACTACCCAGAGCTCATTCTCCATTTTGGTCCTCTTATTCGACTGTGGACATTGCGCTTCGAAAGCAAGCACAGCTATTTTAAGCAATGTGCAAGGAAACTTCACAACTTTAAAAATCTCTGCAGTACTTTATCTGAAAGACACCAGTTCCTTCAACCATATTTACATGCTGGCAGCTTATTTCCTCCAGTGCTTCAAACGGGAAACAACTAAGTTTGATGACCAGCTTTACCAGACTGGCATTCAGAATGCTGTCAGTGTCAAAGGACTTTGTCCAGTGGATACTCTTGAAACAACATCTGTCACATTCAAAGGAACAATGTACAAAAGAGGCATGGTTGTTGTAGTTCAACAAAATGACACCGGCTACATGTTTGGAAAAATTGTGCTCATACTGATTAATCAGTCATGTGTGCATTTTGTTGTTGAGCAGTATCAGTCGGTGCCTGTAGTGGACATGGGTGTACACTGTCTACAAAACTCTAATGATGCTTGCTATGTGTGTCTGACTGTGGACAGTATTGCAGATTACTATCCATTACCTGCATATAATCAGTTCTGTCTACACTTGATTGCCATGCAACATTCTGTGTGTTACAGATAAAAAAATAAATAAGAGACAAAAAATGGACTCCATTGTGAGTGCCATACATACGGTACTACCACAGCTAGATGGAAAGAAACTGGAAATGTTGGTGGATGAGTTGGTGTTCAAGTTAGGTGTGGAGGGCCCAAAGGATTTACAGTTTGTTAAGGAAGAAGATATTGCACATCTGCTCTCACCTATTCAGTGCAGAAAAATTCTCCATTCCTTCAAAAAAGATTTTCATTATACTGTAGATGCATTTTTATTTGATTTGCCATATTTGAAAATATTTGTATCTCTTTTTGATGATCAACTTTTTCAAATATTTTGTCATATCTTAACATTATTAAATGTATTTTTTGTTCTGTGTATTCTTTTTTTTATCTGTATGCTGACTCAAGTCTTGAATCAGCCACCACTTCACCTGAATACATCCACTCAATTAAACTGCTGTAAAAATGTATCAGATAAATATTTTTTTATTTCAATTTTTTTTTTTGCATAAATCTATTAATCAACCTCAGTCCTGATCAAAACTACCAAATGTTTTTAAAAAATCCAAGATTTTAACTCTTTAATTGCCAAGTTCATAAATGATGTCACTGATTTGGGAAAAAACACACAAAATTACATATTTTCAATATAAAAGTAAATGTGGCTGGATTTTTTTTTACTTTTTATCACATTCTTGGGCATGTCAAAGATTAGTAACAACATTGGCTTTGATGCATTTTTAGTTTTTGTGCAGCATTAGATTTTATTTTTTTTCTCCCTCATTTATTGTTCGTGGTTGTTTTTGCCCTGTTGACTTCCATTATAACGACATTTTTTGATTGCAAAGCCATGACACTATAAAATCATGCATTCTTGATGGTTGATGGTTTTCCCTGTTGGGAAGAGGTAAAATTTGTTGTTTTTACAGTTGATCACTAGGTGGGACCATTAACCCTTTAGATAGGCCTGTGCAAAAAAGGTTTAGTTTCTGGCTTGTATATGGAGTTATATGGAGTATAACAGCAAATTATAGTGTTTGTGTGTGTGAGAGATTCTTGATTGTTGGTGGTTTTCCCTGTTGGGAAGAGGTAAAATTTGTTATTTTTACAGTTGATCACTAGGTGGGACCATTAACCCTTTAGATAGGCCTGTGCAAAAAAAGCTTAGATTCTGACTTGTATATGGAGTTATATGGAGTATAACAGCATATTATATTGTGTGTGTGTGTTTGAGAGAGAGAGAGAGAGAGAGAGAGTGAGTGTGTGAGAGAGACCTTTGCGCGCTTACTTGATGTATTTGAGAAAATCAAAATGTACACCTCAGCTCTCAGAACTACATGGAGTAAACAAAAGTGTAATTATGCACCTGCTGCCTTTTAATGGTGGTGATAAGTATCGACTAAACAAAAGCAAAGTACGTGGATTTAAACACTTGCATGCCATCCTGCTGGTCATTTGATGGTGAGAAGAGCAGCAAGCAACACGAGAAAGGGCTCGACTTGTACCAAAGTTTTAGAAATTATTATGCAGCTTGACCCCTCCGGTGAGCTTCAGTTTATTTGAAGTTGGTGTTGCATTTTGGTTCATAATAAATTATGCTCATAAATCTGATGCAAAGTAGATTTCTTTTTACAGAAAAATCAAAATGTGTATCATTGAAGGATTTTAAGGTTTTAAACTGGCTTTACCATCAAGAAAAGACAAGCATTTCACACATAGGCCATCCGTACTTTTCACCATCAAAAGGCAGCAGGTGCATAAACACACTTCTTTTATATTGTTTACTCCATGTAGTTCTGAGAGCTGAGGTGCATATTTGGATTTTTTCAGATACATCAAGGTAAGTGCACAAAGGTCTCTCTCACACTCTCCCTTTCTCTCTCTCTCTCACACACACACACACACACACACACACTATAATTTGTTGTTATACTCCATATAACTCCATATACAAGCCAGAAACTAAGCCTTTTTTTTGCACAGGCCTATCTAAAGGGTTAATGGTCCCACCTAGTGATCAACTGTAAAAATAACAAATTTTACCTCTTCCCAAAAGGGAAAACCACAAAACTCGCTGGAGGGGAATGTTAAAATGCAGTGTGATGACTTAAAATCACAGTATGAAGTTCAAACAGTATTATGGGGTGTGGGTTTGAGTCTCGGTCCGGCAATACCACGACTGAGGTGTCCTTGAGCAAGACACTGAACCCCCAACTGCTCCCCGGGCGCCGCAGCATAAATGATACCCACTGCTCCGGGTGTGTGTTCACGGTGTGTGTGTGTGTGTGTGTGTTCATTGCTCCGGGTGTGTGTTCATGGTGTGTGTGTGCACTTTGGATGGGTTAAATGCAGAGCACCAATTCTGAGTATGGGTCACCATACTTGGCTGTTTGTCACGTCACTTTTTTACTATATGGGAACACAATTCAATCTGTTTATATTGCATTGTTTTGATAAATTATAAATTAAGTATTTCCTTGAAAATATGTTTTGCCCCCTCCTGTTGATGTATGGAATATGTAAGGAATATTCTGTTTAATGATTCACAATAGTATACTAATATAAGTGTTGAGGTGATAAAGACTTGTTTTGCACCCAAATTACAATGTGTCTTATGTCTTTACCAAGCATTTAACTAAACTTAACTAACCGCCCTTTACACAAACATTGTTAAAGTAGATAAAAGTCCAGTGCCAATGAAGATACAATTTTTTTAAAAAATGTTTATAAACATTTACAATTGATGAATAGTTTCCACTTTAGATTGGGTACTGCAAAAACATGAACAAATTATTAATAAATGATTTGTAAAGATGTGAAAACAGGGTAAATACTGGTCATTTGGGACCCTTTTTGTCATCAGAATGACTGTTCATAAAGTTATTAATGATTAGTAAATGTTTATAAACCTTTGCAATTGATGAATAGTTTCCACTTTAGATTGGGTACTGCAAAAACATGAACAAATTATGAATTAATTATTTAAGATGTGCAAATAGTAGAAGTCTACACAGCAAACAAATACCAAATATATGACCTTTACAGACTGTGATTATGAGTTTATGAATATATTAACAGGAATAGTTTGTGAAGTGCTTAAATAATTAAGTTACAATTTCACAACATTTGTGAATGTAAAAATGAGCATTAGCTAATCTGTGAACTGGAGTTTAATGACACTTGTAAGCATTCAAAAGTACATTAACAAATAAACTTGTAATCATTGTGTAATTTCTATTAAAATCATTTGATTTGATTAGATTTTTAAACGCATTGAAAGTTTACTGACATTTGTAAGCATTTCAGTTTACATTAAATAATGATCTGTGAATCATTTGATAATGTTTAATAAGTCCATTAGTTAACCTTAACAAGCACATTATCTCACATTTCTAGATATGTGAATATATATTAAGTAATGCTCAGTTAAACATTATATTATGTTTGTTAATGATTTATTAATGAAAGTTATTATAAAGTGTTACAGAATTTAAATTTTTGGGTGAACTATCCCTTCCTGTTACAATAATCTCATTTACACAGACCAAAGCAGCATAGCACAGTTAACAGACTTCTACACAGCATCTTTCATCACTTTGTTTTTCATACAAGTTGCCTTTTAACTTTTTAACTTCCCTTATGAAAATTAACCTTGGTTTACTACAAATAGTACCAAAGAACCACCATTATTATAGATTAACCATGGTAACAACAACAAATTCACTGTTTGCTACACTTAACATAGTTTAACCATGGTATTTGTAGTATAACAGTTATACAAATGGTAATCTCTACACAAAAAGGTTACTACTGTTTTACTATAGTAAAACCATGATTCATTTTTGTTATTATGTAATCTCAAGCTAAAATAATATTATTTCAAATAACAGCTGTGAACACTGGGGAATCACGAATTACTGATACACACTAATTATTAAACAAATGCAATTCTTGTCAGGGTTTTGCACTGACACTCTGTTTGTCTCGTGTTTTGTTCTTGTGTCTATAGGTGCGTTCGACTTGAAGCACGTCTACAGACGGTGATCGGCGAGAGCAGCCGCTTGCAGTTGGGGGCGGAGCTGAGAACAAACGTCAGGCAGGACACTTTCTGCTCCTGTTAGTGACACTCACGCGGTGAGTGTCACTAACAGGAGCATACTTTTTTGCATACTTTATCACAGATGAAGTGAATAAAATGCAGTATTTGTCAAATACACAGACATTTTAGAAACGTTTTCATAAGCAACAGAAACACTTTTTATACACTGCTTAATACAGTGCCATCTTTTGAAGAATAAAGTTCTACATAATCATATACTATTTAAATACTAATAAAGTGGGGTATATATGCTTTTTTCAGTGTTGTGTGATAAACATGACTCAATACAACAGTGCAACTACGGTAAAAAAAAAAAGAAGCTTTTGTCATGCGGTGAATTTGGCCAATCGTGAAGCAGCTGTGTCGTCATCAGCACTCCTGCAGTCGCTCTGGAGAAACTGCTGCGGCTGAGTCAGCCGGCTGCTCTCAAAATGCTCTCGCGGTGCTTTGATGACACACGTGACAGTCATGTGGCATCGGCGCCATCTCAAATCGGACAAAATTTCTAACGGCGATGCACTGCTTCAAGTCAGATTGCGATTGGTTTGTGCAGCGCTACATGAAGTCGAACGCACCTTATGTCTTCCAGCACATGGTCTAGTTGATTGTTTTCTTGGCCATGTGCTTCTTTAGCCCCTCCTGCTTGTTTCCTTTTTACCACACCCTCTTGTTAGCCTTGTTGGTCTAATAGTGCTCACCTGTCTCTTGTGTGTTTTCCACCCTATTTATAGTGCCCCTTGCCCTATTGTCTTTGCTGGTTCGTGGTCATTCTTACTGTCACTGTGTTTGTTGCTGTCTGTGGATGTGGCTGAGTATGTGTTCCTGTCTCCCTGCCTATTTGGTCTTGTGCCCTTGTCTTGTCTAGTCCTTTGTGTGGGAAGTTGTGGCCTAGTGGTTTGAGAGTTTGACTCCTAACCCTTAGGTTGTGGGTTCAAGTCTCGGGCCGGCAATACCATGACTGAGGTGTCCTTGAGCAAGGCACCGAACCCCCAACTGCTCTCCGGGTGCCGCAGCATAAATGATTACCTGTGTGTGTGTGTGTGTTCACTGCTCTGTGTGTGTGCACTTTGGATGGGTTAAATGCAAAGCACCAATTCTGAGTATGGGTCACCATACTTGTCACTTACTTTGTAGTTCCATGTTTTTGACTCGCTCCTTGTTTTAGCAATCTGTTTGTTCTTGCCTTTTGCTTTTACTTTTTATATTTATTAATTCTTCTAATCCTGATTTTTGGTTTTGTATTTTGTTTGATATTCTTTTAGTTAATGTGTTGGTTAAATTGGTAATTATTAATTTTGTTACTTTTACTTTTATCAGTTCTTTGTTTTATTTATCCCCTTGTCTTGGGAGTAATTTGTGTTCCTGTGGAGCCTTGTTTTCTCTTGTGCTGTTAGAGTTCCCGTCCTGACCTGTTCCTGTCCACTGGTTCCCTTGCCTGACATCTGGAGTGCTGCAGAGTTCATGGTCAAGTATCTGAGCTCTGCTCTTTGGTGCCTTGCTCTGGTCTCTCCTCCAGCCTGGTCCTGCCGCCCCCTCTGCTACTATAGTATTCTGCCAGTTGGTGTCTGAGGCTGTTCCAGTGGCCTTCCCTAGCTGTCTCTATGTAATGTGTTCCTGTTGTGGTATCACCTGAGCACCTCACAACCCTTTTGTATCAGTCTGTTTTGTCAATAAACCCTTGTTACTCACACTGCAATTGGGTCCTCCTTCCAGATCCTTGACAATTCTGATAATGATTCTTTGATTTCAAAGGACCGAATGCTCAAGCATACCTCGTTCATCTCATCAAAGGACACATGTTGTCCATTAGTCGAAAAAGGTGTCGGAGACGCCGTCTCCTTGCAGCAGATCTTCATTTCTGCATACAATGCAAGTTCTCAGCTGGTAAAAGTAAACCCATATATACAGTACATGCACACGATGGAATGCTTAATCCTTCATTAGATATACATCACAAAAACTGGCCAATCAGGTTGTGAACGTATCACTATGCCTTTAGGTTCGCTGTCAAAAATGCCAGTGTGAATGCTAACCGGACCAGGACTGAATGTATCTTCTTTTTCGGTCTGGACCAAACTTACCGAACTACAAGTGTGAACACACCCTAAAAAGCTGAACTTAGACCACATCATGAAACCTGTGGTGGAAATGGTCAGTTTAATATGCACAAATGCTCTCAATCACAGACAGTTCAAAATCTCACTGCTTCTTCACTGCACTGTGAGATGGCTTTCAAGAGATCATTTGCTTTCTCATTTATTTATTTAGTTTTTTTAGCTTTTGAATCCAGTGAAGCTGTTCCTCGCAGTAAAACATAATTATCCTGAGCTACATGATCCCCATTGGATTTCAAATGTTTTTTTTTTGGTTTTTGGTCGCCATGCTGCATTATATCTGAATGGCCTGAATGTGAATCTGCAAGGGAAGTTAAAGATGCTGCCTGACCTGTTACAGCGTGTGGAGACACCGTCTCACTCGGTAGAAACTGATGCTATTGTAGTACCTAACTCTATAAACCTATGGTATCATAGTTGACAAATCAATTTCTAAAGCCTCTAAATGATCGATATGATCAAAACATTGCTGAAAAACCTGTTTCACACAATATGCCACATGCTTTCTGACACCTGGCTGATAGTTTATACTTTTGTAGCAAGTTATAAGGCCTTTCATTATATTTGTAAAAATGTCATTCAGTAATTTGAGGGTGGTTATTTTGATGTTGCAAAGTTTTATTTACATCAAACAAAGACTGGATTAAATAGCCAGATATTTCACCTTAAGCTGTAAACCCATAAGATGTTACATTACTGTTATGTTTGTTCTCAGGGTGTATTTTATTTACATGGCATTGATAAGAAAGCCACTAAACACTGTGACATTCTCTGAATCCCAGATATATCTGCCGTTTTGGAGTACCATATACACTTGAACTCCTTTCTCCAACAGCAGCGTTAAGCCATTGCCTCCATTCTCTGGAGAATCAGTACTCGGGTTATTCTTTGTTAAAGCTACATGCTTTCCATTTCTATACAAGGCCAATCCTGTTCCATGCTTAGTTCCAGAATGGTAGAAGAAACTGAAATAGTAAACTCCTCGTACTGGTGCGATGAAAATCCCTGTTAAAGAAGAGACAAATCTTTATTTAACATCTGTAGACATGAATTCTACAAGTGTGTTGATAATATTTTCAGCAGTGTGGATTAATAATACCTTTAGTCTGTTGGTAGGCATCACCAACATTAATAAAGACATTCTTGTAAACCAGTGTTACATCTGTGTTTACTGGTCCAAAGAAACCATTAGATCCTAATGAAGCTGAAAATGCCACCTTTGGTCTGTCTGAAGAGATCATATATCATCTTAAAAATAATAAACATCACTCTAAGACTGTGTTAATTCAATGTGAAACCATTTCTTGGAAACACGTTTCACTGAGAAATCGCTTGTAGATTTCACAGTTACAAAGTAAATCCTACACCTATTGTTTATCAGTGTATTAGGTCTTCAGAAACATCAGTCTCACCTTGGCTTTCCTGTCTGATTTCCTCAATTTAAGCTTCACTGTTAGCAAATCTGGACATGAGCTCCTGCTGGCTGATTTCCAGAGCTTCGAGTCACGTCTCTGTGGCTCTGTAATTTCTCCTCTGTTGTTCCAAGTTCCTGCAGTAGGTCTGTGCATATTTGCAAAGGACAAGTCAGTGCTTTAATTTCATTCTGAAGAAAGGTGTCGTCTTTAGTAGTCAATTCAGAGGTGGTCGGTTCTGTTGTGACATTCGGAGCGAATATAAGGCATTTGTACAGCAGCAGAAGAACTGCTATTGTTAACCTCATTCTAATGCTTTAACTAAAGCGTGTTAGAGATGTGTCTGCTGTATGAGGATGGTTTTAACAGAATGTTACCAATCTGATGCTTTTATACCATTCTTATATCTTCAGTAATTCACACATGATGGGCAGAGTAGATTTATGACTGTTGCTCAAACTATATTGTTTCATTACCTTTATGCTAGCTTAATGATTTACAAATTGATTATAAATACAATACAGACACATGTTGTTTATGTTCTTAATGGTAACTTTGATCTGAACTTTGGACTTTGGACTTATTAACTGTAGACGTACATTCATCATGTTTGTGACCTAATTCCCCCCTCCCCCATACCCCTAGATTTTCCTCTGTATTTCACAGATTTAGGTTTGTACAGGTTTTATTAAAGGGTATTTCCATCATTTTTGGTCTTACGGTTTTTCTTGATTGCAGTCTTTTGAGTTAAAATTTCAAGACCATAACGCAAGACCATTTTTCACAAAGCACACCCATTTAGCCCATAACTTGAGCTCAGTTAGCACACAGATACCCACGTGGAAACACTAAGAGTCAAAATTGATCACACACCAATCAGAACCTTCAATAGATTGTTCCAAAACTGAAGGAACTGACTGGGGCTCTTTTATCAATGGATCCAGAGAGACGTGATGGAAAAGGTTGAGGACACCAGAGAGGAGGAAGAGGATGAGCAAGAGCAGTAAGGAGTGGAGGAAGAGGTGAAGGGAGAGAAAGAGGACGAGGATGAGGGGCACGGAGACAAGGAGTCTCAGATGAAATTTGTGCCACTAGTTGACCATGACCTTGTCCATGGTATGACTATGAGGGAGGCTGGGCAATGAGTTCAGCCAAACTTAAGTTGCTTCACCATCGCCTCGATCATAGAAACATTCAGGGAGATGTACCTCAGTGTACTCTACTGTAACTTTTGAGAGCTGTACTCTGTTACAACACATGCATCAGATTCCCTTACATACAGATAGAGTTTCTGTCTGCTTTCGTTTTGTTAAAAGTACTTTTGTAAAATCAGTACTTCTATTTGTGTAGGACACAGAGACGATGGAATGGAAGAAGCCTGACTAGACATTACAGTTGATGTGTGACAGATTTCACCCCCGCTGCCTGGCTAGGGCCAGTATAGCCTGTGGTGTCTGTCCCAGACCAAAGATGTGATGCTGGGGCAGAATATGTTTTTGTTGTTGTTTGGTGTATTGTACTGTACAGTACATTAAGGAATAGAAAATGTGCAAATGTATACACGTGTTCATCATGTGAAATGTTCCTTGAGGGGGAGAACCACAAGCAACAACTTATTACTGGCTTTTGTTTTTGTTTTTTGTAGTATTGTTTTGAATTTATCTCACCAGTGTGTAAGACTATGTTGTAGTGTGTGTGTTTTTGAGGGCTTGTGTGTGATGTCTGAGGGCAAAGTTTGGTTTTTCAGCAAGAGTGAATGGTTTTGAGTGTAGAGCTTCATTCTGACCTGAAAATAGGTTGTTTGGGGAATTGGTTGAGACGTTATGGATTTGTGTTTACTGTTTTGAGAATATGAGGCATAGTTTCAAGAAATGTGTTTAAGCAATCGAGAAAAACTGTAATGTGAAAACTACAACACTTTCTGTTGTATAATTCATGTCTACAGCCTTCTTGTCACGGAACGGTCGACAACGCCTCCTCCTGGCTTCACCAGATCACTCTCTCCTGCGTATTAGGACTGCTTTTCCTATTACCCACCTCTGCTCATTATCTCCTGATTAATCTCCTTATCATTGCATGATTATCACCTGTGTACCCTCAGCTCCCCTTTATCTGGACTGCTCTGCTGATCGTTCATTTGTGAAGTCTTGATTTACCCAAACTCTGCCTCTAGCTTGTTTCTCGTGTTTGTTCTTGTGATTTTGACTTGGACTCTGATCTCGTTTGTGAACCTAAGCTGCCAGCCCTTTGACCCATGCCTGTTTGAGTTAGGATTCGTGGATTGCCCTTACCTGTGTGCTGTTTCGAGTATTTATACTGGCCTTGCCTAGTATCCTTGAGTTATATGACTGTCTATCTCTGCTGGCTTACCTGTGTTAATAAAATACTGCAGATGGATCCGACCGCCTCAGCCTCTTCGTCACAGAAGACTTCACCAAAACAGGATCCAGCAGATTTCCATCGACTGGCCTCTGAGGTATCCTCTCAAGCTAATGTGCTGGCCGCCCATCAGCAACAGCTGGTCAAATTAACAGCTCTCACCGAGGAGCTCGTGAGATCTGTCCGAGCCCTATCCTCTCCGAGCACGGCTGAGAATCAGGCTCCGAGTGCAGCTGCACCTGCTCCCGTTCCACCTGCCGTGAGTAGCAATTCAAACCAGCCTAAATTATCCCTTCCCGAGAAATTTGATGGCTCACCTTCTGCCTGTAAGGGATTTTTGTTGCACTGCAGCTTGTATTTTGACCAGCAGACACAGTCCTACTCCACTGATGAGAGCCGTGTTTCTTTCATATGCTCCCTACTCACCGGCCGAGCTCTGGAGTGGGCTACTGCACTCTGGTATGGAGGTCAGCTCTCTTTCCCCTCTTATGATGAGTTTTTAACCCAATTCAGAGAGGTGTTTGAACATTCAGCGGGAGGAAAGGATCCAGGAGAACTACTGCTCACGTTACGCCAGGGTAATTCTACCGCAGCGGACTACACACTCTCTTTTCGGACCCTCGCAGCTCAAGCTGGATGGGAGGAGGAACCTCTTAAACTCCTGTATCGCAAGGGACTCAACTCGGACCTCCAGGGAGAGCTGGCGTGCCGCGACGATGGTAAATCCTTGAATCAGATTATGGAGCTCGCCATCCGCCTCGACAACTTGATTCGCTCCCGACGCACACCTCTCAGGTCCAGTTTCTTTGAGTGTGCTTCCCCCAGCACGGAGTCAGAGCCCATGCAGATTGGTTACACACGCCTCTCTACGGCGGAGCGGGAGAGGAGACGCCGTAATCATCTCTGCATGTATTGCGGAGAGGCGGGTCATCTGAGGGCTACCTGTCCGGTTAATCCAGCGCTCGAGAATTCTGCTGCGGTGAGTTCTAATCACTCTTCTAAATTATTCTCTGTGGATAGTTTTTTGAAGTTTAACGGACAAACTTTAAATGTAAAAGCCTTGATTGATTCTGGAGCTACTGGAAATTTTATCGACCTTGCATTTGCCAAAACTCATCATGTTTCTCTCCTCGCATGTGAGTCTGGTGTGACCGTGGAAGCGCTGGATGGACGGCCCCTGGGGTCTGGAGAGGTGCAATACTCCACGCAACCCCTTACGCTCAGCTTCGGGACACAGCATTCTGAAACTATCCAATTCTTCACGATTCACTCGCCTGGGCATCCAATAATCTTGGGGCTTCCATGGCTAGAGAGACATAACCCCCAGATTTCCTGGTCAGATGGGAGAATATCCCGGTGGTCCGCATTCTGTCAGATCAACTGCATGGCTGCTGTCCCAGGTACTGAACTCCACAGCGCTTCCCTCAAGGGAGTGGATTTTCAGAGAATTCCCCCCGAATATCACGATCTAGCTCTGGCTTTCAGCGAAACCGAAGCCTCGCATCTTCCGGCTCACCGAGCTGGCGACTGTGCCATTGAGCTTTTGCCTGGGGCTGTACCTCCACGCGGAAGAGTTTACCCGCTGTCACAACCTGAAACAGAAGCCATGAGGGCGTACATTGACGAACAGCTGGCTAAAGGTTTTATTACTACCTCTACATCTCCGGCTTCCGCCGGATTCTTTTTCGTTAAGAAGAAGGATGGGGGTCTTCGGCCGTGCATCGACTATCGTGGTCTTAATGAAGTGACAGTGAAATACCGCTATCCTCTCCCGTTAGTCCCAGCAGCCCTGGAGATGCTCCGTACTGCCCGCTACTTTACCAAGCTGGACTTAAGGAACGCATACAACCTGATTCGCATACGGAGTGGTGACGAGTGGAAAACTGCGTTTTCTACTACATCCGGGCACTACGAATATCGGGTAATGCCTTTCGGCCTGTCAAACAGTCCTTCCGTTTTTCAAGCCTTTGTAAATGAAATTTTCCGGGACATGTTACATCAGAGAGTTATTGTCTACATTGATGACATTTTGATTTATTCTGATTCCCTTGAGGAGCATGTCCAAGATGTTCGTGTGGTCCTCAAGCGCCTGATTGATAACCAGCTCTATGCCAAGCTCTCCAAGTGCGAGTTCCACCAGACACGGATCTCCTTTCTGGGCTATATTATCAGTGCGGACGGAGTTCTGATGGATGACAGTAAGGTCAAAGCCGTGGTGAAGTGGCCCCAACCTTCCTCTGTTAAGGAGCTGCAACGGTTTTTGGGCTTCGCCAACTTTTACCGCAGATTCATCCGCAGCTTCAGTGTAATTGCATCTCCCCTCACTTCTCTGCTTCAAGGAGGGGGTAAATATTTTAAGTGGACAACGGATTGTGCTGCGGCCTTTGCTCAGCTCAAGGAGAAATTCACTTCTACTCTTATTCTCCATCACCCGGATCCTGAGAGGGAGTTTATCATTGAAGTGGATGCATCTAACACAGGAGTGGGGGCTGTGCTGTCTCAGCGGTATGGTAACCCTGCGAAAATGTTCCCGTGTGCCTTCTACTCTCGCAAGCTCAACTCTGCAGAACGCAATTATGACGTGGGTGATCGCGAACTCCTGGCCATGAAGACCGCCTTTGAGGAGTGGAGGCACTGGCTGGAGGGAGCTCGTCAGCCTTTTACAGTGCTCACTGATCACAGGAATCTGGAGTACATCAGGTCAGCTAAGCGTCTGAATGCTCGCCAGGCTCGCTGGTCTCTGTCCTTTTCACGATTCGATTTTAAGATCACCTACAGGCCGGGCTCCCAGAACGGTAAAGCGGACGCCCTGTCCCGACAGTTTGACGGTCCCAGTGAAGAATCTAAGCCTGAACCCATTATTCCCCCTGCACTAATCGTGGCTCCTGTCCAGTGGGACATCATCTCTGAGATCACGGCGTCTCTAAGTAATCATCCCGCTCCGCCAGAATGTCCCGCCGACCGTCTCTTTGTTCCGTCCGGGCTCCGCCACCGTGTGCTTCAGTGGGTTCACTGCACCCCTAGCGCGGGTCATCCTGGTATCGCGGCCACCATCCAGTTGGTTTCCAATCGCTTTTGGTGGGCTTCGCTCCAGTCTGATGTCATCAAGGTTATTCATCAATGCTCCGTTTGTAACACTGTGAAATCCTCCCATCTCAAACCCGCTGGATTATTACAACCTCTGCCAGTACCACAGCGTCCCTGGTCACACATCGCTGTGGATTTTGTTACGGATCTGCCTCCATCCCAGGGGTTTACGACCATCCTCTCCGTGGTGGACCGCTTCTCTAAGTCCTGCCGTTTTATACCACTGACTGGCCTGCCCACGGCCTTACAGACAGCCGAGGCTCTTCTCAACCAAGTGTTCCGTCTCTTTGGTCTGCCCGAAGACATTGTCACTGACCGCGGGCCCCAGTTTACCTCCCGTGTCTGGAGAGAGTTGTGTTCCAAACTCAATATCAATGTCAGTTTAACGTCTGGTTACCATCCCCAGGCAAATGGGCAGGCTGAACGTCTAAACCAGGATTTGATTCGATTTCTAAGAACTTACTGCCACCAGAATCAGCAGGACTGGAGTCGCTTTCTGGCCTGGGCGGAGTATGCCCAGAATTCCCTGTTAAAGCCTGTCACTGGTCTAACGCCTTTTCAATGTGTTTTAGGTTTCCAGCCTCCCCTCTTCCCGTGGGCCGGGGAGCCATCCGACCTCCCAGCACTAGATGCATGGCTCCGGCGCAGCGAGGCCACATGGGATGCTGCTCATATTCACTTGCAGCGCGCCAGTCGCCGTTACCAGCATCAGGCAGATCGGAGGAGGTGTGGGGGTCCCAGGTACCGACCCGGCCAGTGGGTGTGGCTCTCTGCACGAGACCTCCGTCTCAAGCTCCCGAGCAGGAAACTATCTCCTCGTTTCGTCGGACCATTTGAGATTCTGCATCAGATAACACCAGTTTCTTTTCGTTTGGCACTCCCTGCTCACTACAAAATCTCACCCACATTTCATGTGTCCCTTTTCAGACCCGCTGTCGCCCCCAGGAGAGAGAGGAGCCGGGAGGAGGTTGCTCCTGTGCAGACTCCCCCCATTGAGGTAGACGGCGCGGAGGCTTTCCGGGTGCGAGAGGTCCTGGACTCCAGACGTCACGGTGGGGCGTTGCAGTACCTTATCGACTGGGAGGGGTACAGTCCCGAGGAGCGTTCCTGGGTCAGGTCTCAGGACATTCTGGATCCCACATTAACTGCTGCTTTTCACCGAGACCACCCAGATCGACCTGCTCCAAGACCCCGTGGTAGACCCCGCCTTCGGCCAGGTCCTCGCTTCCGGAGCCGCTCGCAGGAGGGGGGGCTCTGTCACGGAATGCTCGACAACGCCTCCTCCTGGTTTCACCAGATCCCTCTCTCCTGCGTATTAGGACTGCTTTTCCTATTACTCACCTCTGCTCATTATCTCCTGATTAATCTCCTTATCATTGCATGATTATCACCTGTGTACCCTCAGCTCCCCTTTATCTGGACTGCTCTGCTGATCGTTCATTTGTGAAGTCTTGATTTACCCAAACTCAGCCTCTAGCTTGTTTCTCGTGTTTGCTCTTGTGATTTTGACTTGGACTCTGATCTCGTTTGTGAACCTAAGCTGCCAGCCCTTTGACCCATGCCTGTTTGAGTTAGGATTCGTGGATTGCCCTTACCTGTGTGCTGTTTCGAGTATTTATACTGGCCTTGCCTAGTATCCTTGAGTTATATGACTGTCTATCTCTGCTGGCTTACCTGTGTTAATAAAATACTGCAGATGGATCCGACCGCCTCAGCCTCTTCGTCACACTTCTGTTCATAATCAAAGGAGACTTTACATAATCACCTCTTTTACTTTCTGAATCCACTGTATACAGTATAATAGTATGTATTTTTGTGTAATATGCAGAAGAATACAATTACCCTGCCTCATTGTTTGATGTATTTAGCTAATAAGTAGCACTTAATAACAATTTTCATTAATAGATCATTAACAAACATTATGTAACACTTAATGGATCATTGGTTAATATATATTCACATATCTATAAACATGAAATAATGTGCTTGTTAATGTTTACTATTAAAAGTATTAAACATGACCTAATTAACCCTCTGGAGTCTAAGGGTATTTTTGGGGCCTGGAGAAGTTTTGTCATGCCCTGACATTTGTGCTTTTTTCAGTTTCTTATAAATATCTAAATGGCTAAAGTCTAATCTCACTGTAATCAGCAGACACTGGGCTATAATAATATGTGAGCAGCATGTATGTACATGATTGTGTTTTTGAGAAAAAAAATGTTATGCGTGGTTAGTGAAAAACTAAAAATGTTAAATCACTTGAATAAGGCAATAAAACACATACAGAAAATTGGTTCCCAGGAATTTGGAGAACTGGAGCTTGTAGCCTAGAATTTTTTTTTTCTAAATGATGTGAAAATCATCTTGTTTACTCACTTACAGAAAACAATATATTGATTTAAATTTTCTAAGACACTTTTTGTTGGTAAAAGTCATATGCGAGTAGGCGTCAACTATCATGAATTCACACCTGAGAAGACAAAGGCCTGCATAATGAGCTGCATAATGAGCCATTCAGTCAGCTGTGTGACTGAGAGGGATGAGTTACAAGAAAGAATGTGAGGACAAAATAAATGTATATAATTTTATGTTTGTAGTTTATTTAGAATATATTTAATTATCCCACAACATAATTTAATATTCACTTGTGAGTGCAGTTAAACAGTTTATTAGGAACAATCAAAGCTGACTTTCAAACTGAATTTTTTGCATCATTACTCCAGTCACACAATCCTTCAGAAATCCTTTTAACAATCTTATTTTCTACAAAAAAAACATTTATTGTTATTATCATTATTATTATTATTATTATTATTATTATTATTATTATTATTAATGTTGAAAAGAGCTGAGAATATTTTTTTTAGGTTTTTTAGGGGGGATAAATTGAAAGAACAGCAATGATTGTTACATTTGTTACAGTTACATTTATTGTTACATTTATATTATGTACATCAAGCTTTTGAATGGTATAGTAGTGTATATTGTTATTGAAACTTCATATATTTCACTTGATTATACATTTAGTCAGGAATTATAGTTTGGAAAAAGTCTTTGGAAAAAGTCTAACTAGTAAAATGTTTACACGTTATGTGAAAACTAGTACAAGTATATAAATAAATAAAAAGAGACTTACTCATGTTTATGATCTCTGCTGAATAAAGTGCTTCATTCTTTTTTCTGAGGAAATCCAAATCTCAAATCCTCAACCACATCACATCTTTTTGGGGTGAATTATGTCTTATTCCTCTCATCGCGGAGCAAACAGTAAAATAAAAAAAACTTGAAGAACAATCTCGCTGCGTTGTCTTCTGTTGTGTGGGCGTATTCAAAAGCCGCGCGCTTCAGTGAAACATTTGAATCTCAAAAGCGCGCTCGGCGCGGGGGCGTGGTCGCATTAGAAGATAATGAAGGAAGACGTGAAAAACGGACATCGGGTTGTTTTCATATGGATTACTTTATCACAGAATATTTGTTTTCAGCAGCACTCGTTTAGTTTAAAAGTAGACATGTCAGGCTTTCTATAGATATCTCTCTCATGTCTCTTCGTTGAGTATTCACTGAGTTACAGTTCATTTTAATGACGCATTTGTATCTGAAGATCAGCGCAGACAAAGGCTGCAGACAGCACTCCTTGTTTGTTATCTTTATTTTATAAGTGCACAAAGTTTTGTTGTTATTATGTCTGTATACAAAAAAAAGTAGACCCTTTACAGATTCGATTGATGTATTGCTCTTCTCTGTACGATCAAAACTGAAAGTGTAATTTAAGTTCTTTTCGGGGGTTATCAGGAGAAAATACCCCAAAACGCGTATACGCGTTAATCGACTCCAGAGGGTTAACATTTCATGTAGATTAAAATGCTTACAAATTTAAATAAACTTCTAAATCATATGATCATGCACATCTTGAAAATCTACAAATGATTTTAACAGATGTTATTTAATGATTTAAAGCTTGTGTTAATGCACAACACTTCTGCTGGTGAGGTGTGATGCAGGTATAAGCTTAGTCTCAGGTTTGGTGTATGGGGGGGTTTAAGGTTGAGTAAGAGGTCAAGTGTACAGGGGTCAATTTGATTACTATCAGGGGACACGATTCAATCTGGTTATATTGCATTGTTTTGATAAATTAAGTATTTTCTTAAAAAAAAAGTTTTCCCCATCCTGTCAAGGTATAACTCGAGGAATATTCTGTTTAATGATTCACAATAGTGTACTAATATAATTGTTGAGGTGATAAAAACATGGTTTGCACCCAAATTACAATGTGTGATATGTCTTAAGATGTGCAAACAGTAGAAGTCTACACGACAAACAAGGACCTTGAAAGTTTACTGACATTTATAAATAAATAATGATTTGTTAATCATTTGGTAATATTTAATAAGTCCATCCGTTAACCTCAACAAGCACATTATCTCATATTTCTAGATATGTGAATATATATTAAGTAATGATAAGTTAATGTGTATTAATGAAAGATATGTCAGTTGTGTGTGTGCAGAAGCGGCTGCACAGATTGAAATTCATGGTCAAAGAGATAAGGATGAGACCACTTTGCTGTTTAAAAGCTTTTATCAAGAAAATACCACACTTGTTGTATCAATGCTTTCTGAATATGTTTTATTAAGAGAATAGTGTAGAGAAGAAAAAAGCTGCAGTAGAAAGAGCACTGATAAGAAGAGAGACACAGAAGGATGCAGTGGAGTCTGGAGGAGGAGCATGAAGGGGCGAGAGTTGTTTAAAGACCCTGAGGGCGTGTCCAGTCTGGATGACCTCATTTGGGGAGGTCACTAGTTTAAATCAGACAGAGTAAAAGTTCAGCGGGAATTAGAGAATCAGCCACATTCGATTATTAGGAAGATAATAAACGAGAGCAGATCTGAATGATGCGACCATATACTCCTGGCAGTAAAGCAATCTAATTCTTTCTTTCTTTCATTCTTAAATAACACTGCATGTCAGATTCACATTGTTTTAATATCAAATAGTTTATCCATAGTGTACGACCATTGCTCTAAAGAGAAAAGTTTTTGTGGTTTATATAAAACAGCAAGAGATTCATCAACAGGAGTCATCCTTTTTCATGTTTATAAATATTCTCTGTAGTCTTCTGATATATGATTTTGTAGCTGAACCAATCCAGACATTTATTGAAGTACACAGGACAAACTCAATGATGGCAGAGTAGAACTGTTTCAGCAGCTCCTGTGGCAGGTTAAACTTCCTCAGCTGGTGAAGGAAGTACAACCTTTGTTGGGCCTTTTTCACAATGGAGTCAATGTGATTGTCCCACTTCAGGTCCTGAGAGATGGTGGTTCCCAGGAATCTGAATGACTCCACTGCAGTCACAGTGCTGTTCATGATGGTGAGTGGGGGGAGTGCAGGGGGGTTTCTCCTGAAGTCCACAATCATCTCCACTGTTTTGAGCGTGTTCAGCTCCAGGTTGTTAAGACTGCACCAGACAGCCAGCTGCTAAGCCTCTAGTCTGTAAGCAGACTCGTCACCGTCCTGGATGAGGCCGATGACTGTAGTGTCATCTCCCAACTTCAGGAGCTTGACAGAGGGGTCTTTGGAGGTGCAGTCGTTGGTGTAGAGGGAGAAGAGCAGTGGGGAGAGAACACATCCCTGAGGGGCACCAGTATTGGTGGGTCGGCTGTTTGACATGAATTTCCCCAGTCTCACTAGCTGTTTCCTATCTGTCAGAAAGCTGGTGATCCACTGACAGATAGAGCTAGGAACAGAGAGCTGGGTCAGTTTGGTTTGGAGGGCTGTTGGGATGATGGTGTTGAAAGCCGAACTAAAGTCCACAAACAGGATCCTCACATAAGTCCCTGTTTTGTCCAGATGTTGCAGCATGAAGTGCAATCCCAAGTTGATGTAAGCAAACTGCAGGGGGTCCAGTAAGGGTCCAGTGATGTCCTTCAGGTAAGTCAGAACCAGTTTTTCAAATGACTTCATGACGACAGATGTTAGAGCCACAGGTCTGTAGTCGTTAAGTCCTGTAATCTTGGGTTTCTTTGGAACGGGGATGATGGTGGAGCGTTTGAAGCAGGAAGGCACTTCACACAACTCCAGAGATCTGTAGAAGATCTGTGAAAAGATGGGGGCCAGCTGGTCAGCACAGGTTTTCAGACAGGCTGGTGTAACGCCATCTGGGCCTGGTGCTTTTCTTCTTTTGTTCTTCCTGAAGACCTGGCGCACATCATCTTCACTGATTTGAAGAGCAGGAGGGGGGAGAGGGGGATATTGCAGGAGGTGTTAATGGTTGTGTAGAGAGATGATCAGAATGGGTGTGGGGAGTTTCAAATTTACAATAAAACTCATTCAGGTCATTAGCAAGTCGTTGATTAGCCTCAGTGCAGGGGGATGGTGTCTTGTAGTTAGTGATGGCTCTCAGCCCTTTTTAGCGTAGGTCCTTTTAGCCGCTCTAATCTCTTTGTTCAGTGTGTTTCTGGCCTGATTATACAAGACCCTGTCCCCATTTCTGTAGGCATCATCTTTGGCCTGACGAAGATGTCTGAGTTTTGCTGTAAACCATGGCTTATCATTGTTGAATGTTAAACAAGTCCTGGTAGGAATGCATATATCCTCACAGAAACTAATATATGATGTTACGGTCTCTGTGAGTTCGTCCAGATCGGTGGTAGCAGCTTCAAAAACACTCCAATCAGTGAGGTCAAAACAAGCTTGTAAATCCTGCTCTGTTGCATTGGTCCATCTCTTTACAGTCTTTACTACAGGTTTAGCAGATTTAAGTTTCTGCTTGTAGGTTGGTATAAGATGAACCAGACAGTGATCAGAACGTCCCAAAGCTGCTCGTGGAACAGAGTGATATGCATCTTTTATTGTGGTGTAACAGTGCTCCAATATATTACTGTCTCTGGTGGGACATGTAACATGCTGTCTGTATTTTGGCAGTTCACAGGAGAGATTGACTTTATTAAAGTCACCAAGAATGATTAAAACAGAGTCCGGGTGTTGTTGTTCTGTCTCTGTGATCTGATCAGCGAGTTTCTGTAAAGCTGAGCTCACGTGTGCTTGCGGAGGGATGTAAACACTCACAAGAATGAACGAGTGAAACTCCCGCGGCGAATAGAACGGCTTGCAGATAACAAAGAGCACTTCTAGATCTGAACAGCACATCTTCTTTAACACAGTTACATCTGTACACCACCGTTCATTGATGTAAAAGCATGTCCCCACACACATGGAGTCTTTAACTCTGTGCACCTGATGTGAGCTTCAGTGGAAGGGGTTCACTTCATCACTAGATCCACACACTCCACACAGAACACAAGTCTGTGCTGATGAGTGAAAGGATTTAACACAAGCCACTGGAATCACCTGACTAAGGCATTTATAAATGTTTATCCACTTCAAAACAAATGAATTACTCTTCTTAAAAATAGTGCTTTAGCATACCTGCATGTTTGTGCTTTTGAACACAGACCAGCTCACAACTTCATCAATAAATCATATACTGATCATTTACTAATGGTTTATTCATCATTTGTTCATGATTAACAATTGTTTATTGAGATAATTATACAAAACAATTTTGACAGAAATACTTCAATGATTTATAAGTGATAAATAATGTATCAACTAATAACTTATAAACCATCTACTAATGATCAGTTTGATATATTACATGATTTAAACTTTTTTTAAGATAACTTACAACACATTTGTAAATCATTAGCATACCACTCATTAATCATTTATGAAAATATAGTCATGTTTTGTAAATGATTCGTTCATCATTAACTAATAATTTAAAATGACTTATAACAGAACGTTATTATATAGTGTTACCCAAATAACAAATAAAAGCATGCAAAATATTTATTTATAGAGATTAGATCTGTTAGGGGAGGAGCCACTCAAATATTGGCAGCACCCAATTCTTTAAAATTTTTGCTAGCAGTTCAATTTTACCTGTTGTTCATAATTGACCAGCACAAATAGATATGATAACTGGTAAATCTGACAAATTCATCCAAATAAAATAAATAGATATATAAATTTTAAAAATACAAATATATCAAAAATAAATAGAAATTTGTCAACTGTACAGCAGTACTCAATGTACATACTGTACACATACAGTAGGACTGCAGAGCTTGCCCTGAGCAAGTATCTCTGTCACAGAATGATCCTAAACAACAAGATCCTACTGCAGCATGTACTGAAGAGTCCAAAGACAAACAGAGTAATCCACAACAGAGCAAAAGGCAAAAACACATGCACAAAGTAATCCACAAAAAATGGAACCCATAAAAACAGAGCAACAGAAAACACGTAACAAAAGTAATAAACCAGCAACAAAAGACATAGAAACCTGGGCTTATATCTGGATGAGTTAACCAGCTAAATGAGACACAGCTGAAGGTAATGAGATTTGATAGTGGAGACAAAGGGTGATGGGAACTGAAGTCCAGAAGAAACAAACCAAAACTAAGAAGAGTGCCCTCTGGTGGCTATACATGGGCACACCAACTAGACCCTGTGACAATTTCAAGTTTTGTGTGTGTGTCTTTTATCAGATTTACCAACTGTTATAATATCTTTAGTACTTTCCTTAATTTCAAGTAGACAAAGCTTCTGGTAGCAATACAGTGGGAGAGTTTTTGACAGCATCAATAATTTGGCTATATTCAACAACAACACTTGCCTGTGATCAAAGATAGTGAGAGCTGATTTCATCAAGGAATCGTAAAATCAAAAGCGCTTACCCACATTCATATTGCTCCATGTGTGCACGCACCTATGTTGCTTAGTAAGGAATGTGCTTGTAGCATTTCATGGAAACAGCATTCTAATTTCTGATTGGCTGGTGGGTGGCATTTAACTCTGTAAGAGTTCTGCAGATCTGTTTTTAGATTAGATTAGATTAGATTCAACTTTATTGTCACTGCACATGTAAGGTACAAGGCAACGAAATGCAGTTAGCATCTAACCAGAAGTGCAATAAGCAGTAAGTACAGAATATACAGGGTCTACAATATGTACAATAACTATACAGATAAGTATTATGGACAAAATTTACAGATTTTAAATACTATCAGCATGATATACAGATAGGTGTACTATGAACATATTATACAGATGAAATATGTGAAGTGTATGTACACTATAGGCAGAACTATGAACATATGAACAATTTAAACTATTGCAATGGAAGTAAAGTGCATAGAAATATTCAGTGTGCAAATGGGTTATTCAGTGTTCTGGATGAACAGACAGTAGTGCAAGTAATAGCAAGTTTGCTGTTTTTGCTTGTTGTAAATAAATAAATAAATAAATCAGTCAGATGTAGTGATGAAGTGGGGGAGGAGTCTGTGTGTATGGTGTGGGGGTGTCAGAGGGCAGAGTTCAGCAAGGAGACAGCTGTAGGGAAAAAGCTGTTCCTGGATCTGCTGGTCCTTGTCCGGAGGCTCCTGAAGCGCCTCCCGGAGGGCAGGAGGTTAAACAGTCCATGGTCAGGGTGAGAGGAGTCCTTAAGAATGCTGCGAGCTTGACGTAGATAGCGTTTCCTCTGGATGTCCTCAATAGCAGGAAGTGGTGTCCCTGTGATGCGTTGGGCAGTTTTCACCACCCTCTGCAGTGCTTTGCGGTCAGCCACCGTGCAGTTCCCATACCAGACTGTGATGCAGCTGGTCAGGATGCTCTCGATCGCACACCGGTAAAAGTTCACCACTATGGCTGAAGACAGCTGGTTCTTCTTCAGTGTCCTGAGGAAGAATAGGCGTTGGTGAGCCTTCTTGACCAGGCTGGAGGTGTTTGTGGTCCAGGACAGGTCCTCCGTGATGGTGATTCCCAGGAACTTGAAGCTGGAGACACGTTCAACAACCATCCCGTTAATGTGGATGGGGTCATACGTGCTTCCTTTCTTCTTCCTAAAGTCCACAATGAGCTCCTTTGTTTTACTGGTGTTAAGGAGCAGGTTATTGTCAGCGCACCATGTGGCCAGGTGCTGAACCTCCTCCCTGTAGGCAGTCTCATCGTTGTCACTGATGAGGCCAATCACCGTGGTGTCGTCTGCAAACTTAATAATGGAGTTGGATCCATGCACAGGCTTGCAGTCGTGGGTGTAGAGGGAGTAGAGGAATGGGCTCAGCACACAGCCCTGTGGTACGCCGGTGTTAAGTGTGATGGTGGTGGAGTAGGTGTGGCCTGACCGAACATGCTGAGGCCTGTTGGTCAGAAAGTCCATAATCCAGTTGCAGAGGGAGGTGTTAATGTCCAGATCTCCAAGTTTTGTGGTCAGCTTGGAGGGAATGACGGTGTTAAATGCTGAACTGAAGTCAACAAACAACATCCGTACATATGTGTTGTTATTGTCCAGGTGTGTGAGTGCAGAGTGCAGCACTGTGCATACTGCATCCTCTGTGCTCCTGTTTCTGCGGTAGGCAAATTGGTGTGGGTCCAGTGTGGGTGGGAGGCAGTCTTTGAGGTGTGCTAGGACCAATCGCTCAAAGCACTTCATAATGATGGGTGTGAGTGCTACAGGGCGATAGTCATTCAGGCACATCGGGGAGGAGTGTTTCGGTACTGGCACAATGGATGTGGACTTAAAACATGTTGGCACAGTTGCTTGGGTGAGGGACAGGTTGAAAATGTCTGTGAAGACCCCTGCAAGCTGCTCTGCACATGCTCTAAGCACACGTCCAGGAATGCCGTCCGGGCCGGCAGCCTTGTGTGCGTTGATCCGGCTTAATGCAGTGTGGACATCTGTGGAGGTGAGTTTGAGAGGTTGGTGGTCTGCTGAGTGTGTGGTTTTGGTGGCCGTCTCCTTGCTGTCGCTGTTGAAGCGAGCATAAAAGTCATTTAGCTCATTAAGGAAGGAGACATCTGTGACCGTTGGAGTGGAGTTGCTTGGCTTGTAGTCACTGATGGCCTGGATGCCCTGCCACATGCGTCGGGGGTCAGAGTTGGAAAAGTGTTCCTCTACCTTCAGCTTGTAGCAGTACTTGGCCTTTTTGATGCCCCTTTTCAGGTTAGCCCTGGATTTGCTGTAGGCCTGAGCGTCATCTGACCTGAAGGCAGTGTTGCGGGCTTTCAGCAGAATTCGCACCTCCTTGTTCATCCATGGCTTCTGATTAGGGTATGTTGTGATCTGTTTTTCTGTTGTAACACTGTCAATGGTGGTGTTGATGTAAGTCAGTACAGAGGAGGTATAGGTATCAATGTCCATGTGAGAGCCACAGGCAGCCTGAGAAGCAAACATACTCCAGTCCGTGTGTTGAAACCTGTCCTGAAGTAAAGAGTCTGCTCCAGTTGGCCACACTTTGATGGTCCTCACTGATGGCTTCACACGGTTGATGAGGGGTGAATACTTGGGGGTGAGAAACAAAGAAAGGTGATCAGACTGTCCGAGGTGGGGGAGGGGGGTCGCGGTGTAAGCTCCATCAATGTTTGTGTAAACATGATCCAAAGTTTTGTCTCCTCTGGTGTGGCAGGAAACATGCTGGTGAAATTTGGGGAGCACTGTCTTTAATTTGCAGTGATTAAAATCACCCGCGACAATAAAAGCAGCCTCCGGGTGAGCAGTCTGTTGTTTACTAATGGCTGCGTGAAGTTCGTTCAAAGCAAGCTTGGCATTAGCATCCGGTGGAATATAGACTGCAGTTATTATGGTGGAAGTGAACTCCCGCGGCAGATAAAAAGGTCTACATTTAACCATGAGAAACTCTAGGTTAGCTGAGCAGTGTCTCCCAACAATGACAGTGTTCGTACACCAAGCTTTGTTAACATAAATGCACAATCCACCACCTCTTGTCTTGCCGGAGTCATCTGCTGTTCTATCTGCCCGGAGCGTGTAGCGTCCGGCTAGCTCAATAGCATTATCGGGTACGTCGTTGTGTAGCCATGTTTCTGTGAAAACCATGACATTGCAGTCCAAAAGTCTCTTACTGTGGGTGATGCGAAGTCGTAACTCATCCATTTTGTTCACCAGTGACCGCACATTAGCGAGGAAAATGCTCGGTAAAGAGAGCCGGAGCGGTGTTAGCTTTAGCTTAGCTCTTAGACCTCCGCGCTTCCCCCGCCTTTGTTTACGATCTCGACGCCGCCTGCGAGCACTTCCGCCCGGTCGGGTAGAGTGCGTAGCCTCGGGTGTTCTGGCGATCTCAGGGATGAGTCGAAGATTGGTGATAAAACTGTTGGAAAAGTCCTCACCGATATCCAAAAGCTCCCGTCGGGTGTATGATGTTAAAGCAAAGCTGTTCAGTACGAACAGACCCGAGATGAGCAGGAATAATACTGCAAAATTGCAAAAACTGGAGAGACGCTGAGCCTCGCGATGTGTACGCGCCGCCATCTTGGTCTTTTTTTTTTTCTGTTCTGCCGAGACCAAATACATTAACATTGTCATATCCATCACCAAGCTAAAATTTTCAGAGAAATGCAGTATATGTATCACTTGTCTGCTGGGCACTACAGCCTACTTTTAAAAGTCTCTTACTTTTAAATGCATCCAATTCTAAACCCCCCTGGAGACAAGCCTGGTCTTCTGGTTTGGCCAGTTTACAATGCACACAAACGACCCCCTCTCATTAACAACTGTGAGGTTACTTCTTGTGATTTCAAGGGTTGTGAAACCTAAGTCGTAGGGGGTTGGGGGGCCCAAAGTAGGGATGCACCGGAATGAAAATTATGAGGGCCGAAAGGCCGAACATGATTTTTCATGTTTTTTACCATTGTATTTTGCCATTTTTTTCACCATTGCATAAAGTAAATTCACCAGTTTTGAATTTAATTTTAACTTAACATTAATAAGTTAATAATATATAATGAATCAGCCATGTATTTTGCTGAGCAGAAGATATTTAAAAAAAAAAAAAAAAGATTTTTTTTTTTCAGATCCCACAGATACAAATCTATTACAGATTTGAAGACTTTGTGTTAATGTTATAGTGAATGTATTAATATAGCTGTTGTAATTATTATTATTATCATCATCATTATTGTCTTTTTTATTTTATTTTATTTTCGACTATGAATGTTGATGGAGCCTTTTGTTGATGTTGTTGTTGACAACAGCATGCAGATTTATAATCACATTGTCACATCCATGTCCTTTAAAAAATTATAAAAAATATTACTGATGAGTAGCACTGTTTGAGTGCAGATATTCCTTGTGCTTTGGCCTTTGAACCCTGTGAGCTCGTGCAGAGCTGTTTGAATGCATGCAATTCATGCGTGTATTAGAAAATATAATATTCACCTATGTGTCCACAAAGAAAAGAAGAATGTTTTCAACATTTAACAACCAGCGGTCATGATGAGGTGAGCGCCAGTGATCTCTTGTTTCTCACACCGCTCCGTGGTCTGCTGGACAGAGGACAGAGATCAAATCATGCTGCCTATGGACTCAATTAACTGCTAAGCTACTAAACATTTACAATACATATATAACAGATAGATTTTTAATTCATCGTAGATGGAGCTTTTAGTCACGGGTTAAACAGGTTTGTGTGCATTTTGTTTTGTGTCTTCAGTGAAGACTATTCGTGATTTCACATGATTTCATGATAGATTATAGAGGTTTTTTGTTTTGTTTTTGTCTTTATCACTCAATCAATTTAATTTAAAAAGTTTTAATAAGACTTTTTTAATTAACTTGCAAATTCTGTCAGTTTATAATTAAAAATTCAATTAATTAATTGACTTTTTAGAATCAACTTAGAGTAAATGAGCACATTACACAATATGTAATTTGTTGTGATTAAATAATTTAGGTGATTTAACATTATTTATTCAGGTAGATTCTATTAAAAAAGCAAGCCTTAAAAACTACTCAAAAATATTATGTGTATTATTGCTACCATCATTTTTAAGTAGATAGCCTAGCTCATACTGTTTTTTACAGTGTGTTTTTCCCGCTCTTTAATGTGGCGTGACAGATCACTGTATTCGACTCAGTAAAATCTGAATGTGAATCAGTCATCTTTTCGATTACAATGAGACATTTGTTTCATTAAATTATACAGCTTTTTTTTTTGTGAGAAGCACAAAGCTTATTGCTATTATTGG
The DNA here is from genome assembly GCA_024542945.1 of allo-octoploid hybrid of Carassius auratus x Cyprinus carpio. NCBI lineage: Eukaryota > Metazoa > Chordata > Actinopteri > Cypriniformes > allo-octoploid hybrid of Carassius auratus x Cyprinus carpio. Next base: position 318,058 of record JANHFF010001159.1, read on the forward strand.
GGGGCCAGGCACACTATAATAATAATAATAGTAAATGTAATCGAAGACGTGAAATTTTCAAGCATACTGTCCCTGCTGCGAGTGTCTGACACATGCTATGATTTCTGCTAATAATCCAACATATATTAAAATCAGTTGCCAGGCCATGGGAATTTCCCCTGGTGCTTCCAATCTGGACCATTTACATGTGCAATTCTCTCAAAATATGATAACTTTAATCTGTAATTGCTTCGACTTAATTCTTGTAATTTTGCCTTTACTTTCAAAATATTTAGATTTTAATCACATGTTGCTACAACTTTATTTTCATAATTTTTTATGATTATGAACTTCACGCGACATCAACACTTCCGTGCAGCTGTAGTTGTACAGTAAGATATTATCACTGGACCTATTCAAACCGGACAATGGACCGTTCGACCTCTGAATCCAGCAGTCTCCACCATAATATCGAAGTAAGTGCGCATCATTGATCATTGTTCTCACTAAAATATTTTCGCATAGCATGAGATCTGCAGTTTAGTTTAAAGATGAATTATTGTGCATCCATAGCACTCCTCGCTGTCATTAAAACAGCGTGCAACAGGAAAAGTGATCAAGCGCATCCACTAAATATGTCTTCACATAAACTTCTGCGTAATGACTTTATGTATTTTCAGTGCTTATCTCCATTAATGAGAGTGGAATATTTAATGTAAATGTGTATATTGAATTGAAAACCGATTTTAAAATCGTTTCTCACTTCATTACTTTTCTCACAGCAGGAAAAAGAGTGCGTACACATGGTCTAGAATGTCCGTATGGTGCATACATATTTACGCAAAGTTTATTTTTCATAAATCCCGATATGTGTACAAAATTGCGTACACAATTTCTATGCCTATTTTGTGTGTACGCAACGTTTATAAATGAGACCCCTGAACTGTAGTTCAGACTACGCAAGTTTGCGACTTGCCGTGGTGTTTAACTAAAAAAATTGTGTCTTGTGCCACCTGGTGGATACTGTGTGAAGCACAACAATGTTTATTTAAAAAAAATCTGAAAAAGCACCTGCAGGGAGCTCTGTTATCACGCAGGCTGCCACGTGAAAAAACCCCCCACATTTTCAGTGGCCAGATCTGTAACGCACTGCTCAAAAAATTAAAGGAACACTTTAAAAACACATCAGATCTCAATGGGGAAAAATATTGTGCTGGATATCTATACTGATATGGACTGGGTAATGCGTTAGGAACAAAACGATGCCACATTATTTGATGGAAAAGAAAATTATCAACGTACAGGTGACTGAATTCAAAGACAGCCTGAAAATCAAAGTGAAAAACTGATTCAGCAGGCTAGTCCATTTAGCTGAAACTTCATTGCAACAACTCAGAATGATCCTCAGTAGTTTGTATGGCCCTCACGTGCTTGTATGCATGCCTGACAACATCGGGGCAAGCTCCTAATGAGACGACGGATGGTGTTCTGGGGTGTTTCCTCCCAGATCTGGACCAGGGCTTTACTGAGGTGTAACCTGGACTAAAACATAATGAGCCAGAGGTGTGCTATTGGATTTAGATCAGGGGAGTGTGGAGGACATTCAATGGTATCCATTCCTTCATCCTCCAGGAACTGCCTGCATACTCTCTCCACATGAGGCCGGGCATTGAACCCAGGACCCACTGCACCAGTGCAGGGTCTGACAGTGTGTCCAGGATTTCATCCTGATACCTAATAACAGTCAGGGTGCCCGGTCTAGCCTGTAGAGGTCTGTGTGTCCCTCCATGGATGTGCCTCCCCAGACCACCACTGACCCACCACCAAACCGGTCATGATGAACGATGTTACAGGCAGCATAACATTCTCCACGGCTTCTCCTAATTGAATGTGGATATGTAGTGATTCATGAATCATTAGAGACTGTAATTCAAGGTTGCTTGCATTGCTCAAGAGCACAATATGCTCAACCAGATATAAACCAATATATCAGACGAGCTCTGCTCCAGCAGTATAAGGAAACCTCTTACTGCCGGCAATCTTCTTAACTCCCCCGTAAGTGTGATGTGTACTCATAAGACTGTATGATGGTCACAGGGAGCAGACAGACATTGGTTGGACATTGGGCTTCATGCTGAACCTGAACATGATTCCTTCTGAACGCACCAAAGCAGTGACAGTCAATGGACAGCTCAGATTTTCTTCATCACATCTGCCCTCTTCCTCAGTCTGCTTATAGTCCTCTTGTTTGTCTGTGATCTGAGCCACTGAGTTGTGTGTAATGTGTGTGTGTGTGTGTGTACATATTGCTTATATTTCAGACAACAGATATGAAGATCGATAAGCAACTCCTGACTACTGTTTGAGATGTGATTTGAGATGAGTTTTCTCACAAAGACCTCACAAACAGAAATAATCTATGCATTTTGATTCTATGATGACAAAATGAGATGGCATGTCCTTTGTTTTTCTAACATTTTTACAATTTCCATATGAATTATATTTATTGTAATAGTTAATGTGTTGAGAGTAGCTTTTGACCCAGTAAAACTAAGCTAACTAAACTGACTCATTTACTCATTTTAACAATGTTAAACCTCCACTAACTGGAGGACTGTCATTAGCTGTCAGCATGTGATTAATTCTGGTTAATGAGACTAATGACCTGTGTTTAGTAATCATGAATACTCCCAGCAGCTCCTTGCTCTCTCTGCTCAGGTAAGTGTTTTAATGGAGAAATATCTGAGGAGTTGTCCTTTAACTCTAAAATATCATCAGAATAGTGGTGAATCGATTGATTAAGCAGGGATTGACATTAACTTGTTTTGCTCAACAGCCACTGTGGCTAGTGGTTTTCCATAATTACTAGCCACTCAGCATTTTCACCAGCCATAATTTAGTTGTTGGGAAATTACATTTTATATGACTAAAGTTACTGCATTCTAAAAATAATTTAAATTGATTTCCAGGTCATTTTGTCTATTTAAAGGGCATTTTTACCTAACCGTATTAAATGCATGCATCATCTTTCATATCGAATTCTTCAATTTTATTAATAATTTCACTTAATATAATAAGACATTATAGGGCTGTTACCAATCCAATGAAATCAGTATTAACAAAAACGATCTTTCCACGGCAGAAGAAACAGAAGAAGACAGTTTACACAAGCAGAAATGTCATTAAAAACAGTTTAATGAAGCAGAAATGTAGCATGACTGCATTTACACTGAAAAAATATAAAAGCATAAATAAGGTCATGAGCTTGGTGTTTTTAAAATCAGTTTATATATCCAAATATGAAATGTTGGGAAAAATGCAAAGTGAAGGTAGTTTTAAATATAAAATTAAACCACCAGTAGGAGGCAGCAAGTCTTAATGAGTGAGTTATTGAGGCATTCATTCCAACGATTCGTTCAGACGGCTGATTCATTCAAAAATAAAGCAAGAGCCTGTCTTTATGAATGGACCACTGAATCATTGACTCAAATGATTCATTTAAAAACGCTGAATCATTCAGTAACGAACTCTTGTATAAAATCAATGTCAAATTTGCAAACGTGATCTTATTCCTGAAAAACAGCGATTCAGCTACGTCTGTTACGACTGTTGTGACATCGCGAGTGTCAGGAGCGTGAGAAGCACGTTTTGTTGCTGCCCATGTCAGAGAGTTACAGGTGTTTCAGATCTGCACTCATGCTGCAGCTGATCCAGAAAGAGCTTTTCAACCACACATCATCATTTCTGTGTTAGAACGTTTATAGTTTGGGTATAAACCTGTATTCTCTACAGTAGTGATCAAAACTAAAGATGTGTATGTATTGTAACGCTTACACTCTTCCTCCAGCAGGTGCAGACAACTGCGTGTTTAAAAGTATTTGTCATTGAGTCATTCATTCAGGAGATCACAACTGTGAAACAGGTCTTTATGAATTGAAACACTGACTCCTTCATTGATTTTCTTATTGATTTTTATTTTTTTTAAATAAATACATTTTTGTAAAAGACTTAAGCAATGGACATTTTGTCAGAACCACTAGTAAATTATTTTGTTTAGTTTTCTACTCTTTTTTTTGTGATCTCCAATTTATATATATAAAAAAACTGTGATTCTCAATTTATCCAGAATCGTGCAGCTCTATTTAACATGTTATTAACTATTTTTATTGCTGCATATTAAATTAAATTAAATTTATGCATTTAGCAGACGCTTTTATCCAAAGCAACTTACAGTGCATTCAGGCTATCAATTTTTGCCTATCATGTGTTCCCGGGGAATCGAACCCCCAACCTTGCGCTTGTTATGCAATGCTCTACCACTTGAGCTACAGGAGCACTAGCATATAATTCATTAAAACAGACCTTGCCTTTTGTGTTTTTCAGTTGAATAAAAGACTGTTTTTCCCTATATATTTAATCATTGAGGATTTCTCTAAAAAAGTCTTGTGTCTTGTCTTGTCTCGTCACAGCCCTACTAATAACCCTAACTATGACTAAACGCTACACTTAACCCTGACCAGGGGCATCAGTAGTGTGGGAAAAGAGACGCATGAGGCCCAGAACTAGACAGGGGCCCACAATGATGTCCTTTAGGGGGCCCGATCAAAGATGTGAAACATGAGTTGTTACAGTCTAATCCTCTAATGATGTTCATAACATATTGTTGTAATAGTTTCTATTGTCTGTATAAAGTTCATCAGTACACGCTTATCATACAGAACTATGCAACATTTGACCTTTAATCAGTTTATTTTTTCCTGTTTTCTTTGTGAAATAGGTTTCTTACGCCACTCCTGGCAGTACCTGAACACTTTTATACACACACCCATACTCATAAAATCAATGATTAAAACAACACAGTGTGGAAAGCTCATGTGGCAGCAGAGAGAAAGAGCTTGTTCAGCTCATCTACTCGTGTGATAGTGCTCACACATATACAGTATCTATTTATATAGTCACAGTGCATTTCCTCTGTTCAGGTTGGAAACTGAAGTCCATCTGCCTCTAAATGTGTTTTTTTTTTCCCCAGAGGTCCACACAGCTCACAACATCTTAAGATTTCTTTGAAAACATGCTGCAGGAGTGGAGTGTCACAGGGAAGCTTCAGTCTAGCCTCATAACAGACAATCCAACCAATTGTGAATCAAGCATTTGAAGGGTTTCCCTATGTTTTGACCATAACCTGAGTCTAGCTATAGCCAAAGTGCTCAAAACTCAAAGAGTTGACTCAGCTGTCCAAGCATCCTCGATGTAGAGAGGAGATGAGGCACCATTCTCAAAACGACTGATGTATTTGTGCCCACAGCAGACAGAAGCTCATGGCATCTAGTGCCAAAGACAGTGACGTGCACACTCTGGAGAAGCTGCCAACTTCTGGGGCCTCTAAATGATGCACAGATCTACTGGTTTCTGAAAAAGAAAAAAGAAAACACCCTGTCATCTTTGATTCCTGTCATGAAGCACATCACTGGCCTGCTGAATGAAAGGGAGGAAGATGATGTCCTAACATCACAAGTGAAAAGGTAGTGATGGATGATCTGCAACAGCGTTACGCATCAGAGGAAGTCAGTTAGGTGATTGACATTGGCTTCATTTCCTCTGTTTCACAAACAACTTTCCCAAAGGAACGTGCACCTTTCTTTGAACTTTTTTTATTGTTTATTATATATATATTACATCTATATACACCTGGAGCACCAACTCCAATATCATTTACTAAAATTATCTTTCAAATAATTACAGTAGGTGGACATCGAAAACGTCACTTCTACCGCCGCTCGTACCGCCGCCGCGGCGTCTGCAAAGTGCATTTGCAGCTTTTGACCGCTGAGTGGCGCTTTAACCACAAGTTTTCAAACAAGCGCATCAAAGCACATTTTCACAAATAGACGTCAGCTTTGCCTCGCTGATGTGTTACATTTGACGGCTGCAGTCAGGGAAAATGAAAGAAAAACACTATAGTTAAAATATTTAATATTCACAGATGAAAGTTTGGTAATTATGAAGTTATGTGCATTTCTTAGAACGAATTCAAGCAGGATAAATGTCAAGCCTGTGCCTGAGCCTGTGCTTATATTTTCTCTAAGCTACACAGTATTACACCATATTTTAGATTTGACACATTTAATAGGTGTGCAGTATTATTTATATAATATGAATTATGTGTTATATTATTCAAAATAAATTGTGGTTTACTTTGCATCGTAGCATTAAAAGTGGTAGCCTATTTTAGTGAGCTAGGCTACATGGATTAATATGCAAAATGTCAATATTCTCATATATTAGGCCTATATTTTAATTTATATTTTAAAATTCCTTTAATAAAACAACATGCATTTTTGTTATTCGTTACCTGTCCTTTATTTTGACAGACAACTTCTTGGGAAAATATATTTGTCTGTACACTGATTAAGAAATTGTTGCGTGTTTTATTAATTATTTTCTTTATTTTAGTAAAACGTGAGGCACTGTATAATTTCGTTCCCATTATTTAGGCCTAATTAAAACAAGAAACGAATAAATTAAACCTGCACGATTTAGCTAAATCATTGAAAGTCTAAAGAATGGACTGATTAATAAAACGTCCTCACGATTAAACTCAAGTTCTCTCATTATAATCACCAAAATGCACACAATGTAAATAAGAGCTTCATTAATTGACAACTTCAGTGATTTTAAAGGGAGCCTTCTTTACTTGCTTTCATATAATTTAAGTAAAAAAACAAAATTGCAGACGCATTTAAATGCAGGTGTGTAAATTTGTCTGCGTGCAAGATTTGCACGGCGTGAGTGATGCTGAGTGCACGCGCAGCATTTATTCTTATTTGTTTTATCTTCATTACAAATCTTGTTTGGTTTTATTTTGGATAATTGCATGTAAAAAATAATTTATGTTGTAATGCATATGCAAAATGTGAATAATTATTCATATTCAAGTGTTTGTGCGAAAATTATTAATGCGCATGCAGGACAGGGAGGCGCCCTCTAGATCACTTGAATTTTTTCCTGATAATGAATTAACTTAAAATTGTGGTGTGTCACATACATGAGAAATATATCTACAGGAAGCTTGAAATGTCTTTTAAACGAATCAATTCAGAACGAAAGCATTATGTAATCTGTGAAGGTTGTATTTCTCTCTAAAGGCGCGTTCATGTGGAGAGAGTCAGCACTGTGAATTTCATCTTGCAGCCGACAAGAAAACATTTGTTTATAAATAAATAATTAAAATGTCTCCTTTTTTACAATTATTGGGCTACTTCTGCCTGTGCTTTGTGGCAAACTTAATGCATGTTCTTGAGCGCAGAATATATTAAGGCTCATTATGGATTATAGATGTAAATTTAATATTAACCTCTGATTAGTTGAATAATGACAAATGAACGACTAGTAACTAGAAAAATCTTACGTGGGGGCAGATCTATTAAATACCATCTAGACATCTCTGTTAAAGCTTTTAAAGCATTTTATACATTAAAATTTGTTACTGTGGGTTACCAGTAATTATAATTATTATATACTTAGGAACAGAGTCTGGGCCTAATCTAGGCTATCCAGGGTTTTTTATTTTAATTTATTTTCATTGCATCTGAAAATGACTTTGTGCAGCACATTCACTTCGCACGCTCAACCTGCCTCGCGCGTTGCTCAGCTGTGGACGATTTCAAAATGTTTGATATAAAGGTTGATGTCCCATTTTATACAGGAATTGTTCATTTAAAAAAATCAAATTATATTGTTAGTCTAAATGAACTTGTTAACAATATAATTAGAACTATTTAACATGCACTGTGACATTTTACCCTTTTTAACTTATAAACTCCTTGAGATTTTAAAGTCAGTTTAATAGTATTGAAGTTCAAGTTTAAAAAAAAGGTTTTAATTGCTTAAATTATTTCTATGAATTAATAATATGTTATCATGTTTATTCTTGTAGATAATAAGTGTTTATTCTTTAAGAAAATAAGGGAAAAAATAAAGGACATCCAAATATTATTCATATTTGTTTTGCTTCACCTATTTATGTAAGCTACAATTATTCAAAAAAATAAAAAATAAAAATAAATAAAATAAAAAATAATGTCATTAAAAGTGCCATCGGCCTGAGTAAATTTTACCATCATAGAATTGTGACTTTAAAGGTTGTGAAAATACTGTGAAATTACAAATGTTATGGGATTTTAAAGCATAACAACTGAAGGTCTATGAAACGTTGGCCAATAAAGCATTTTTTTTAAACAATGGCACTTAAAGTTTTGAACTAAAATATTATTTCAACCATATAGCCTGTGGATAAATAAAATGCATACTTTTCAATGAAAGAACACTGAGAGTTTGCTTCTGGTGTTTGGATTTGTACTTCAATATAATGAGCTCCAAGTTTAGGAATAGCCAACACGGGTTTTTTTATTTCTCTCTCTCTCTCTCTCTATTTAACAGCATTAACTTACAATGAAATACGTCTTCCTCCAGGTAGACTGAATGTTTTTCTGTCTTGCTACTTGCGGACTTTGAAGCTGGGTCAGTTAGCGTGAGTCCCGCGCGCTGTGAAGCGGGAGCAGCTGATGGAGGATTCCGCTTGGTCTTAAAGCCTTCCGCACACGCTACGTTCACAAATAACAATGATTTTCATAAAATAATGATTAATTATCAATTGATAATTTGTTATTATTTTGGTCTAGTGATAATAATAATATGGGCTGCGGGAAAATAATGAATAAAAAGAGTAAGGCTGCTGTGAGTGCAGGCATGTTTCAACCCAGTAACAACACACCGTTCCTCACAGCCAACAAACAGACCGAGTTCAGTTCAGCTGGAGGGGGTTGGGGGGGGGGGGGTAGTTCTGTATAGCTTGTGGGGGTTGATATAAATGTGTGAATCTCTTGTTCTTTCATATGGACAGTGTCTTATGAGGGTATCAAACTTGTAGAACAGGTTTAGATAGGACTCGTCATTTTGGTTTTAGGGCAACTTTGAAGAAAGGTTTTGATCCACTTCAAATGTTGATTACTGTATAGCGCAATATAGTTTATTGGTTATTATAACTTAATTTCAGAGGTAGTTGCTTATATATATATATATATATAGGCTATATATATATATATTTTTTTTTTTTTTTTTTTTTTTTTTTGTAGCCTATTTACAATGCACAAACCAGAAGCAACAATATCTGCAGAGAAGGGTTGGCCATTCTCAAAACATAAAATATCAATTTTATTTCAATTTTAATTTTTGTGTTTCAGAGGAAAAATCAGTGTTAAGGCATCTCTCCATTACAGACCGTTCTGAAAGAAGAATTTATGCAAACGCGTATAAAATGCTTTAAAAACTTTAACAGAGATGTCTAGATGGTATTTAATAGATCTGCCTCCCATGTAAGATTTTTCTAGTAACTAGTCGTTCATTTGTCATTATTCAACTAATCGCAGGTTAATATTAAATTTACATCTATAATCCATAATGAGCCTTAATATATTCCGCGCTCAAGCACATGCATTAAGTTTGCCCCAAAGCACAGGCAGAAGTAGCCCAATAATTGTAAAAAAGGAGACATTTTAATTATTTATTAATGAACAAATGTTTTCTTGTCGGCTGCAAGATGAAATTCACAGTGCTGGCTCTCTCCACATGAACGCGCCTTTAAACAGAAATACAACCCTCACAGATTACATAATGCTTTCGTTCTGAATTGATTCGTTTAAAAGACATTTCAAGCTTTCTGTAGATATATTTCTCATGTATGTGACACACCACAATTTTAAGTTAATTCATTATCAGGAAAAAATCACGTGATCGAGAGGGCGCCTCCCTGTCCTGCATGCGCATTAATAATTTTTGCACAAACACTTGAATATGAATAATTATTCACATTTTGCACATGCATTACAACGTAAATTATTTTTTACATGCAATTATTCAAAATAAAACCAAACAAGATTTGTAATGAAGATAAAACAAATAAGAATAAATGCTGCGCGTGCACTCAGCATCACTCGCGCCGCGCAAATCTTGCACGCAGACATTTTACACACCTGCATTTAAATGCGTCTGCAATTTTATTTTTTTACTTAAATTATATGAAAGCAAGTAAAGAAGGCTCCCTTTAAAATCACTGAAGTTGTCTATTAATGAAGCTCTTTTTTTTTTTTACATTATTTGCACTTTGGTGATTATAATGAGAGAACTTGAGTTTAATCGTGAGGACGTTTTATTAATCAGTCCATTCTTTAGAATTTCAATGATTTAGCTAAATCGTGCAGGTTTAATTTATTCGTTTCTTGTTTTAATTCGGCCTAAATAATGGGAACGAAATTATACAGTGCCTCACGTTTTACTAAAATAAAGAAAATAATTTAGAAAACACGCAACAATTTCTTAATCAGTGTACAGACAAATATATTTTCCCAAGAAGTTGTCTGTCAAAATAAAGGACAGGTAACGAATAACAAAAATGCATGTTGTTTTATTAAAGGAATTTTAAAATATAAATTAAAATATAGGCCTAATATATGAGAATATTGACATTTTGCATATTAATCCTTTTTTTTTTAAAACTTGAACTTCAATACTATTAAACTGACTTTAAAATCTCAAGGAGTTTATAAGTTAAAAAGGGTAAAATGTCACAGTGCATGTTAAATAGTTCTAATTATATTGTTAACAAGTTCATTTAGACTAACAATATAATTAGATTTTTTTTTTTTTTTAATGAACAATTCCTGTATAAAATGGGACATCAACCTTTATATCAAACATTTTGAAATCGTCCACAGCTGAGCAACGCGCGAGGCAGGTTGAGCGTGCGAAGTGAATGTGCTGCACAAAGTCATTTTCAGATGCAATGAAAATAAAAAAATAAAAAACCTGGATAGCCTAGATTAGGCCCAGACTCTGCTCCTAAGTATATAATAATTATAATTACTGTTAACCCACAGTAACAAATTTTAACCGATTAATCACCTATTTTCGTTTGCTGCATTTTTTATTTATTTATTTTTAAACAGGCTAAAAAATAAATTAAGTTTGTGAGAGGAAAAAAATATATATATAAGTAATGTATAAGTTGCATTTTATTACATTCAGAAATAATAACGGCTGGCCTAATAATGTTATAATGTGCCAACAGGATATTTTTAGTTCCCTTCACTTTACAACAAATCCTTTAAATTTAACAAATTTATCAGAACAGAACAAGAATTAAAAATATTTAATTCTAATGGATAAATAAAATTGCAGTATGTAATAATATAGGCTTAGCTATAAACAAACAAACAAAAATAAATGAATAATAATTTAAAGCGAACCATAAGGTAAGGTTGGGCTCTCATTCGGGAGAAATCCAAACGTTTCCATATTCGTGATGTTGCCTATTTCAAGCTTAACTATTATTCATTAGGTAAAATAGGCTTTGTAGTTCACGCGTGTTTCAGTATCGACGAAAAAAAAAAAAAAAAAAAATCATAATTAGCAAAAATATGCCAAAGTGGACCGCTGCTCGCGCCGAATGGCACGGTGAACGACTACTGTTTCCAATGAATGTGCGCGAGGCACCAGCGCGATCAAACAGCTGAAACAGAAAATACAAAATTTTTGGTCACACAGTAAAGGCATAATTCAAAAATGCAAAGTGTTAGCAGTTTGAAAAATCAAGAATAATAACAGAATTAATCATAATTATTGCTAAATGCTGGACCGTTCTCGTTTCTATCTGCAAATGGAACCTGAAGGATTTTTTTTAAACCAAGAATGAACCGAAATGAAAACATTTAGCTTTTTATCCGTATATATAGGCCTTATTTAATGACTGTTTAATAACAATAACAAGCATAAGATCCTTTGTGTAAAGGTCTTCTTTTAATTTTTGATGAGTAGACTGTAGCCTAAGACTATCCTACATTTTGAAATTAACTCACTGTACATTTTTTAATGGTTTTTAAAGATGGTACAATGTTATATCATAATGTTATTGTTGTTTTACCTCCTCCTTTTATCTCATTTTACAATTACATTCAGTTCGCAATCCGTCCCTTTGCGCCACCTGGTGGTAGTTTCGCGAATGATTTTAACACACGACTGACTTGCAGTTAACGCCGCGGCCCTGCGGCGGCAGTAGTACACATTTTGGTTGTCTACCATCTGTATCAATTAAGGGGTGAAAAAGGGGTGAAAAGACAATCAAAAGGTGTGAAAGACTGGTGGGAAAACGCCAACATGTCCATGAAAACTGAAGGGCCATTAAAAGTGAAGAGACCCATCCATCCTTATCCACCCTGGAATGCAGGGAATGTGGAATTAGGACTGAAACACCTGAGAGATTTGAGCTGCGTCGGTCTGACTCTGTTTCTGCAGTCATGTTGAGGAGGAAGCCACTATCCTCAAACACAAGGTGTGTCCGAGACCCCTGCGGAGCTGCAGGCTGTAAGTCAGTGCTAGCGCCCCCTACCCATCATTCAGGTCCCTCACCGCCCCCCATCAGATATAACAGTCTAACTGTCTGCACTGACTATAGAAGTTGATTATTATTTGTGTTTGTAATGAGGGCCTGTATTATATTTAAAGTAGCATTCAAATGTATGGAGTCATTACTTTTTTTTAAAGAAATTAATTCAAGGATTCATTAAATTGATGAAAAAAAAAAGAAATGACAGTGAAATATGTTTTTAAAATAGATTATTTGAAAATAAGTGCAAAAACATTTATTTACAGAGTTTTTAAGCATTTGGTGATTTCATTGACATGGTTGCCCCAAATTTAAAAAGACTTAATGTTTAGAATATATTCACAGGGGCATTTTTACAGAAGAGATTTCAGTTTGTTCTTCCGGTCCTGGCAGTGTTCTGTTGTTGGAATGTTATAATGAACATAGCAGTGGTCATTTACTCCTGACATCAGCTTTGTTTCTGAAGGGAATGTACCCCGATCTACCTAAATGTGTTTATGTTCACGCGAATCATTCGTGATCCAGCTTCACCTCCAGAAGAAGTGAGTTTACGTTTTTTTTTTCCTCTGAATTGAGCAAATTGCCTTTCCTAATAACGAGCTACTTAGCAAGTTTCTCAATGAATGCACCTAAAGTTTACCGTCTCTCAGAGAACAGTGCGTCACCCCACAGAAGAGAGGGGCGGGGTCAGCAGAGCTCATTAGCATTTAAAGAGACATGCAAGAAAACAGCTCGCTGTGACACTGTTTATGACAAGGTTAAAGGGTGTTGATTTACACTACCACTGAGAAATTTTAATAAAGTATGTTATAGATTTTCATAAAGACCCTAAAGGATCAAATTAACTTGTGGAAAATGGGCATCAGACTGTCAATTATTATTTTTTTAATATTAATAATTACATGATTTGCTGATTTAATTATTCTAATTAGTCACAAATAATTATTTATCAATATTTGATGAGAAAAACTGTAAATGCCACAAATAAACAATTAAAAGATTAATAATCCTTTGAGACAGTGACATTGGAAGACAACACAAAAAAAGTGGCATTTTTTTTTTATTTTATGACTCTGGAATATGTTTGTAGCCTCTGCATCACATGAAGCTCATTAGAAAAATGACAAGTGTCGGCTGGTTGGTGCTTCCTCTCTCTATGGCTGGAAGAATCAGGTCAATTAGAGTCAATATCAGAAAGATGGTTAATAACAATATTAACCATAATAACAGCTGAATAAACAATATCAGTATATGAAGGGGTGTGGCTGAGGAAGACTGTGTGAAATGGGCAGAAAGCTGAACTGATTGTGCTGTCTCAAATATCTCTGAAAACAGATTGGTACAGTAAAATAATAATAAAATAATATTAGGCCATTACAGTGTGTCATTAGACGCTATCATATTTAAAGCCCTCTTAAATCACAGCTGAACTCAGTCAACTGTATTGTGCCATAAGTTTTAGATCCATACAAATTAAGGTAAAAAGATGATCAATATGTAGATTTGGTTAAGGCATTACACTGTATTAAGTGTTATATCTAATGCACTCTTTCCATGCCTCAACTTTACCGTCTGTCTGAGCCGATCTCTCATTTTAATTTATGATATTATTAGAATTGTTCTCAAACATAGTATGTTTGGGTAAAAAGATTAACTAAAGTAATGACACCTAGTGGCATGAAGGCATAATGCAAAAACTAATAAACACACACACATTATGGAGGACACTTTCATAATATTTGGTGGAGATGGGGCGGCTCTATACAGTTCCAGCAACTGCAGACTGGAAAACATGTGACCAGGCTGCTGCTGGTGGAAATGAAACTGAAACTAAGAGTGAAAGTGCAGATTGTTGTTTGCTCAGTCAATAGGAGGAGCTCAAATCAGTGACAGAGACACACTGAGAGACCAGGGACCGCCCCTAACTCACTCTCGGCCAATCAGCATCCAGAGTCTGGAGCGGAGGGTGTGTCTAAGAGACACTGGTAGAATATCAGGAAGCTACGACATGAACACATCTCAGACTGAAGTTAGACTGGAGTGAACTGAACAAACAGGTAAGGGACGTCCCTTCATTCAGATCATTCTAGCACTTGTGCTGCTCTTATAACTGTAAACAATACAATGTGCAGTGTGTGTGTGTGTGTGTGTGTGTGTGAACTCTACAGCCTGACTTATCTTGATAGATGTTCTGGCCATGTTTTGTTAGAGCTTCAATGGTCTTTGTTTATGTGACATGATTAACTTGTGTTGTACCTCTCTAGTAGAAACCAGCATCGGCTAAACCCAGTCTGGTTCTAGTCTGTAGAAGCCAGCATCAGCTAAACCCAGTCTGGTTCTAGTCTGTAGCTGGGCACACACAAATCTAACAGTGTCTCTATGTGTCTTACTCCGCCTGCTTGTGTGAAAGTGTGTTGTATTTGACACAAACAGAGGAAAGGCTGCTCGTGTGGGGAGTTACTGTACTGTGTAAAGCAGGATTATTGGAGTAATTATTGAAGTGAAATGTGTTTGGGTCTCCAGTGAGCATGGACAAACCAGTGTGCTTGATTGACACGGCGTCCGATGGGAAGCTGTGTGTCCAGCGGTCAGCGCTGCAGGTTCTGGAGCAGATCCAGCAGCCCGTGGTGGTGGTGGCCGTGGTGGGTCTCTACCGCACCGGGAAGTCCTACCTGATGAATCGACTGGCAGGGAAGCAAACAGGTCAGCAGCACTGATGTCATCCAAACGCTCGTGTCCTTCAGATGAATGAATGCAAGTCATTGTGGGGTTTCTGGTGTGTGGTTATCAGGGTTTGCACTGGGCAGCACAATCGAGTCCAAGACGAAGGGCATCTGGATGTGGTGCGTGCCTCACCCCACTAAACCAGGAACCACTCTGGTGCTGCTGGACACAGAGGGACTCGGAGATGTGGACAAGGTGACAAACTAAAGTAGTTCTGTCATATATTATCTATATGTCTGTCTGTCTGATGGTTGGTCAGCTGTCCAGGCCTGCTTACCTTTTGTAGAGACAGACCCAAACCAAACAAATATCACACTGTACACCAATCTCACAATCTCAGATCATTCAATATCAGGAGCTGTGTGTCTGTTATGGGCTGTGGTCTCATGTCGTCATGTCCTGTCTGTCTCAGGGGGACTCAGTGCATGACACCAGGATCTTCTCTTTGGCTGTGCTTCTGAGCAGCACTCTAGTCCTGAACAGTCGAGGAACTATTGACAACAGGGCCATAGAGGAACTGCAGTATCCTTCTGATCAACAAGTTTGTTTGATATGAGAGCTTGCTAAGTATTTAGGTTATTAATATGTAAATTACAAAGACTCCACGTAAAGCAACCTCCAAATTATAGTTGTCTTTTGTCCATTTTGGAAATTAGCTGGGATTGCTCTGGTACAGCTCTTCTCAGTTTACATTACTGCAGTGAATGTTCAACAGTCCTTTGACTCACACTGAACAGATACGTCACTGAGCTAACTGAGTACATCAAGATCAAGTCACCTGATGAAGTTGTAGATGACGGAGAGTTTGTCAAGTTCTTCCCCAGTTTCATCTGGGCTGTGAGGGACTTCACTCTGCAGCTAAACATCGAAGGGAAAGACGCGACAGAGGACGAATACCTAGAGTTTGCTCTGAAGCTAAAACTAGGTAATATTTAATCCTGGAAGTTTTATTACCAGCTTTGTCAGAACATGTGCTTTGTCATTCTGTTAGCAAACAAAACCTTTCTAGCCACTTCCAGTCAATGAATTTAGCTTTCTGTGTTTATCTCTAATGATAGCCAAGATCATTGATCATTAACATGTTGACAAGCTAGCAGTTTCTGTGATGTTACAGTTTTCACTGTGTATTTTGACTGAAGGACAGCTTTGTGTTTTACTTTTGAAGGTAACTCGATGCAAGTGAACAATTACAATCTTCCAAGAGAGTGCATTCGCAAATACTTCCCATCTCGGAAATGTTTCACCTTCCCATTCCCAACCAATCCAGACAATGTCTCTTATCTGGAGACACTGGACCCAGCTGAGATTTCAAAACGATTCTTGGAGGTCACGGATCGTTTCTGCCAGTTTATCTTTGACCAGAGCCAAGTGAAAAATCTGAAAGATGGACACACGGTCACCGGCAGAGGTAACTCATAGGTTAATTTAGATAGTGGCTAATCCAAGAGATCAAATCATTTCTGTAGCCCTTCTCATAATCAACCCTTTTCACAAGACTGTGATGATGCATTTAACGGTCGTCATCATCGCAAATCCTCGAAAGTTTTCTATATTTGTTGAAAAAAAATTATGTACATTTATAACACTGTTCTTTGTATTATATCACCTTTGCATCAAATTACGAAAAAGCAGTTAAGGCTAATGCGAGGGTGTTTCTAATGCAGCGTCTATGGGAAGGTCGGTAAATTTGACATCGTTCTCTCTTCTGACTGCCGTTATCAGTCGCTCTCAATTTTTTTTCCTTTTATTGAAAATCATGAAAACACTATCGTGGAGTTTTTCTTTTGCTATTTGAGCAAATGGGAATGCAAAAAATATATTTGTGGTACTCTCCCATTCACTGCTCTTCAAGTTAACCCAACTATGATGACTTCCGCTGCCGAGAAACCAGGAAATGTGAAAAAGGTCCATAAAGATACTGTACTTGTTTCAAAGCAGCTTTATAGAAAGTAATACTGGCATGTCTGTAATGCCTTAATTCTTTAACTTTGAGCAGTTTTAGAGCTGGGCGATATGATTTATGTTGATGATATAAATGGCCCACCATTTGAGATTTGGCCATACTGTATTTATTACATTGTCTAGCACATAAATCAGTGCCACTTTTAGTGAGCGAGACTAAATGAAAGTACTGATATCAGAGACAAATGGAGAGAAGCTTTAATGGTATGTAGTGTTGTTTTTGGCGGCCTGTTTAAATTTTAGTTTTAGTCTAGTCTTTGTGTGAAGCTGTCATTTTAGTTTTTATTAGTTTTAGTCACGTTCATACTCTTTTTAGTCTGGTCTAGTTTTAGTCAACGAAAACTGATGACATTTAGTCTAGTTTTAGACATTTAGTCTAGTTTTAGTCAATAAAAATGGTATTTTAGTCTCTTTTTAGTAATGCCATTCTATTTAACGGAGTCAATATAGTACAAGTACCTAGAAGTATAGAAGAAACCAAAATTATCTTTTAGGCAAACCCATTTCAAACAAGGTTATCTTATTATATTATTGTTACCTTATAGACTCAAGAATACATCCATTCCAGACACGGAAGACTCTCTGATTTGAATTTACAACATTTATTTTACCAACCAAACATGTAAGAAGTACACACACATACATTTAAATAAAATAAATAAAAACAATAAATAAAAAAAAAAAAAAAATCTGCAAATTTTTCTCCCAAAGATGAACCCCGGCTGGCCGGTCATCAGTCCCTTTGTCTGTGTCAAGGCTGATTTATACTCGATGTGTCTGCAATTTCGCCTGGGTGAGCGCGGAAAATATGATGTCATCGCGGTGTTGCCAGAAGTTCGCTTTGAGTGCGCGTGAACTCATTTCGTGTGGCGGAGTGCACAGCATTTTTTGTAACTTTCCGCATTACTCCGCATCGAAACATGCACGAGTTCAGGGCGATTCTAGCCGAACATGCACGTCTGAGCCGGCATTTGTTTTGAATCAGAAGTGGTTTAATGTGAAGTTCAAACTCCATCAGGTGCTTTTTGACAGAAAACGTAAATAAAAAAAAAAAAAAAAAAACTTTTTGCATAGGTTGTCCAAGGCTACTTATTTGAAGTATGTTTTATTTTAATTGTTTAAAATAGAATAAGAATTCATTTAGATATTAATTATACACTATGTGCTTAAAGTTGTCTTGTGTTTGATGCATAATGCAGCCAATAGTTTAAGATTGTTTTAAGTTTGTACATAAAGAAATTATTAATTCATCACAAGACTTGTACTGGCAAATGACGACTTCTCACCGGTGATTCCCGACGGTGTTAAAGGACAGTTACTCGTCGTCGCTCCCCTGTCGTTTCAAAGAATAGTACAACGGTGAACATGACAAGTATAAAAGCCTCGTCCGTTTGGGAAGGTGCGCTCGCAGTCAGCGGAGCCAGGCGGAAGTATAAATCCCGCTTAACTTTGTTTGTTGTTGTCTTCTAAATAATGCCACGACTGGGACTTGAGAAAGTGACATCGGTTGCGTCTGCGCAGAAACCGAAATACTACAAAATAATAATAATGCGACTAAACGAGATGAAAATTTTTTATAACATTTCGTTTCATCTCATTTTGGTCAACGAAAATGAAGAGACATTTTAGCATAGTTTTTATTTTGTAAACCACATTTAGTCTCGTTTTTATTCGTCAACAATATTGCATTATACATTTAATTATAGTCATCGTCACATGACCAGCATTTACGTTGCATCTCGTCTCGTTTTCGTCACATGATAAAGGTTTCGTTGATGACGATATTTAGTCATAATTTTCATTGACGAAAGCAACACTAATCGTACGGCATTAAAATGAGAGTTATATATGGCATTAAAAGTAACGTCTTGGTAGAGAAAGAAAACGTACTCGGTTACTAACGTAACCTCGGTTCCCTGAGATACGGGGACGAGTACTGCATCTTGCTAAGATACTTTGGGAAAAAGCCTTTTTTCTCCTCTACTGAAGCCTTTTTCCAATCACACAGTGAAACTGCACGGCCATTGGTTCGTGCAGTGTATTAAAAACAAACCAATGTCTTTGGCAGCGGAGCTATGGCAATGAAGCCCGCCAAGCCTGCCAAAGCCTGCCAGAATGGGCAGGGCATCTGGTTATATAAGCTGGCGTTCTCCACAGGATTCGTGAATGTGAATGTGACACACCACTGGACCATGCCCAAGACGAGGCGATGCCTCTGGTTGAGTGGGCCTGTACTCCAATGGGGCATTGAAGGCCCAAAGAAGAGTACGCTAGCGAGATGGAGTCTGCTATCCATCTAAAGAGTCTTTGCTTCGTGACCGGAAGCCCTTTGATGCAGTTACCAAAGTTGACAAGGAGTTGTTTTGACCGCCTATTGGGGGCGGAATGCTTAATGTAGATTCTCAGAGCTCTGACGGGGCAGAGCACAGATAACTTTCTGTCCTCTTCAGAAGGAGGAAGTGCGGAGACTGTTTTAAAATTTGAGCACATATTAACAATACCTTGCAAACTATTTTTTTTCTTTGTAGACAATGAGGAAAACCAACAAATAAAGGAAAAGGACAGGATACTTTCAACAAATGAATTTAAAAAAGTCCTGAGAATGACTCTCTGTACATTAAAAGAATTTAGCTTCCTCAGCACAAACAATCTTTGATGTGACTTTTTAAAGATTGCATCTGTGTTTTGATCAAACCTCAGTCTATTATCAGTAATCGTTCCTAAATACTTGTATTCCTCCACTATATAAACCTATATGTCATTAATGACCACCCTTTGAGGTGCAAGTGTTTTCTTACTAAAATTGATAATCATCTCTTTTGTTTTTTACACATTCAAATCTAATTTCATGCTATTATCCTATACTCTTAATTCCTTTTCAGGCAGCTTTAAGACTGCCTTGCATAAACACACCCTCAATCTTATTTTTATAATTATTTTTAGCAATTTTATTGGCCTTTCAACTTCCCTGCTTATCTGTTTTTTCTCCTCATTAGTTCCTGAGAGAAATACCCTCTTCATATTCAAATACCTTCTAACTCCTTCATAACCCGAGGTTTATTATTGGGATACAAAATGATCTTTTTTGCAGGTATGACAGAATCAACACAGAAAATAATATAGTTAGAAACGGTAAGGACCTGTTCATTAAGATCACAAAACGTGTCCAAAAACATATTCCAATCAAAACAACCCTTTACAACTTCAATATTAGAAGGCGTCCATTCTCGAACAAATCGTACTTCTCTCTTCACTTGCTTAACAATAGGAACGTACACAGAAGACAACATAATTATATTATGATCAGTTGAACCAAGAGGTGGTAGTGACAGAGACCTATAAGCTCCCAGAATCGGGCCATAACATCTATCTAAAACTTTATTAGCACGAGCAGCACATGTAACCTATTCAGGGCCGTGCACAGGGGGAGGCCCGGTGACTCACCTGAGCTCAATACATTCTGTTCCTGATCTGCTAAACATCCGCTGATTACGCGAATCCGCTCCGTGTTTTCCCGCCGTTCTGCAGCATCACTCACAATCTGTGCTGCTCTCTGGAGTAGAGACCACAGTTTTCTGAAGCTTGTTCATTAACAGTGAGTGGATGATTAGCTGAATTAGTCATTTGGTAGTTTGTTTTTGTTTTTATGTCAGTAAAGTGATAAAAAAGTGATTACAACAAAATATCCATGTTCTTAGAATTGAATGTCTAATAAAATTCTTATACCCCCTCCGATCTAACATAAAAAACATAAAATCCACTCTTGCTGGCACACTTGAAGAGCGAAGGGAGGCTGCTAAAGGCAGTTCAACATTGTCACAACAGTTTGTCACACTTTAATTCTTGTAATTAAGTATATTTCATATTATAAACACTTGATACAAGTAATCTATGACATTATATTTTATTAAAACCATATTAATAGTAGGCCTATAAATAGTTTAAAAATAATACAAATGTTCTAAATGAGTTTATTAGTAAAAAGGCTAATATAGATTTATGCTGTAAAATATGAAATTAAATGTCTAATGCTTATATGGGAGAGTGGGGCAAGATTAACCATTTTTTACTTATGTGGTCCTCAAGAAAATGACACAGAAGTACAATGAAAGTATCTATCCTATCCTATCCTAATGAAAGTATTCATATCATTTTAAATGATCAGAATGTATGACATAGGGTTCTAAAAATATGGCTTCTTTTAAAAAGTGTTCCCATGGCTCAGTTTGCCCTGGGTCAGGGGTAAGTTGACCCGAGTTGAGTCAGATGCACCATCTGGGTGTAAAATGACCATCCGACCGAATCTGATTCAAACACATGTGAAATAAATAACAATATAAAAACTAATTTAATAACTTCCTCTTACAAACAGTCATATTTCTTTTCATAAAGTTAACTTTAACAACATTAAACCAACCAAATTAGGTTTACATTTCAATATTTAATTGGTTGCATTTCTGAAACAATATTTTGAACACCAAAGTTGTAGCCTTCCTAAAACAGACTAAACAGAGTTTGTTGGCCATTAGGGACTTCAGGTGGAAAGATATATCTTTATATTGTGAAAAGCATTTTCCGGTTCTTATCAGAGAAGGATTTGGTTTACTTGTACACTGTCCCTATCAAATAAACTACAAATACTATGTATATAATAAACGAAATCAATAATATCACATTAAAGCATCAGTTTATAATTCAGATATTTAATTTGACTACAGTGCCTTATGGTGGGGTAAGTTAAAATGCTGACTCAATTTACCCCACAACATTTGGCTCCCTTTGCCCCATAGCTGCCATTTTGGAAAAAAATAGCTACTGTAGCTTATCAGTTCAGGCTAATGTTTAGCTAAATGATTGACATGGTTTTATTGCTAAATCACCTAAATGTATAAGAAATATTTTTAGACCTGGATAAATTTGCTTTGATGTAACAACCATTATATCTGTTATAACTTTGAGAAGCCAAAAACCGTTTTTAAATTAAATGGGTGCCTTCCACTCTTTCCGTGTGTTTCTCCTTATCACAATCTGGCAGAAATGATGGGTGCTTCCAAAATAAATGGTCACACGACAGTAAAGGTGTACAGCTGCCAAGAAACGACGCGAGCGTACATTGCCTAAAAGTCTTCCAGGCAACAGAGTAAATCTTTGTGCCCTCTTTAGTCTGCGTCTGACTCCACCTCGATTCCTGCGTTTCCTCCTAACTCTGCTTTTTGGGCCTCGAGAATTCGCAGAAGGCCAAATTAATTATACAGGAATATTCCAAGGGTGATCGACAGGAACGGCGTTCGAACGCAAGCCCAACAGGAACTCTCTAGTCATCACTGGCACGCTCTCTGCCAAGACTCTGCCATGCGCCAAAACATTTCCCCAGTTGATCAGCAGCAGCAACAAAAGCACAATCTTCCACAGAGTTATCATCTTCACTTTAAATACTTAAAAAAAAAATCCACTTAACAAACTCATTAACGTACAAACATTGAAGCACACACGCAGCTCTGCCAGTCGCCACACGAGCTGCGCCCAAGTGAACAGGACAGAGAGGGGAGATCCCATCTCAGCGGAACAGGCCAAGGGGCTGTTAAAAACAGCTGAGTTAGCACTGATAGCCACAGATAGTTGGTTCATCCAAAGGGGGACCACCAGGAGAACCTTGTGTTTTAGTTTTCCCTTACTCACCTGATTACCTGTGGGATAAGGCAATCGGGGGAAAAGCATAAAGAAGGAGGTTGGGCCAATCGTGGGCCAACGCATCCTTGGTCATTGAGAAATAAATTGAGCAGTGAGAGTTGTCTTCTGAGGCGAAGAGGTCCACCTCTGCCTCGCTGAAGATCTCCCAGATCCTCTGAACCGTCTGCGGATGGAGCGTCCACTTCCCCCCAGTGGACATTGCTCCTTGATAACATGTCCGCTCCTTGGTTCAATTTGCCTGGTATATGCACTGCTCTCAGTGAGCGCAGGTTGAGTTGAGCCCATTCCAGGAGGCGCTCTACCAGAGTGAAGACATGCTTCGAGGAGAGGCCTCCCTGGCAATTTATGTAGGACACCACAGACATGTTTTCTGATCAGATTAGCACATGGTGTCCTTTTAGGATTGGCAGGAAGAACTGACTGGTTCGACATACTACTAGCATTTCTAGGCAGTTGATGTGGAAGCCTTTATCCGTCTTGACTACAGCTCTCAATTGGATTATCTCACGATATTCGCTGGCTGGGTAACAACAAGCTTTTGGCAAAATTGACCCAGGGCACTCTGGACTAGAGTCCCAGGCACTCTATGTGGCTGAGGAGGAGGGTCCTGTGTGATATTAATTCTGCCTCTGACTGGGCCAGTACAAGCCAGTCATCGAGGTAGTAGAGCCTCGTCCATGCACTTCGTAAAAGTGCAGGGGGCCAGGGACAGCGCAAAGAGAAGGACCATATATTGATAAGCCCTCCTTCGAATGCAAATCTCAAGAATCACCTGTGACAGGTGAAAGTATCCATCCTTCAGGTCCAGAGAAAAGAACCAGTCTCTTGAGCGAATTTGTCCAAGGATCTGTTTCAGTGTAGTCATCCTGAATGACCTTTTCATGAGGGCATGATTCAGGTGTCTGAGATTGAGGATGAGCTGAAGGCCACCATCCTTTTTGGGGATGAGGAAGTAACAGCTGTAGAAGCCTGACTCGCTCTGGGATGGAGGAACTTTTTCTACAGCTCTTTTGCCAGCAGGTTTATCACCTCTGAGCGCAGGACGTGAGCGTCCTTGCTTTGCAGTAAGGTGGGGACCACGCCGCTGAAGCACGGGGGTCTTCGAGCGAATTGGAGTTAGCCCAATAGGATTTAGGCTTAGGAATTGAAGTTAGCCTAAGCGGGCTGAACGGGGGGGAGGCAGGTGCTGGTTTTGTTAGGGTTGCCGAGTCGGTGCAGGCTTAGGGTGAGCAGAGGCAGCAGCGGAGCTGGAGCGCTCAGGCAGGAAATATCAAATAGCTTGGGATGATGTCTGTGCCTCCATAAAGTGCTTGGCGGATCCTTTGACTGCTGACCCGAAGAGACCCTTGGGAGAGACTAGAGCATTGAGGAAGAGGATCTTATCTGCATCCTTGATCTCTGATAATATCAGCCACAAATGGCGCTTGAGCACCACAAGGCTGGCCATCAATCTCCCGATCGCCTGAGTGGTGGTCTTGATGGCACACAGAGCCAGGTCGGTAGCACTCCTCAGGTCCCTGAGGGTCACAGAATCCAGGACAGCTGCTAATGACATGCAGTCATCAAGCAGCTCGCCCTCACTTCCCCCAAATGAGATTAGGTCGCTCGCACCACATAATGCTAATTGATAGTAACCACAGTTCAGGTACCACAACCATTTCAACAAATACTTTATTGGTCACCATTTAATTTTAGTAATGTTGCTGTAGCAAGACATTCTTTTAAAGTTTTAAAATTAAAATTCTGTCATTTACATGCCCTCATTTCATTCCAAACCTGTCATTCTTTCTTTTGTGGAACATAGAATAGTTTATTCTGAGAACTGTCTGTAGTTTTTTTGTACATACAAATGGGAGTCATTAGTAACCAAAATGGTTTAATCCAAAACAAAAAACAAATATTTGTTTTTTGAGTGAACTATGCTTTTAATGTTTTGGATTTAATGTTTTGTTTTTGCATTTTTATTCATCGATAACTTAATGACATACAGCTTGGAAAACACTTCAAAACTAAAGCTGATAGAATTGCATCCATTTATTTTTGACCTTACTTGTGTTTGACTCCTCTGCTTTCCTACAGTTCTGGGTCATCTTGTAAAAACCTACGTAGACACCATCGCCAGTGGAGCTGTGCCGTGTCTGGAGAATGCTGTGATCTCAATGGCACTGATTGAGAATGAGGCTGCTTTTCAGGAGGGGCTTGAGGTGTACCAGAGTGGAATGGAGAAGCTGAAGAACTCCTTCCCTCTGGAACTGAATGAAATCACCTCGGAACACCAATGCTTCAGTCTCATGGCAACACAGACCTTCATGAAACGCTGCTTCAGGGACAGTGATGGGAAGTTCTTGACATCTTTAGAGGTAGGTGGGGAGTGGACATGTCAGATTACAACAATAGATGGCTTTAAGTCACTTTATGGAAAACGACATGAAACTCACAGCTAAGACTCCAATAACAACATGGGTAACAGTTAATTCAAATTTTTAAAAAGTTTGGAGCATCAGGAGCATTAAGGATCCTTCCTGTTCTGTTGTGCTGTTTTAGGAAGCCATCAATCATCAGTTTGACAGGTATCTCTGGGACAATGAGAAGGCCTCCGAGGCTAAATGTGAAAGTCTTCTATCAGTTCTCTCTGAACCAATGACGGAGAGGATCAATCAAGGGTTTTATGCCACAGCTGGTGGGTACGATCTCTTCTGCCAGGACCTGGAGGACATTGTGAATCAGTACAATACACTGGCCTATCAAGAAGTCAAGGTGATAAATGTTACATTAAAGCAATAACAATAAGCATCTTCAGATTTTTACCATCAGGTTTACTCTTTCTGTGTTTCTTCATAGATTGCCGAGGTGTTGGAGAAATTTCTACAGCAAAAGGTTGCAGTCACCACAGCCATTCTGCAGGCTGATGATAAACTAACCGAAAATGAAAGAAAGATTTGTGGTAAGAGCTTTGTGTTTTCAACAGTAAGCCCTGCACGTGAGAATATGAATAGAATCAACCCAGTAGCACAGTTAGCGTTAGGGTAAATGAAAGGGTGGTGTAAGGGAATTTAGAGTAAGGGGATGGATGGATGAATGCTTGTTTTGAACACTTATCTTTTCAGTGTGTCAAACGAGAGGGATGATGTTGTTAGATTTGTCTCCTTCACTGAACTTACAGCATGTCTGTTTGGTTGAACCACTTGTTTTTTGGCCTGTGACCAGAGGAGAGAGAGCGGGCAGTCCTTCTGGAACAGGAGATCAAGGCCCAGGAAGAGAGGCAGCGTCAGCTGAAGGAGAAGATGGTGATTGAAGAACAGAATAACGAGGAGAGGGTGAGACAGGTCATACAGAAGATGGAAGAGGAGATGTCTTTCCAACAGCAGGAGACACAGCGCGCCATGGACAGTAAACTGAGGGAACAGGCTGCCCTGATGGAGAAGGGCTTTCAAGAGAAGGCTAACAAAATGTCCAGCGAGATCGAGGAGTTGAGGAGGAATAATAAAGAGGTAGAGGACAGGAAGTCCAGAGAGTTTGCACAGATGATAGCGGATCAGGAGCGAAGAAACGCAGAGAACATGGAAGTGCTGAGGCAACAGCACAGACAGCAGATGGAAGCGATCAACAGCAGGCCGAGACCTTCATCTGGAGGCTGTTCTATACAGTGAAATCTGCTTTTACACAATTCTGAATTCATAACTACTATAATCTCACTGAATACAA
This sequence comes from allo-octoploid hybrid of Carassius auratus x Cyprinus carpio, assembly GCA_024542945.1. Classification (NCBI taxonomy): domain Eukaryota; kingdom Metazoa; phylum Chordata; class Actinopteri; order Cypriniformes; species allo-octoploid hybrid of Carassius auratus x Cyprinus carpio. Next base: position 344,558 of record JANHFF010001159.1, read on the forward strand.
TGTGTGTTTTGACTTTATAGTTACAAAGCGTTTTATTTGATGTCATAGCTGTTTCACCTTCTGCTGCATGGTAATGTGTGAGAGCTGATCACCCGTTGTTCTAAATGTAATGCTGACCTGGTTACCAACCTTATTCAAGGAGAACAATGTTAGCTATATGGACTAGCTATGAATATGTATGAATAGAGATTAACATTGTTAAATAAACTACTGGACATGCACCAAGCAACACAGAGCTAAAATATGTTTTGAAAGGAACCGATCAAAAGCACCAGAATAGCACTGCTTTACTAAATGGCCTTTAAATGGCAGGCGGCGTCATGCAGATCAAAAACAGGCAAAGTAACCCATTTAATCAACATATCCTAGCTTTTACAGAAAATACTCACATGTAACCCCCTTTGCAATCGTTTTCACAAACAAGATGGGAATGATTCCTAAAGCACCTGGTGAACATCACATAATGATTAATAGATCATTAACATAAAATGCTTACAAATGTAAATAAAGTTTCAACTGTGATCAAGTGCATATGATCATGCACTTTATAATAATATACAAATGATTTTAGCAGATGTTATACACTAATTAGCAGCTTATTTATTAGTGTGCATTTGAATGCTTGCAAATGTGATTAAACTGGTTGCTTAAACTGATTAAAATATCATCTAATGTGCTTTTTTCACTTACAAATATTGGATAAAGGTCAGTACATTTAAGCTTAGACACTTTTATCCATGTTGACATGATTAATTAACTCATAACCACAGTCTGTTGACACATTTGCATGCACACTTCGGCTACTTAAACATATTTGCAAATAGTTTATTAATTATTTGTTCAGCTTTTTGCTGTATCACGTTGAAACTGTTCATTGTTTTAAAATGTTGTTGCACATTTACTATGAATCATTAAGTATCAATAAGTATTCTTTATAGTACTGAATTTTAATGCTTTTTAGCTCTAATCTTTTTTGAATACTGTAAAGTTACATTTGAATAAAGTATTTTCTTTCTCTCTTGGAAATCTTTCTTTATGTTGATGTGTGATGAAAGGAATATTCTCTGTTTAAGGATATTGTCTACTATGAGTATTGAGGCAATAAAACAAGTTTTGCACCAACATGTGGGCTTAGTTGTCTGTTGTTTTCTGTCACCCTGAAACTTTCATGTTACTGTACTGGACTAAATAAAAACATTTTGGGCAAGACATTTTCCAAGAATTTTAAGTATACTTGACATAAATTAAATGTAACAAGACCCTTATCTGACTCTAAAAAGGTAATGATGATTTGACATAAACTTTAAAAAATGCTATGTCATATTAACAGTGAATATACTACCTTAAATGGTATACATTTACCAAGTTACTGGATGACTATTTTTATGTTTACTAAACACAAATAAAATGATTTGGTACAAATTAATACCAATAATTAAAAACAATGAATTATTACCATATTGACCTGAATATAAGACAAGGTTTTTTTTTTTTTTAAATAAATCTGAAAAAAACGCGGTCGTCTTATATTCAGGGTCTATACTTTAACATGTCAGTAACACAACCACAACAATAGGTGGCACCAAATACACATAAAACGAGTGTGCCATGAAATACGTAATGTGATCTCGCATGAAAGCAAAAGAAAAAGAAAAGGTACATCTGGAAAAAGGGGGTCGTCTTATATTCGGGTCAGTACGGTAATTGTTAATTACATTGTACAAGATTTAAACTTTTTTTGCTTCTAAATATTTCACTTGGCTGAGTCAGATTTCTGTGAATTCACTCTTTGCTCTCATTCCCATCATCTTCTTGTTGCTGTGTTCACTCACCTCTTTATTCATTGTCTTCAATAAAGCCTACTTGGGAAAACATCTTCACCCTCAAATCTATATTTCCCTCCCTTCCCAAATGCAATTTATTTCCATATTTATGGATTTAAAAAAAACATTAAAAACTGTAAACACAATAAAGATACTTCATGTTTATTTTATTTTATTTTTTGTCAGTAATCGAGTCAAGTCACCTTTATTTATATAGCACTTTATACAATACAGCTTGTGTTAAAGCAGCTTTACAGTGTCAAGTGGGAAAATAGTGTGTCGATAATGCAAGAGGATGATAGCCCACGGTCAAATTTTCAGTTAAAGTCACTGATCATCAATGATGTCATCATCCGGCTCAGTTCAGTTCTCTGACAGCAATCAAGACAAGCAACGTAATGACATCATATAATTGAGATCAAGGTAACAGCCTAGCCAGCTGAATAACATCAAAGATCTAATAGATAAATTTCAAATTATTTTTCACCATTTCTTGCATACGCACAGGTTTTGTGTTTTTCAATGTCTAGAGTATTGTAATTATCAGTTCATCCAGCAGTACTTTTGGTGCTGTTTCCTTACAATTAGGCTGGGAAATCATTTCAAACCTCAAACCTTCCTTGTGTTCAAACGATGTAATCATCCTCAAAACTTGAAACAAATAGTGGACTCTTGTGGGTCTATTGTGATTCATAAATAAAAGTCTGCAAACTGGGCCTGTCTCAGATAGACTGAACTGGTCAGTTACACCTGTGCTGGAAAAAAAAAAAAAAAAACCTTCACTTGATCAAGTAAATGCTTTGTCAATTCTCCCACATGTACAGTACATTCATACAGAGAATTGAAATTGCGTTACTCTCAGACCCCCGGTGCATACAGATAACACTGATGCAACTGTCCTAGCAAATTTCTCCCAATATCCACCTCACCTTTTATTTAAGGTGTTGGAAAAGATAGTGCCTTTCTAGCTCATAATTGTCACGCCATGCTGCCGGAAGGAACACAGAGTCGAGAGTAATCGAGAGAGTCTTTATTAATCCAACACAGGGGTAACTCCAACATGGAAACAGGAGGAAGACACACGTATGTAACTGGTAGACCCAACAAACACAGACTGAAAGGACATGGGTTTTAAAGACAGGCTAATGAGGGACTAAGGAGACACACCTGGGAACTAATCAATCAGGGAGGGACAGAAACTGGGTCACACAGAACATGGGGAATGGAACACATGCAGGGAAAACACAACATTATGAGTCCAGGGGTGTGACAGGAATGAGATATTTGAAGAATTTCAATCTAGGCTTTAGTCATGACATAGTACTGAAACTTGCCCTTATAAGAGTTCTTAATGATGTTTTAATCAACACAGATTCTGGTAACTCAGATATTTTAGTTATATCAGACCTGTCCTCTGCCTTTGACACAATCATTCAAACAATTCTTATCTGCAGATTAATATCTTGGGGAGAACTGTATTAAAATGGTTTAAGTCTTTCTTAGCTAACAGTAAATTCTCAGTTACAACAGGAAATATCACCTCTTCTACAGAAAATCTTGCTTATGGAGTTCCTCAGGGTTCTGTCCTATCACCAGCTCTGTTTTCACTGTATATGCTTTCCCTGGGTTCTGTCTTTAGAAAACATGGGGTTTTTCTTTTTACTAAAATTAAGATGTTTCTATATGAGAAAACCTTAAAAGTTGCTATGTCTTTATTATATTATTTATTATTTGTGTTGTACAGCCTTGTTGCTGCTTTAAATGTTCTTCAGAAATAAACTAGACTGGGTTTAATTTGGTGAAGTGGATTTGCTATATTACTGTGCATTTTAAAAGCACTTTGAGAAATGAGAAGTGAGTCAGCATCTCCTGTGCTGCATTAAAGCTTTCCTTCATTCCCTCATGAACACATCTCTCAGTGAGTAAATTCTGCTGTGTCTATTATTACACAATGATGCAGTGAACAATAATATTTTAAATAATTTAAAGTAAAATGTGAATTAAACAAGTAAAAAAAAAAAGCGATATAATATAAACATAATAAAAATATAAACAAATGCAATAAATTGATAAAAAAAAAAAACCTTGCAAAAGCAAATGGTGACACCCAAGCATACCTCAATTCTGTTGTCTGCAGACTTTGAAGGAAAGGCATCTGTAGTATGTGTACCTAACATATTCAATGAAGAAAACACAACACACACTAGGATAAGATACACACACTATCTAACACCACAGATACTAAGATATAGCACCTGAAACATACAGCTCACACAAAGCAAGCATGTAATCAAGCAGAAGTACTAGTCAAACCTAAGAAAGAAGATTAGATAAATCAAGGGCTATTGAGGGATGTGAGCAGGGATAGATATATGGTTGAGCAAAGGTAAGACTTCGATGATTATAAAAGAAGAAACCAGTTCACTTTTGGATTCAACTTATAATTATTAGACAAACTCCTTGTGTGTAAACATACTTGCCAATTATTTTAAAAGAGCAATAGAATCTTGTAATCAGAGCTGTATTTAATCAAGAAATTTTGCTATCAGGATGCATTGCAGGGAAAAAACATATAACGAGGAATATAGTCTGTGGAATCAGACAGATCAATAGATTTTCACTTGCAAAAATTATTAGTATGAGAAAAGGAAAGCTTTCTAAGAGTGAATTGCATTTTAAAAGGATGGCAGGATGGTCAGAAAGAAAGTAAAACTGAGATACGAAAGACAAATCAGCAATAACGAGGTGTAAGATGTGACCTTTGTAATGTGCAGATCAGTCAGTATGTTGAAACAAATCAAAACACTCAATAAAGACACAGAGACCTTTGACCTTACTGAGTTTATCAGTAATCAAGTCTTCCAAAGGAGCTCCAAGGATAATAAAAACTTAAATGAAGACATGATCCCACATTCATACAGCTTTATAGCCATTAAAGTAAATCAGTAAACACTAAACAGCCCAGTAGAATAACAATCATACTTTTTAGCTGATGCTTTACCCTGACCAGCTGATTTAACACATTCTATGGTACACAGTTTATGAGTGAAAGAGTTCCCTGGACTCTTGTGTTGTTAGTGGCATGCAGAACTGATGGAGTCATGAGAACACATTTAACTTTCCCAATTCTTTTCACAGTCTCTGATACACTGGAGGGAAAGTTCCATTCAATGTCATCTGAAACCAGGTTTATTACAGACAATCTACTGTACTCTTCTTATTTCTGGAATATCCCTGGTCAGCTTTTGTTGTTCATAGCTCAGATATACAAGATGTCATTCCAATGTGTGTGATGTAGTACCACAAAAAGGAAAACGTCTCATCTTTTTATGTGGCTGCTCATTCTGGAAACAATCCAAGCCTCTTGTGTCTGCTGTCACGTGTTTTCCAGTCTGCAGCTGCTGGATTTGAAACTGAAACTAAGAGTGAAAGTGCAGATTGTTGTTTGCTCAGTCAATAGGAGGAGCTCAAATCAGAGACCAGGGACCTCCCCTAACTCACTCTCGGCCAATCAGCATCCAGAGTCTGGAGCGGAGGGTGTGTCTAAGTGACACTGGTAGAATATCAGGAAGCTACGACAAGAACACATCTCAGACTGAAGTTAGACTGGAGTGAACTGAACAAACAGGTAAGGGACGTCCCTTCATTCAGATCATTCTAGCACTTGTGCTGCTCTTATAACTGCAAACAATACAATGTGCAGTGTTTCACAGTCAGCAGCAGATTCTTCACGTTTGTGTTTGCTCCTGCAGTTGATCATGTGTGACCCTGTGTCTTGAGATTGTGTGGGGGATTTAACTTTAGCACTCAATGAGTGTGTGTGTGTGTGTGTGTGTGTGAACTCTACAGCCTGATTAATCTTGATAGATGTTCTGGGGGCTGTTTCATAAAAGACAGCTTAATGTGGATCATGGATCCACAATGACAAACAGAGAATATTTGTGCTGTTTAATGCATTTGAGACATTGTGTTTTCTTCAGTGCATAACTGACACGTCACAGGTATATTCTTCATCTCTAAATGTTAGAAAGTCATGCAGATAAATCAATTCTGCTGTCAGGATTGGGCGAGGCTGACGCATGCGCGCTGAACAGATGGAGCTCAATAGAATAATAGCTCAATCATTCTGAATAAAATACGCATTCTGCTAAAATATTTGTTGTTGGACATTAGATGTGACACATGTAGAATTTTATTTCTACATATAAGTGTTTTTATGATAGCAGTAACTGTGTATCAAATGTAAGCTGGCTAATACAGCCCTAATTACAAGCTCAAATGAGTTAATGTGTATTCATCTTATCATATAAAATATAGTCTGTTTTATATTATTTATTTTACTTTTTAATTTAGTGTTTTTAATGCTTTAAAGGGCAATTTTATATTTGTTATGTTCTACTAATAACCATAAAGTACTTCTGTCATAAACCGGAGAGAGAGTGGCTAGAAACTGCTGATCAGCTGAATGCACATGTAGCAGCATGATACAATGCTTTCAAAGTCATTAAATCTTGGGCACAATACATTAAATACTGTCGGTTTTAGCCTGTATTTTGATTTGTTTAGGTTGCATTTTTTGTATGCTTGTATTTTAGGCCTGATAAAGTAAAATAACAGTATGTGAGAGAGTCAGTGGTAATATCGATGTGTTTCTGTTGGTCAGTGTTAGAGGAGCTCATCTTAACCTGACCGTTAGCCTGCTCCAGACCAGGGTTAGTGTACCAGCATAAGATACCACACTGACTGAGCTTGAGCTATGCTCATTCTGCTTTATGAAACCAAATCAAGTGACAATAAGTCAGACTACCTGAAATAAGCCTGGTTCCCTTTCAAGGGAACTTCGAACTGCGTCCTCTAGGGGTCGCTATGGGGAACACCTCGTCGTGACCCGTGTCTGAAGCATACAAATGAAAAAACACCAACGAGTTGGCCGGCGACAGCCTCTGACGTCACTACCGGTGCGACTATAAAACAGGCACTGGGAAAACACGTCATTCTCTTCTTCGTCTTCACTGACTGTTTTGTTTGAAGCGTGCATCTGAAAGAACCGGTAAGAGCGCTCTTTCTCTGTCTATCATGGTGACTACTAGCAAGCGTTTAGTCGGCATTATTTGACACCCGATGACACACACGATCTTTACGTGATTTGTTTGGGTAAAGAGCACGCACGCCATGTCTTTGAGGAGGCAATCTGCGTGCATTGCGAGCGTTTTTTCAAGGAAAAAGCTCCGCTCTCGTTCGTCTCTCTTTCCGAAAAAAAATAAAAAATAAATAAAAAAGGCAGCCATCTGCTTCCCGCGGTTCAGGACCCGCCCCTGCTGAGGCACGGAGGAGAATGAGCTCGTGAGAATTTCAGGTGGATCTGTCTGAATGGTTTAAAGAGGGACTTTCCCTTTCGCGCTCATAATGGCGTTGGACGAGAGAGAGCCTCGGGAGGATGATGTTATATCTTTAACACTTTCTGATACTGAGGTTAGTGCTCTGCTGGGTTTTTACCCAGGAAAAGCAGGAGATATTTGAGGATGGTGAAGAAGCTGAGGCTGAGCCTTCTCAATTCTCCTGCTCTGCGTATGTAGAGCTGTTGGAGTTTATGGATCGCGCCTCGATGAGCGTTATCTTTCCGACCATAGCCCTCCAGCTCAGGTGAGCCATCCATTTCTGCCTCATCTCCATACTGAGATCGAAAGGAAATGAAAGAGGCCGTTTTCTTCTCGCATCCATCGGTTTCAGCATAAGAGTTTTGCCGACATCGAGGCGATGCGCGAAAACGGCTATGAGAGGATGCCCCCTGCAGAAAGAGCTTTCATTCTGCGGGGGAGACATCCTCTCTTAATCTCCCTCCTTGCCATCTAAGCCCCTTCAAGCAATGCATCTTGCTTAAATGGCAGGGCATACGCAGCAGCAGGTCAGGCTGTGGCTTTATTACAAAATAAATGCTTCAAGCATATCAGACTGATCTGCTAAGAGACCTGGATAAAGGCGAAAGCCTTTTTCCTGATCAGGTAGCCGAGCTGCGCCGCACCACAGGCCTCTCTCCGGGCTACCAAGCAGGCCGCCTCTGCCAAGCGCAGGACTATGGCGGCCATGGTGGTGGTGGAGAGACATCTGTGGATGAACCTGGCAGACATCGGGAAGAAAGAAAAGGCTTTCTTCTCAATGCTCAGGTTTCGCCTTCTGAACTTTTCGGTATTTCCGTTGAGACGGTGATCGAGAAGTTCGGGGAGACGAAGGCGCACTCCGCTGCTTTCAGATCCTTCGTTCCACGAAGTTCCAGGTCTGAGCCCGAACAACATAGGGGTCCTGGCCTGTCTCGATCTGAGGATCAAAGACGGGCACAGAAGGCTAGTGTCGCGACTCACGCTCCTCCCCCACCTGCGGGCAGGGTTAAGAGGAATTGTTGGTCACAAGGGGGTAAGCAGAACCTAAGGGATGTGATCCAGATGAGGCAGCGTTCTCGTCTGAGTCAGAGTGATACTGAGGTATCTACTCGTTCCCTTTAGGGATTTTTAACTTCTGCTTTTATCCTCCCCTTCCTAATTCCCCTGTAACCACCAGCTCTCCACCTGATCGAGGTTAGGTGGAAACCTCTAACGCATAACAGTCTCCTATGCTGGACCTATAATGTTTTTGGCTGGTTCTATGTTCATAGCAACCACCTTACTGATGGTCCGGACTAAAAGGAGGCGCCCCTTGAGCGGGGCTCCAGCGCAGGAGGGTGGGAGTATAAAAATAACCCTTTCTGTATATACTTATGTGTAAGTTGCTGGTGGTTATGTCTACTAATAAACTCTGTGAGTTTCCTTTGCAGTGCTCAGTTACAGTGTTTACTAAACACTCGTCAGCACCAGCCATCCGGCTTCATGTTCCGGTATTAGGCGGCTGAGATCACAGGTTTCTGCGGGAGCCTCCTTGATCATCAGGCCTGGCACAGCACTGCAGGGAATTTCATGGATGTCCGGCCAGGTCACCCTGAGGGGTCTCCTGGCCGCTTAGGTGCTGTCGCATCCAGCGGGAAGTGAAGGTGGCAGTTACAGAAGTCTTCTTGTATATGCTGCCTCAGGTGATGCTCCCCTCGCTAGAGGTTTATAAAATTTGAGCTTGCCTCTCCCGTGCGGTTCAGCGCCTCTGCGATGCTTAGGAACCTTTAGGTACACACGCTAAGCTCTGTGTACTTTCTGAAAACCACATGGTGGTCAGTGTGCACGTGAACACTTTGCGCACTTTCTAAAAATCCACATATTGGTAAGTGTGCACGCAAGACTCTGCGCACTTTCTGAAATCCTGTATGGTAAGGGTTACGCGCTCCGCCTCGTTCCCTTTCTTGAGATGATTAGACCTTGGTTCCTTGGGCTCCATTCAGCCAGTGTGTATTTGTTTATACACTTCAAGCATCGCTTCCCTCAACATGAGGGGCTATTCGGGCGATTCTCGTGGTAGTTTAGCAGCGCTCCCCTTTTCCAAGAAGGGTCGCCTATGAGTGTGCTACTCTGGATTCAGGAGTTCTCCTCTCATATGAGACTGAGTTCACTGTTTTTCCCCAGAGCGCTCCAGCATTATTTCCACAGATCGAGTTGATGACTCTCAAACATACTGTTTTGAGATGCACCATTCCATCTATGAGCTGCTCTATCAGAGTGCCACGAGAGCCCTTCCCTAGAACAGTATTTGAAAATCCATGATATGGTAAGTGTGCATGTGAAGTCTTTGCACACTTTCTGAAATCCACACTGTGGTAAGTTCGCACGCTAGTACTCTGCGTTCTTTCTAAAATCCTATATGGTGAGGGCTTCGCGCGGTTGCTTCGTGCCCTTTCTTGAGTTGGTAAAAGCCCCGTTCATCTTGGGCGCCACTCCACCCATGTATCCTCGGATACCTATCTAAACAGGGTGTTGCTACTGGAGATCTGTTGAGACCGCTCCTTCAGCAAGCTTTTGCGGAAGCAAGCTGTAGCCCCTGTGTGACAGGCAAGACTTAGTATAAAATGCTAGGTTCCTAGCCGTATCCCTTTAAAGGAATCTTTCCTGATTCCAAGCCTTTAGCTCTACCACCGGGCCGAGGCCCTAACAATTAAGTTGGGTATGTAGCTTAGGCCTTTGGCCATAAGGGGTATTGTCACAGACAGCCGTCTAAACGTCCCGGGGGCAACTCCCATTGAAATGGTAGAGTTGGTACTTAGTGTTCGCCATGATTCTGGCCTGCACTCCCCTCAGCATGGCGGCGTGGGTATACTGTTCCCCATAGCGACCCCTAGAGGACGCAGTTCGAAGTTCCCTTGAAAGGGAACGTCTCAGGTTACGAATGTAACCATGGTTCCCTGAGTAGGGAACGAGACACTGCGTCCTCTAGCTCCCTGCCATGCTTCGGACGCAAGCTTCAGACAAAGAAGTGAATGACGTGTTTTCCCAGTGCCTGTTTTATAGTCGCACCGGTAGGGACGTCAGAGGCTGTCGCCGGCCAACTCGTTGGTGTTTTTTCATTTGTATGCTTCAGACACGGGTCACGACGAGGTGTTCCCCATAGCGACCCCTAGAGGACGCAGTGTCTCGTTCCCTACTCAGGGAACCATGGTTACATTCGTAACCTGAGACGTTTATTTGGTAAACTTGTTTTATGAAACGGCCCCCTGACCATGTTTTATTAAAGCTTCAATGGTCTTTGTTTATGTGACATGATTAACTTGTGTTGTACCTCTCTAGTAAACCAGCATCAACTAAACTCAGTCTGGTTCTAGTCTGTAGAAACCAGCATCAGCTAAACCCAGTCTGGTTCTAGTCTGTAGAAACCAGCATTAGCTAAACCCAGTCTGGTTCTAGTCTGTAGAAGCCAGCATCAGCTAAACCCAGTCTGGTTCTAGTCTGTAGAAGCCAGCATCAGCTAAACCCAGTCTGGTTCTAGTCTGTAGAAACCAGCATCAGCTAAACCCAGTCTGGTTCTAGTCTGTAGAAGCCAGCATCAGCTAAACCCAGTCTGGTTGTAGTCTGTAGCTGGGCACACTCAAATCTAACAGTGTCTCTATGTGTCTTACTCCGCCTGCTTGTGTGAAAGTGTGTTGTATTTGACACAAACAGAGGAAAGGCTGCTCATGTGGGGAGTTACTGTACTGTGTAATGCAGGATTATTGGAGTAACGGTTGAAGTGAAATGTGTTTGGGTCTCCAGTGAGCATGGACAAACCAGTGTGCTTGATTGACACGGCGTCCGATGGGAAGCTGTGTGTCCAGCAGTCAGCGCTGCAGGTTCTGGAGCAGATCCAGCAGCCCGTGGTGGTGGTGGCCGTGGTGGGTCTCTACCGCACCGGGAAGTCCTACCTGATGAATCGACTGGCAGGGAAGCAAACAGGTCAGCAGCACTGATGTCATCCAAACACTCGTGTCCTTCAGATGAATGAATGCAAGTCATTGTGGGGTTTCTGGTGTGTGGTTATCAGGGTTTGCACTGGGCAGCACAATCGAGTCCAAGACGAAGGGCATCTGGATGTGGTGCGTGCCTCACCCCACTAAACCAGGAACCACTCTGGTGCTGCTGGACACCGAGGGACTCGGGGACGTGGACAAGGTGAAGTAACAAATTTAACAAATTACTAGTGCCCAGGGGTCCAATAACACTTTTACTTCGGCAGCAGAGATAACCTTAAAGACCAGATGTAAAATGAATGTATTTAATGTAAAATTAATTTCTGATGTCCCCGGAGTGTGTACATGAAGTGTTATCTCAAAATACCACACAGTGGATCCCTGCAAGGGCCTCAAATACAGGCCCTAGCCCGGCCCTTGTTCAGAATTATCGTCCGAGTCCGACCCGACCCCGCCTTTATCCCCGCTTCTCCCAAAACAGACTATACTACGGTTTTAGCTATTAAAGTAGTTCAGTTTTGTAATGGCAAAGTGGTTATATTTCCTTTAGTTAATTTAGAAAAATGTTTGGAGCATTTTTTGGTTATTAAATATAAGTTTACATTTAGTCATTTAGTCATTTAGCAAACACTTTTATCCGAAGAGACTTACAAATGAGGACAATAGAAGCAATCCAAATCAACAAAAGAGTATATATAGCCAAGGACCTACAGCCATCCTCCGCGGTGGACAGCCAAGGTTTCAGGAGTTTATCAAACACGCTCGACACAAAATATAGAAAATCCCATCACAGCCATACTTTAGTCAAACAATATTACCAGCTCATAGTCCCCAAAACATGAGTGTCTGAGAGTTCATTCTTCTTTTAGTTGTTAAAAGTGGACAAACTAAACTGAAACTTTTTATTACTGGGTCTGATTATTTTTTGCTTGTTATGAAAACTGAAAACGCAGTTTTTTTCATTTTAAAGTTGATAGCTAATCTACGAGGTAGTTAGTTTATAGCATAGAGAATGTTAGAAAAATAATGATGTTACCTCATACCTCTTAGCAACAGTTATGATTAGAGGATAAAGAAAAGAGGCCAGGATATGATGTGGTAATGTAATGTTCAGTGTTAGATTATATCATGCTCTTTACCTGTCTGTGCTCCCTCTCTTACCCTCCCTTTCTCTCCCCTTGTGCTTTTCCTTCCTTCCTTCTGTGTTCTCTCTCTACTCCCGGTAGTCTTACCTCTCTCTGTCTCAGTGTATACACACATGCAGACATAGGTGTTTTACTTCTTAGGGTTCAAATGGTGAAAGGAACTTGAGGAATGAATAAGGAACTGAGAGTGTTTGGTGACGAGAGATAACGGGGTTCATTTATTAACATTCAGCCACTGTTTAATAAACACTTATGGCACTTTTTTCAGTCTTCATTTGTCTTTTTTTTTTTATTTAAATATCACAATAAATATTTTATCGTGGACTTCATACTGTGATATTATTGCATCGTGAAATTCTGATGTCGTTTCACCCTATTGCATAGTATTACAGATAGTCAATCTGAAATGGTGACTGTGCAATAACAGCTGTCAACCAGCTCGGTATTTTCCAAGTGCATTTTTTATTTTGGTCGTGCATTTAGCATGTTGTTGGCTTTTGAGAATGGAATGGACAGATGTTTTCAGTCTAGTGCTAGCTTGCTAGTTTTCTGTAAAGTGGAGGCGTTGACATCTCAACCTGCTTAAATAGAGCAGTACATGTTATAGCCTGTAGTTGTGTGAGCACCTTTCATGGAGTTGAATGTGAAGGCAAATTCAAGGCTATTTCCAGTTTATTGTTCTAACTTCACAAGTGTGTTTCTGCATCTCAGGGGGACCCGAAGCATGACACAAACATCTTCTGTCTGGCTGTGTTACTGAGCAGCACTCTGGTCTACAACAGTCGAGGGACGATCGACAACAGGGCTATAGAGGAGCTGCAGTATCCTTCTGAACATTTATCTAGATTTTAATTTATTTCTTTATTAATTCATTCATTTATTTGTTTATTTGCAAATGGTTCAGATGTTTACCACCATTTCACACAGGAAAACGTGCAAATGTGCTTGCTTTGTGAATGCTTTATATAAAAAAAAATGTATATAGTTACATGTACTCCAATGTAAAAACATGACTGGCAGAAGTTAATTAATTTTAATTGCAATATTCCATTATGCAGTTTTTGGCAACTAAACCCTCTTTTATCTCTAAACCTAACAATTTCTTATTTGTATAAGTATACACAATATAAAGGAAAAAAACACACGATAGACAGGCAAGTGTAATCACAATAACTTACTCCAAAAGTGACAACAAGCAGTACCAGAGTAGTCCAAACATAGTTTAATTTGAAGTGCTGTCTGGTGCTATACAACAGTATAGATTGATGTATAGAGTAGTGTTACACGATATACTGGTACTGAAAAAGGTATCACAATCCCTGCTTTTTAAAATCAGTATGATTCCTCATTTTACTAGTACTGGTTCTTTAAAGGCGGGCGTACACAGTGCGATTTTTGCTGTCGTATGAGCTTGAAAGAATTTTTTTTCCTCTCGGGAGAAAATCGCAGATGCTTGCATGGTCGCGGCTCGTACCGTGTGAGAATAATTACGGGCCGATCCGAGAACGTTACGAGCACCTCCCGATAATTTTCAAACATGTCAATTTCAAACCAGACAATTTGGCGATCCATCTGAAGTTGACCAATCCGAAGATGACAAAAACCACATATTATGTATTTAAATAGTCTATATAGTAATTTTAGTTTAACTATACAGCTCTATTTTTTTATTTGTTATTCCAAATTGTGACAAATTTGCCGTTCAGCTTCATGAATGAATATAGGCTACCTGTTGTATTTCCTGCAAAACGAGCAGAAATTCAGAAATATCCTTCTCACCTCGAGTTGTTTATGAAGGACAGAAAGACCATGCTTTTCTCTTCTTTTCAGTCATTCTCTTTGCCATGTCTTCATTTCTTTTTTTTTTTATTTTTTGGACATCACAAGCCATAGCTGCCACAAAGAAAACTATTTCGTCCTCACAATCCATATTTTTATGAATGGCGTGAAAATGCTTATGTCAGAGTTTGTAAAATCATAGTAAATTCATGTCGTGTGTGACTGCCTCTGTACGATTTTCGGATAAACTCAACTGTGATGTGCGAGGGCTCATGACGTGTGTACGCCCGCCTTAAGAGTGACAGCAGTTAAATAAGAGCCGTATTTCCTGAGCTGTGGCAGCAGGGCAGAGTGTGTGCAGCGCTCTGCTTCACTCCCTGCAGGCACACTGGCCACGCCAACTTTATATATCCACACAATGCAGGACTGGCTAACTGTATTGACAAGACAAGAAACATGCATGAATAAGAAAATAAAGCATGGGATGTGCTTGATGTTACAAAGAGTTATTAAGCACAATAAACTCAGTACAGTGGCACACACTTCAGAAATGAGTAAGCTCTTTTTTTTGCCAGGAGCCAAAGGGTCTGTGATAATGTAGGGTATTTCCTGATGATATCTCCCAAGGTTAACATGTAAAGCATGAAAAGCAGTGGTCCTAGTCCTAAGCCTTGTGATACTACATACTGTACTTGATGCAACTGATACAACCACGATGTTAAGAGCAGGTCATTTGTAACTCTGATGAGAGCAGTCTCCATACTATGATACGGTCTAAATCCTGACTGGAAAACCTCATAGAAACCATTTTTCCCAAAAAAGGAACATTTACATTTAGTCATTTAGCAGACGATTTTATCCAAAGCGACTTACAAATGAGGACAATAGAAGCAATCTTCTATTTCTAACAAAAGAGCAACAATACGTAAGTGCTAATGACAAGTCTCGGTTAGCCTAACGCAGTACATGTAGCAAGGTATATATATATATATATATATATATATATATACACACACACATACAAAGAAAAACAAGTAGATAGGATACAAAAAATAGAAAGCTAGTGTCTTTTTTTTATTAAAAAAAGACATAGATAAAGTAGAATTAAAATAGAGTAGAAAGTGCTAGAGTTAGAGGGTCAAATAAAGATGGAACAGATGTGTTTATAGTCGCTTCTTGAAGATGGCTAAGGACTGCTGGGATTGAGTTGGGCAGGTCATTCCAGCAGGAGGGAACATTTAATTTAAAGTCTGTGAAAGTGTTTTCACTTTGAGATGGCTTCTAAAGCTTATAGAAGTAATGAATTTAGGTAAAGGGGTGCAGAGCCAGTGGTGGTTTTGGAGGCAAACATCAATGCCTTGAATTTTATGCGAGCAGCTATTGGTAGCCAGTGCAAATTGATAAACAGAGGTGTGACGTGTATTCTTTTCGGCTCATTAAAAATTAATCTTGCTGCCGCATTCTGGATTAATTGTAGAGGTTTGATAGAACTGGCTTGAAGACCTGCTAAGAGAGCGTTGCAATAGTCTAGCCTGGACAGAACAAGAGCTTGAACAAGGAGTTGTGCAGCATGTTCCCAAAGAAAAGGGCCTGATCTTCTTGATGTTGAATAAAGCAAATCAAATAAAGCAGGACCGGACAGTTTTAGCAATGTGGTCTGAGAAAGTCAGCTGATCATCAATCATAACTCCAAGGTTTCTAGCTGTTTTTGAAGGAGTTAAGCCTGTGTTATACTTTCCGCGTGAGCAATCTGGATGCATACACTGACAGCACAGACGTTGACTACTTGTATTTATACTACAGTTCTGTCTTAGCCAGGTTGAGTTGAAGGTGGTGGTCCTTCATCCAGAAAAGAAAAGTTCAAGAAAAGTCTGTTAGACAAGCTGAGATGTGAGCAGCTACCGTCGGATCATCAGGATGGAATGAGAGTAGAGTTGAGTGTCATCAGCATAAACAGACATAGACGTACGTGGAGGTCACTGAGATTTTGAGTGACACATATTACATACAAATAAGTGGCAGTAACAGATACAATATGGATAGACCGTGTTAAGAGTTATAAGTAGTCCTGAGGTACTGATATAAGACTATATGGGTAGAGCGGTGTCTAAAATGTCATTGTAGAGTGTCACAGAGCTACATGAAGGAATATTAAAAAGTGGCAGTGCAAGTACAATAAAAGTAAACATAAGAGCAGCATGTATTCTGGTTTTAGATGAAGGATAGCTGGTTGTTAAGCAGTCTGATGGCTTGTTCTTCAGTCTGGTTGTCCGTGATCGGATGGATCGTAAGCGTCTGCCTGATGGCAGTGTGGCAAACAGGTGATGAGCCACCTGTCCTCGCTCGAGCAGCGCGTCTGATAGATGTCATGTAAGGCTGGGAGTTTGTGTCCAGTGATGAGCTCTGCTGTTCTCACCACTCGCTGAAGAGCTTTGGGTCAGAAGAAGAGCAGTCGCCGTACCATACAGTGATGCAGCTGGTCAGGATGCTCTCTATAGTGCAGCGGTAGAGATCTGACATGATGTTAGAGGAGATGCCAAACCTCTTCAGCCTCTGCAGGAAGTAGAGACGCTGACGGGCTGTTCTCACTACGGTCTCTGAGTGTAGGCTCCAGGAAAGATCCTCAGAGAAGTGAATGCCTCGGAATTTGTAGCTCTTAACTGTCTCTACTATCTCTCCATTGATGTGAATGGGAACATGACCCTCTCTCTGTGACTTCCTGTAGTCCACGATCATCTCCTTGGTCTTGCTGACGTTTTGAGAGAGATTGTTATCAGCACACCGTGCTGTGAGTGCATTAACCTCATCTCTGTAGTATGTCTCATCGCCATAAGTGATGAGTCCTAGGATAGTTGTATCGTCAGCAAATTTGAGGATGATGTTGGAGCTATGCTTAGCAGAGCAGTCATAAGTGAATAGGGAGTACAAGAGAGGACTGAGTACACATCCCTGTGGGGCGCCAGTGCTGAGTGTTAGTAAGGAGGATATGTGATTGCCAATTCTAACCACCTGGGGTCTGCCGGTCAGGAAGTCCAGGACAAACTGTAATGGGTCCAAGGTGTCAGGCAGAGAGGAGCAGGTGTGGGATTTGACTAGCCGTTCGAAGCACTTCATGATGACTGATGTCAGTGCTACAGGGCAGTAGTCATTCAGGCAGGAGACAGTTGTTTTTTGGGAACAGGGATGATGGTGGTTTGCTTGAAGCATGTGGAGATCACTGTTAGTCTCAAGGAGAGGTTGAAGATGGTGAAGACATCTGCTAACTGGACAGCGCAGGTCCTCGGGACACGTCCGTGTATGCCATCTGGACCTGGAGCTTTCTGGCCGTTGACTCTCTTGAAGGCCTTACTCACTTCGAGTGTGGTTAAAACCAAAGGGCAGGTGTCAAGGTCAGCAGGTATTTTCACAGCAGGGAATGTGTTGCATGTCTCAAAGCGAGCAGAGAATGTATTGAGCTCATTCGGTAAGGAGGCAGACAAAGACCCAACACTGCTTTTCCTTCAGTGATCTTGATGGGTAAAACTGTTTAAAGTAATGTAATCACCTGGTTTTAGACAGGTTTCTGTCAAACAGAGCATATCTAGGTTATGAGCCATGATTGTATCATTTACAAAAAGCACTTTTGTAGAAAGGGATCTAATATTCATTAAGCCAAGGTTATTTATTTGTTTATCTTAAATATGTTTCGTATTAGTAGAAAATCAATTCAATTATTGCCCTTAAATTGGTTTGGGTATTTTTGTATTTGCTAGATCAGTGAGCAGGCACAGTCTCTATAGTATGATATCTAGGTGAAAGGTTCTCTGTTTTCATTTCCAGAGAGATTTCCTGGAACCAGAGGATCACATTGTCTTCATACTGCCTGCATTTAAACAGAGATTGCTGATCCATCATACAGGCATCCAAGGATATTAATATTTTTTCAAAAGTGACAGACCATTAGCATTATACGTAATTTGTGTATTTGGAAAACAAAATAGGTGACAAGACACAGCCTTGTGGGACCCCAGTATTTAAAATGATGCTACTATATTTAAAACCATTAACTGAGTGTGGACACTGTTCCTGAACTGATACCTGAGCTCTCTCCATCATCGTGTTGAGTCTCTGCCACGCTGCCCTTGCATTTCTCTGGTGAACATCTCCATCTTATCTTTATAACAGTGCTTGGCAAACTTGGTTTTAGTATTGCATTATTGTCTGATATTTACATATGCACCAGATATGTAAGTTTGTTAACATAGCAACTGTTTAAGAGACAGCATTATTATAGTTCTCTGCAATGTGTACAAATACTAATGGAATCGTGTTGGACAGTCACTTTGTGTTCATACCTAAACAAACTCTCAGATATGTTACTGAACTAACAGAGTGCATCAAGGTCAAATCACCAGACGAGGATGCTGATGATTCAAATGAGTTTGTGAAGTTCTTCCCTAGTTTCATCTGGGCAGTGAGGGACTTTACCCTGGAGCGAAAGATTGATGGCAAAGATGCAACAGAGAATGATTATCTAGAGTTTGCTCTGAAGCTGAAACATGGTAATCTTAAATATGACACAAAGATTATTTTAAGAGCCCTAGCGATCACTATCACAATGAGCTCTTGTTATGAGTTTTTCCAAACTTCATCGTTTATCAACAGATCTTTCTTACACTTACATCACTTATTCTGGTTCTATTTAAGATCCAAGTTTTGGATGTAGTGCAGTTTGTTTAAATGGACTAAAAAAAAAAGACATATCAGTTTCAAATCAGTTTTTCCACTACCAAAAATGATAGCATGGGATGCAACTTTAAGCTCATTTAAAAGTTTCTTAAAAGGATTTAAGCTGGAAATCTCCTAGTCAACATATCTACTCCCTGAACCAGTGTTGTTCATCCACAGCAGATTGTGTTCTCCCTGTTACAACTCTAGATCAGTGGTTCTCAATTCCAGTCCTTGCGACCCCCTGCTCTGCACATTTTGTATGTATTTCTTACACTTCAGATATTTATTCTATTAGCCCCTAAATGCTTTACAAAGTGTACATCACAGGATATTTTGCCAAGATTCCTGTCAGAAGGGAGTGCATATTAATTTAAAGGGCATTAAAGTGTGTAAGATATTAATTAGGGCTCAAGCCTGGAGGGCGAGAGCCCTATTGTTTTCCTTAGGATTATTTTTTATTATTATTATTATTATTATTTTTTTTTTTTTTTTTTTTTCCAACGTCTCGGGGGCTTTTGGGGCCCTTAACATACTCGAAAACTCTTGAAAATTGGCACACACATTGGAACATGCGGCCATTAGGGCCAGGCAGAGACTGATACACGGGCGTGGCACAGGGGCTCTACAGCGCCCCCTGGAATATGGAGGGCCATATATCATACATACTTGCACGTAGACGTATGAAACTCGGTACACATATAGATCTCATCAAGCCAAACAACTTTCGTACTGCATGTCATAGGCTCCGCCCAACAGGAAGTTGGCTATTTAGGGTTTAGTATTCTTATTTTTCGTCAAAGTTGTGGGGGCTTTTGGGGCCCTTAACATGCTCAAAAACTCTTGAAAATTTGCACACACCTTAGAATCTGTGGCCATTAGGAGGCTGCAGAGGCTGAGACCCGGGCGTGGCACAGGGGCTCTACGGCGCCCCCTGGAACACAGTCAGAAATGTTGATGTATAGTTCAAACATACTTGCACGTATTCATATGAAACTTAGTACACACATAGATCTCATTGTGCCGAACAACTTTCGTATTGCATGTCATAGGCTCCGCCCAACAGGAAGTCAGCTATTTAGAGCTATGTAAAAAGTGCATGCTCTGGAATTTGATATACTTGTCATAGGTTTTTTTACCCGATTGCCACCAAACTTGGTCAACATGATCTCAAGACATTGGGGATGCAAAATTGCCAGGGGATTTTTGATATCTCGAATGGTTTGCTTGTGGCGAGGCGTTGAAATTATGGCGAGAAATGAGAAACAGGAAGTGTCTAATAACATCCACATACATTTCCTGATTTTAATTAAACTTCATCAATTTGTTCGTTGTATGATGCCGATCGCATATATGTGACTATTAGGAGTCAAAATTATAGCGCCACCAACTGGCAGCAGGAAGTGTGTCATTTTCAAAATGCTTTGAATTCAGCATCTTATTTTTACTCAATTTGCTCCAAACTTCATCAGAATAATGACAAAACACGGCCCATGTAAAACTGTTGAGGGGATATTGATATCTAATATAGTGTTGCCATGGCAACATATCAAACTGGAATATTTTTCTGTATAATATATTCTGATTTTGAGGCAGATAACATGCTTAGAATTTCATGAAACTCAGAACACATATCAGTATTAATGATAGCTAGACACTGGCAAAAGGTCATAAAAGGGCGTGGAGGAGGCACTCTATAGCGCCACCTTTTGTCAAAAGTGGGGGGCTTAGTTTTAGCTACAGACACCAAACTCGGTACATATATTGTTCTTATTAAGACGGACAACTTTCTAATTTACAGTCATTAGCTACGACCAACAGGAAGTCGGCTATTTTGATTTGAATATGGATTTTTGGCTCTGTGTGAGGAGTGTATGTGTGCTGAGACTTTCATTGTCTGAGAGAAATTGCGCCTCTACAGGAGCAATTCCCGGGACTGAGAGGGAGGAGTCTCGCTTAGTTTCACTTTTAAATCGGTTAAAAATACAACTAAATAAATCAATTTAATTCACACTGACAAGCTAAACCAACATATCTTATTATTAGCGGGTCAGGGCTTATTAATAATTGATGTCTGGCGACAGAGAACAGAGAGATAGACGAGAGATATGTCACCGCTCCGAACAGCGCGTGCAGCATACCTGTCAACATTTGGATAACGAAATCCGGGAGACTCCGGGGGGCGGGGCGGGGAGTGTTTGCGGGGGCGGGGCTCGACAGATGGGGGTTGGGTTTGGGGCGGGTCAGAGGCGAGTTAAATACACATAAAACATAATTATAATAAGAATTATTGTGATAATAATGAGACTTATTCATGTTTCTTTTTTATTTATCTTTATTATAACAAATTTTATATTACATAAAAGGAAACACTGTGGTGCATGTGGAACATGTACTTCAAGTCCATGAAATTTTTTGTTACATGGAAACACCTTCATGTTAAATACATGAAGTACAGTACTTCGTGTATTTAACATGAAGGTGTTTCCTTGTGTTTCTTACATCTAGAATTATAATTGTAAGTAGCAGACTTTGCTGCTAAAAGTACCCCTCTGGAGGGAGTGATAAAGTTTGAAATCGCGGGTGTGCCCCTTTGTGCCTCCACAGCGCGATTGTGCCGTTGGGATTTATTGTGCTGCGTTATGTCGTATTTCCCTCCGACCAACTGTTGTTATATTTGCAGCTATATTGAGTTTTTTCGCCATAGCACCACCTGAGCTTTCTAATGCCATTTTTAGTGACGCTTGATTCAAATTCCCCCGTCTACCTGCGCAGATATCAACTGCGCAACAGAGCTGTAGGTTGCCAGGTTGAGGTCACAAATGGGTTCAAAATTGTATGATGTATCTATTGTGTGAGTAGGATACGTTTCATACAAGATCTGACAACTGGACAACCTTGGAATAATGTATTGACGGTATGAGGTAATGTTATGAGGTAAAGGCCATACAAATTACGGGAGTTTCCCGGGAGAAATAACAAAACGGGAGGGGGGGCGGGAGATGGGTGTGAAATACGGGAGACTCCCGGGAAAAACGGGAGTGTTGACAGGTATGGCGTGCAGTCTCAACGAGCTCACAACAAACGAGTTTATTCTTGTTTAAGACCTTTTAAAAATAAAATATTACGGCGATTGCACACAATCCGCCAATTAGAACACACCAAGAGCTAAATTCAGATGTTTGTGAGCTGTTAACATGTTAAAATGAAATATTTGCTGCAGCCTGTCTGACAGCGCGAGACGTCTGAACACTTGAAGGGAAAAAAGTGTACATACAGAAACTACAGCCTTTTACATTAAAACACTGCGGCGATTCAACACAAAACAATTAGAAGAACATATTATAGAGATGAAAATGAGTGTTTATGAGTGCTTGTGAGATTTTCTTTGTCTAAGGGCTGAACATCACATCGATTGCTCTGCGCTCCAGAACACGGTGATGGTTTTTCGGCGAGAACGGACAAATAAATACACATTTAATTCACACTGACAAGCTGAACCAACATATGTTATTATTACCGGCTCAGATCTCATTAATAATTGATGTCTGGCCAGAACAGTGAGAAAGACCAGAGAGAAATCACCGCTGCATCAGCGCGTGCAGTCTCACCACGAGCTCACAATAAAAGCATTTTTATAGTTTTAAGAGCTTTTTAAAATAAAATATTACCGCGAATGCACACAATCCACCCATTAGAACACAACAAGAGCTGAATTCAGGTATTTGTGAGCTGTTTGATTGTGAAAATTGAAAGACTATTTGACAGCGCGAGACTGTCTAAGGGCAGAATAACATCGATCTCTCGAGCTCCAGAGGACGCTGATTCTGGCAAGAACGAACAAATCAAGAACAAGGTTATTTCAAAATACATAATAGCTTGGCGAATATAAACGAAAACAGTCACGTGAACATAAACAGTTGAGAAATAAATCTGAAGTGTATCATGATACTGGATTTGAATATTAAAGTGACTGCATTTACCAGCTGCTTTCTGTCTTTAATTTTAATCTATAAAAACAGAAAATCATTCGTCTTGGCTGCTTTTTTTGTATGTATTCATGTATTTATTATTATTTATTTATTTTTTTTGCTCTAACAAGAATTAATCTATATTTAATTAAATCGATGACATGTTATTTTACATTTGATTTGTCCATTTCTGCATCTAAACACCTATAAACCTAAAACATGCTCTATTAAACTATTGTTAGCAATTTCTTTATCGTCCAGTTTAACTGGTGTACACACTTTTATTTTCATAATAAATTTGTTTTTTTTTTAGATAATAGACAGTTACAGTGGTCTATAATAAATATTAACAGGTTTTGTTCAAGCTGCTTAAAATGTTTGAAGTAGGCTCATTTTTTTAAATGTAAATCCTAAAAAAAAAAAAAAAAAAAAAAAAAAAAAACAAACAAAAAAATAAATAAAACTGGGAAACAGCCATATTTACGAAAAGGTGCTTAACCTATAGAAAAATAAAACTATGAATTAAATTAGTGTTTAATTTTTAGTAATGACCATTTTTGTTGTCATAAAAACCTTCTTCTTTACAATACAGAATAACAATTGTCAATAGTAAATATTATGAAAACAATAACTGTTGTATTTTTCATCATTATATAGTTTATGTATTATAATTGTAAAAACAAAACAAATTTAGCAACTCACATAGTAATCATTCAACACTGCTTAAAAATGTAAGTTGAAAATTAAACTCATGATTAAGCATGAAATAAGATACAGAATCAGTAAATTCGATTTTAATGTGGGTATATTATCAGTAAACTAATCATTAAATATTTATAATCAATCAAAAAACATTGGCCCCTTTCATAATGTTGTTCAAAAATGAAGGGCACAATGCTAATGTTGTCCACTCGATGGCGCCACAGGACAGCAAATACTTCAAGATCTGTTCAAAGACTTGAAAATGTTTCATTTATGTAAATAAATCAAAAATGCATATACATTCATTCTTTTTTCATAAACTTTAATAAAGCCCAATATAGTAATTATGCAAAAACTATCATCTCCGAAATACCATTACGTTTTTATCTTATTTTAATAGTATTGACAACATATTTCTCAAGTTATCACGCATTACTGAAAAAGTGAAGAAGGGACACTATATTTGTTATCTATTTTCATGTTGTGCGTATAATAATTTACTTGAAAAGAGACACGTCCATTGTTTAACTGCATCATCTACACAAACCATTGTGCTTGGACCCCTTATGATCACCTGGACTTAAACCACATTGTTTCAGTTACCTTCTGTGTCTTTGGCCACAACGCTTCAGTGACAGGAATGTGAAATAGCAAACAGGGGAACAAATAAAAGGCATGACTTTATTTGCATCCAGCTAGCCAACTCTATTACAGGTGTTCCACAGCCAAGACTCTTATTAGAATAGAAAATAGCAAGGGTTCGAATAAATAGTTTATTAATCATTTAATTTCACTTTCTTAATGAATATTGTTCTGTGTATGTGATTTCAAAGTCTTGATGCTTCGGATTAACCCGTTAATTGCCGTATCCCTTAAAACCTGAGTGCCAGAGGATTACTGTAAATGCATGTGCCCGCTGGGCACAGTTTACCTGATGCCACCGGGGTGGCGTTTGCGCTGATGGCTTGAGCCCGCCATCGCTGCTTGCAGCTATATTTTAAATTGTATTTATTTGCACAGGTGTATATAATGTCACTTCTCTAGTTGCGAGCTCCGAGTAAACTTTGCAGTTTTTCGTTTGATTTACTTGTTTTTTTGTTGTTCTACGTGTTGGATGTTGTTTGTATAACTGTCTACGACAGACACACGCTTCTAAACATTGGTTCCTACGTTGCGGAACGCAAACCGGACTTTGAGTTCTTGAACGCCGGCGCTTTGTTTACAGACACGGCATCAGAGCCCTTTGTCTGGGCTGCGCGGGCGCGACCGAGGAAACGCCGCCGGAAAAGAGGGTAGAGAGCCGGTGTCCTTGTCAGACTCAGACGTCGTCCCCTCCGACCTCCTCTCCCATCCATTTTGCTAGCTAACATTCAGTCACTGGACAACAAACTTTGCGAACGGCGGGCACGTATCTCATACCAACGAGAAACAAGGGACTGCTGCATTATTTGCCTCACAGAAACCTGGATGTCTGCAGTGGTTCCAGACTCAGCCATCGAGCTTACGGAGTTCTCCGTGCACCGCTCGGACAGAACGAAAGAGCTCACAGGGAAAAGCAGAGGTGGGGGCGTTTGTTTCTTTATCAACAACTCGTGGTGTGATGAGAGGAACCTACACTCTATTAAATCCTTCTGCTCCCCTGATCTGGAAATTCATATGCTTCTGTGTCGACCATTCTGGCTACCGATGGAATTTACAGCGGTCAAAATCATAGCTGTTTACATTCCTCCTCAAGCCAACACAGACCAGGCACTCAAGGAACTGTATGGGAATATAAGTGAGCAGGAAACCGCGTACCCAGATGCAGCGTTTATTGTTATGGGGGACTTTAACAAAGCCAACTTCAGAACAATAGCTCCGAAATATTTTCAACATATCACCATCAACACGCGTGGTGATCGTGCACTGGACCACTGCTACTCTCCTTTTCGGGACGCCTACAAATCTCTCCCACGCCCACCTTTCGGCAAATCGGATCACTCTTCCATTCTGCTGCTGCCTGCTTATAGGCAGAAACTGAAACGGGAAGCACCCGCCCTCAGGACAATTCAATGCTGGTCGGACCAATCAGACGCTATACTACAAGACTGTGGACTGGGACATGTTCCGGGCAGCGTCTGATGACGACATAGAGGCGTACTCAGAAACTGTAACGTGTTTCATCAGGAAGTGTGTAGAAGATGTAGTGCCGACAAAAACAATCCACATCTACCCCAACCAAAAACCGTGGATTAATAGCGATGTTCGAGCAGCCTTGTCAGCGCGGACATCCGCTTTTAAATCCGGAAACGCTGATGATCACAAACAAGCCAGTTAGGATCTCAGGAAATCCATCAGAGCCGCAAAAAGACAATACAAAAAGTTGAAAAACAATTTAACACCAACGATGCAAGAGGCATGTGGCAGGGAATCAATAACATCACAGACTTTAAAGGGAACAAACCAGCCACTGTGAACATTGCCGCCTCTCTACCGGACGAGCTGAATAACTTTTATGCTCGTTTCGAGGCTCACAACACCGCCCACACAGAGAGCGCTCCCGCAGCTGCTGCAGGAGATGTGAGTGCACTCTCCGTCTCTGTCGCGGATGTAACCCGATCCTTCCGACGGATGAATATCCGCAAGGCAGCGGGTCCTGATGGCATCCCAGGCCGTGTGCTCCGAGCATGCGCATTCCAACTAGCCGGTGTTTTTACAGACATTTTCAACCTCTCTCTCTGTATGTCTGTGGTTCCCTCGTGCTTCAAAAAATCCACCATTGTGCCCATACCAAAGAAAAATAAAATCACATGCTTGAATGACTGGAGGCCTGTTGCTCTCACACCCATCTTCAGTAAGTGTTTTGAGAGACTCGTCAGAGATTACATCTGCTCTGTGCTGCCTGCCTCACTGGATCCGCTACAATTTGCATATCGTAGCAACCGTTCTACAGACGATGCTATTGCTTTCACCCTACACACTGCTCTCTCCCACCTGGAAAATAAGAACACCTATGTGAGAATGCTGTTTGTGGACTACAGCTCAGCATTTAACACCATAGTGCCTGCCACACTTGTTGTGAAGCTCCAGACTCTGGGACTAAACAGATCTCTGTGCAGCTGGATCCTGGACTTCCTGACAGGCAGAAGCCAGGTGGTCAGAATGGGCAACAACACTTCATCCCCGCTGACCCTCAACACTGGTGCTCCTCAGGGCTGTGTCCTCAGCCCGCTCCTGTACTCCCTGTACACACATGACTGTACAGCCACACACAGCTCCAACGTCATCATCAAATTCGCTGATGACACAATGGTGATAGGCCTGATCACGACAACGATGAGATGGCCTACAGAGAGGAGGTGAGCACCCTGACTAATTGGTCTTGTCGATGTTGAGTGAGAGGTGGTTCTCTTGACACCAAGGAGCTGGTGGTGGATTTCAGGAGACAGAGCAGGGAACACACACCCATCACCATCGACAAGACACCTGTGGAGCGGGTAAGCAGCTTCAAGTTCCTCGGTGTAAACATCAGTGAAGATCTCACCTGGTCTACACACACTGATGCAGTGCTGAAGAAGGCACATCAACGCCTCTTCTTCCTGAGATGGCTAAGGAAGTTTGGAATGAGCCCCAGCATCCTCAGATCGTTCTACACCTGCACTATAGAGAACATCCTGACTGGCTGCATCACTGCCTGGTTTGGAAACAGCACCGCTGGCAACCGCAAAGCTCTGAAAAGGGTCGTGCGAACTGCCAGCCACATTGTTGGAGGTGAGCTTCAGGACATCTACACCAGGCGGTGTATAAGGAAATCCCGGAGGATCATCAGTGACTCCAGCCATCCTTCCCACAGACTGCTCTCTCTGCTGCCCTCAGGAAGACGTCTCCGCAGCATCCGATCCCGCACTAGCCGACTGAGGGATAGCTTTTTCCCTCAGGCTATCCGACTTATGAACAGTCTGAACTAATACACCCTACAGCATACTCCACAATATGGTATGCCAGACACTGCACTTTAACTTTAACAGTTCAACACCGAACTATTAATACAATAATCTACCTGCTACCACTGGATTCCATCCAATGCACATCCATAACATTTCTGTATCCACGTACACTCTGTTGCACCTTAGCATATTTTCATGCGTATATATGTCTACATAATGTGGAATGTGTACATTCTGTGTATAGTGTATAATGTGTAGTGCTAACTGTATGTATGTACATATTGCGTAAAATGTGTAGTGCTAACTGTAAGTATGTCCAATAGTACACTGTGTGTACTGACTATATGTATGTGCATATTGCATATTTTCACCTGTTGAAGTCTGTATGGTTATATGTTAACTGTTTCTGCAATTTCTGGTGCACGCTCCCAAGAATTTCACTCACCAAGGCACATGTGCTGTGGTGATGTGACAATAAAAGTGACTTGACTTGACTTGACTTAGTAAGTTTCGTCTGTGTGTGGAGACACTGCAGGCCGCTGCATAGTGGAAATCAGTGAACGAATGTTCCGTAGTGAAGTAAACTTCAACAGATTTCCCCTGCAATGAACACTGTGCAGGGACCATGTCATTGGGAACACAGTTAAGCTTTCTTACAATGAGCTAGTTATCTGAATTAGGTGTGTTAAATGAGGGAGACATGCAAAATATGCAGAGCGGAGGTACACGAGGACTGGAATTTGGAACCACTGCTCTAGATCAGGGCTGCCCAAAACTTCTGGAAGGCCACTGTCTTGAAAAATTTAGCTCCAACTTGCCTCAACACACCTGCCTGGAAGTTTCTAATGTGTCTAGTAAGACCTTGATTAGATGTACAGATGTGTTTAATTGAAGTTGGAGCTAATCTCTGCAGAACACTGGCCCTCCAAGAGCAGGATTGGACACCTAGATAATAGCATAAATTTATAATACACGGTGGATGGAAAGGGTTCAGAATGGAGAAAAACTAAATGTCCAGTGACAATGTGCCCCAGAAGAGTAGCTAAATCAGCTACACTCTGCTCAAAGGACAGACACAGTTTTTTTTAACTTTACAAAACTCTAGAACTGAGAAAAGCTACAGCTTGTGTTCATCTCTTCTAGGAGCAGCAAGAAAAGTGATGGAGTACAACCTTCCCAGGGAGTGCATCCAAAAATTCTTCCCCTCCAGGATGTGCTTCACGTTCCCGTTTCCAACCGCCCCAGAGAACGTGTCTCGTCTGGAGAGATTGGATCCTGCTGACCTTTCCACTGAGTTCCTGGTGGTTACAGCACGTTTCTGCAAGTTTGTCTTTGAGAAGAGTGAAGTGAAGAAGCTGAAAGATGGATATACAGTCACTGGCAGAGGTGATTCAGAAGGACATGTGAAGAGCTTGCGTATGTGCTTTCAGTGGAATATCTGTTGCTCAATCACTTTGTTTGATTCTTTCCTTCTTTTTTAAAAGTTCTGGGTCATCTAGCAAAAACATACGTAGACACCATCGCCAGTGGAGCTGTGCCGTGTCTGGAGAATGCTGTGATCGCCATGGCACTGATTGAGAATCAAGCTGCGGTGAAGGAGGGGCTTGAGGTGTACCAGAGTGGAATGGAGAAGCTGAAGAAGTCCTTCCCTCTGGAACTGAAGGAGGTCTCATCAGAACACCAACGTCTCAGCGGCATGGCAACACAAACCTTCATGACTCGATCTTTCAGGGACACTGACGGGAAGCACCTGAAATCTCTAGAGGTTAGCTGGATCTCTCTCTGAAGAGCTGCTTTGAGCTTACTAATAGAGAGATCTTCTTTCAGAGTAGTGAATGAGATCTGGACATTCTCACTGATTTGATCTTCTCTATGTCATTCTGTGCTGGCAGTGGTTTTCCAAATAAACAAGTCAGACCAAATAGCAAGCCCCAAGTCATCAAAGAACTGAAACACTGTCTGTATGTTTTTCAGGAAAAAGTTAATGAACTCTTTGATGGATACCTGTGCCAAAATGAGCAAGCTTCAAAGAAAAGATGCGAGGATCTCCTGTCATTCCTCTCAGCAACAACGAATGAAAACCTCAAACAGGGCATCTATGCTAAATCTGGTGGCTATGATCTCTTCTGCAAGGATCTGGAGGACATTGTGAAGAAATACAACAGCCAGACCAATAAAGAAGTCAAGGTCTTGTCTATATTTATTAATGACATTTTAAAACATTGTGCTCTGATATAGCTTCTAAGCTCTCTGTTTGTGTGTGTTGACAGGCTGAAGCGGTCCTTAAGGTGTTTCTGAAGCAGAAGTCTGTGGATTCTAAAGCTATTCTGCAGGCCGACAAAAAACTGACTGAGAAGGAAAAAAAGATTAAAGGTAGGAGTTCCCCATTCTCACATTCTGACCAGGTTACTTGTGAAAGAAGTGCTCAAAGGTTTAGGTGATAAACTTCAAAAGCAACAAGTAGCAATACATGGTAGAAGCAGTTTCAAGGGTCCATGAATAATTTTGCTTTCAGAGAACAGATAATAACTGCAGTCCTGGGTGTAGATTTCAGGAGGATATTCGTGCCATTATCATCATGAATCAAGAACCGTGTGATTCAGGCCAATTCCTCTAACTCTTCAGGCTCTGTTTTAATGCTTCTAAGACAGGTGTAACTTAGAACCTGAATGTTACATTCAGTATTTTATTAACTCAAACAAGCGCTCCATGAACGAAAACAAAGACTTAAGCAGAAGTGTAATGAATAATTTAAAATATTTTACCTTGTAGTTTATATCTGCCTTACAGTTAAATAGACTGTTAATCTCATGGTTTGAGTCTTTTCTCTATCTGTAAAGCATCTCTTTCCTTCCTCTTCTTTTTGTCAATGACCAGAGGAAACCGAGAAAGCCATACTCCTGGAGCAGGAAATCAAAGCTAAAGAGGAGCAGCAGCGACAGTTACTAGAGAGAATGGAAGCAGAAAAACAGAGTAATGAAGAGAGGATGAGACAGATGAAGGAGAAGATGGATAAGGAGATGAGGCTTCAGAGAGAGGAGGCCGAGCGTGCCATGGACAGCAAACTGAGGGAGCAGGCCGCTCTGCTGGAGAAGGGCTTTCAGGAGAAGGCTGACAGGATGAGCCAGGAGATGGAAGAGTTCAAGAGACAGAACGCTGAAGCTGAGAGTAACAGAGCTCGAGAGTTTGCAGAGCTGTTGGAGAACTCCAACAAGAGACATGAGGAGTCTATGGCTATGATGATGCAGCAGCACAGAGAACAGATGAATGCTTTACAGAAGCAGATGAGTGCGCGCCCTCCGGGTGGATGTTGCATCTTGTGAAATGCATTAACTCTGTAAAATGATTCTGTACCTCTACATATAACAGCATTGAAAGTATTGTTCATGTTTCCTATTTAATATTGTAAAGCTGTATTGTGTAAGGATCCACTCAGATTGGGCAAATCCAATTGGCAGGGAAAAGTATAATGCATGTAGGTCTTTTACTTGCCATTCTGCAAAGTTCATTTAATTTATCAGTTCGATTTTAGTCTAGCTCCATGTTCAATTGGACTCCAAATTCAAGTGATCATTAAATTTAGGCAATATTTCTAATTTTAAAAAACTGATCACAAATATTGATTGTTTATTAATTTAGATATTTGATTTATTCTGGAAATCTAATACTTTAAATTATTCCTTCATTGATGACCTAGTGTCACTTAGTAATTCACTTGACCAATGGTGAAACGCACCAGTTCTGGTCTTACACTGCAAAAAACTGAATCTTGACAAGTCAAAAAATCTTGAAATTAGGCAATAAATCTTTTTTTTTTTCTTTCAAGACAAATGAACTAGCCTAGAATATAAAGTAAATGAATATTTTGCTTGTTTAGAGAAAATACGACTTGAATTTTCTTGCTTAGAAAAATGCTAATTCAAATGATTTTTTTCAATTAATTAATCAACTTTTTAAAGTGAACATTGTTTAACACAGTACTTCCTGAAACAAGAAATTTCAAGTCATATATCCTTATTTTAAGAACACCATGTTTAATTAAAAAAATGATAATTAATTTTTTTTTAAATAAAGTAATTTTTCTTTTACATCACTTAACTTTTGAACTAAATGAGAACAAGAACTGCAGATCAGAAAAGTATAACATTTTATTTGATACTGACAAAGTCAATTTTTATTGAGATAACTTCTTGTACACCAAACAGTATCCAGTATAAATCTCCAAAATTTAATGCGTAGGGTTTTTTTTCTTCTTTTGTTTGTTTGTTTTGTTGGTTTGTATACATAAAATTAAATTTGAGTTTGGATCCTTAAAATAAAAAAGATTCTATTAGATCCATGCAGTCATTTAGTAAAATGGGAATTACAATGTAAAATAAATAAAACAAGATGCCAATAAACTGCATGCTCTGTGTAATGGCTTCACTTTGTTAGTAAATTAGTAGTGAGTGGTGCACTCATAAATCTCACACACATCTCCCAGATAATACTAGAGAGGAATGTAAGTACGGTTCTTAAAACTGAGTGCATTATATGATGTATAATCCACAATTTGATCTGCATCCACTATCTCAGTGGCTTGAGCAAGGTTTGGAACCTCAGTTTCATAAGATACTAAATCACGACTGAAACCCACTGCATTATAAACCTGACATTCAAAGCAATATAATGAAGAATCTGGAATGTATATGTCTTTTATGAGCCCAAGTACAGGGACACCTTCGGTTATGATCACTGACTTCTGACATGAGTACTTGTTACCACTTAGCTCAAGCCATTTTACAGATATCACATGATGAACATTTTCTACACCCAAGAAATCTCTCATTTTATCCTGCACATACTTCAAATTTTCCACTTCAGATGCAGGACCCACTATAACATCTTTTGAGAAAACTGGGTGATTCTCACGGCTGGTATTTTGACAAATCTCAAACATCTGATTGTGTCTAACCAAAGACTTGCAAACATTCTTATAATGTAACCTAGAAGAGCATTGTTTGAAGAAACAGTGTTTAGATTCAAACCTCATACACATGTGTCTCAGCACTGGACCCAAATCTTTAATCTGCTCAGTCATTTGATGATAATGTGGAGACAGTAACAGGGCAAGGTTTGAGTATGGGTATCCTAGAACAGCACTGTTCAGTGTGTCCAAGTCCAAATTTCAAATAATGAACTCTCACCTGGGAAAGACAGTGTTTCTCTCTTGAAGACAATACAATACAAAGACAGCAGCATGCTTCCTCGGTTTATCTACTTCAGGCTCATCATTTATCCCACCTTCTTGCTGGAAATCAAATAAATTATTTCAAGACTGTATCATTTTTTGTTAGAAATTTATCATTTAATACCTCTAAGAAGTGCAACAGTGCCCATCCACTTTTTCAGTGGCCTTGGTTCCAGAAGTATTTTTCCTGTTCAGTGTAACTTACTTTAATTTATTGTTCAGTAGTTATATGTCATGCACCAAATCAGTCAGCTAACGTCAGGAGGAGACAGCATTATGGATTTTGACTTGAAACAAAAGATAAAGGCACTGTACTGAATACGTCATGACTTTTACACCAAAACATACACACATAATATATGCAGAATGGGAACGACAGTGGACCGCTAAATACACACCACATCCATCAGCTACAGTGTCTGAAATCACAGCAGGTCTGTTTTTAAAAAAGTTATTGTTCAAAATTCCTATGGATAAATCAAATGTTATTTTACTCCTGGAACCATGACAGTTGCACTCTATTAGGCTTGTGATAAAATCAATATTTATCATTTAAGACTGACTGACTTATCTTTTTGATAACAATACTATTTTTACAACAACACAAAATGCAGATATGCAAATGAAAGAAATATTTTATTTGTCATATTTGTCCACTTGCGTGCATGACTTCTTCCTCCGTTTCAGTCCACAGTGTAAACATCATCAGAGCTGGCAGGAGCGGTGAAGTCTGGTGCTTGGCCGCAGCTAAACCTTCCTCGAGGTTGGAAGGGCCTGGGGCCCTAGACGCATCATGTTCACTTGGCACACATTCTGGCTGTACTGGGATGCCAAAATTCTCGAAAAGTCTCCTTGCCGCTTTGATTCCAGAAGCTGTAGATGTAGAAGCAAGGAATCGTTCCCTTTAGCTTTATCTGCTCTTTGGCTTCCACTTGACCTGGATTTGTGACTGATAAAATGCGAAGAATGCCTCGGTTTGCCATGATAGTAAAATGAGTTGTACACTCTGTACTCCTGACAGCAGCCATCAATCCCACAGACCACATGAAAATCCAGTCTGGAACTATGCAGTGTTTACGTGACTCAACAAAGCTCTTAATGACAGTGCCACAAACAGGCAGCAAATAACACAACACCAAATCATTTACGAGGAAAAAGCGAATCAGTCTTACTATCTTTACCCCATTCTCTGTACGTGTATCTGTCACTACTGAGAGCAATCAGAAGTGATTAAAACTTTTAGTCCAGTCAAGGTGGCAGAATATTCCATCCTACATAAAATACGGCGGTGGAAACATTAAGCATTATTCCTTTTGAATAGAACACTTACAAAAAGTAGTACTAAGATTCAAATAAATTAGATTTTGAAATGCTATGATTGTTATCATTTTAACAAGTTTTATGCATAGTGTTTTGGATCCGTCCATAAATTTATGTACGACCGTTATAGTTACGCCAGTTTTTCGCGGTTTTCACCATTTCAAGCAATCTAATATTAACTTTTGCACTCTCTTTTGTTAATATGCCTTAACTTTTGCACAAACTTTAGCACTCTCTGCATGCGCTCATGTGTATAATAACTGTTGTATGACACGATTGTTCTGTATGTTTTTTTATAATCGTCTTATCATCAGTGCTGCAGTCTTACTAACATTGTCACGTGACAACATTCGTGATCTTTTCCCAGGACCAGAACACTTTTTACGACGAAAAACTATATGGGAGATGTTTCATGAAGACAAGGAGGTAGAACTTCACTCATTTTTTCAAACAGTATTAACTTTTAATGAAATATAATTAATAGTGTCACAAAAAATAAAGTTGATGTACTGCAATATTCACATAATTTCTATACAATCATACTAAACATCTTGATGATTTATAGTGGTTGTCTGAGTAACAGTTAGCCTTCTATTGTAAGTAACCTAATTAACTCCTTATTTAAATGAGTGATCTGTATCGGTACAATAGTCAAGAAGAGATATTTTTGTTGTTATTATTTAGTTTGTGAGTGTTCTGTTAACAAGTTTGGAGTTGGTGTTGTTTATACTGTTTGTAATAAATTTAATCTGAATTCAGCAGGGACAGGAGACGGAATACCTCATTCCAAACTGGGAGCAGGATGACTCCAGCGCACACTCTGCCTGAGGAGCAGCACCTTTGAAGGGCCCAGTGGACAAAATACATCGGGTCCTCCAAGAACCTAGCAGTTTCCAAACCCTGAATATGTTCTTTACACAGATAGTGAATTAGAACATGATAGAAAAGAGTGCTTTGATCTGCAGCGTGTTGGGCAAGAACGAGGTTGCAGACTTTCAAAGAACTTTGTTGTCGACTAGTGAGGAACACGGTGACCAACATGGTGTCTTTAATGAGAGCATCAAGTACTGACTATATTTATCCATACAAAAATGATGTCCTTGCAATGGCAAAGCGACTGGTTGAGTATGATCCCATGCTTCGGGATGACTCTGTGCACCGAACATAGTTCGGTAAGTGTTTAAGGGCTTGTGATTTTTAAATGTATGTCTCTCTGTGTGTATATATACTGTATATATATATATAAACTACCAGTCAAAAGGTTTTGAACAGTCAGAATTTTAATGCTTTTAAATAAGTCTCTTCTACTCACCAAGACTGCATTTGTATTTGCTCCAAAGTACAGCAAAAACAGTTTTTTGGCATTTTTACTATTAAAATAACTTTTCTATTTGAATATATTTTACAATGTAATTTATTCCGGTTATTTGAAAGCTGTGTTTTTAGCATCATTACTCCAGTCATATGATCCTTCAGAGATCATTTTAATATACTGATTTGCTGCTCAAAAAACGTTTATTATTTTTTTATTATTATTATGTGGAAAACAGCTGAGTAGAATTTTCTCAGGTTTCTTTGATGAATAAAAAGTTCAGAAGACAGGCATTTATCTGAAATAGTTTTTTTCTGTAACATTATAAATGTCTTTATCATCACTTTGATCAATTTAAAGCATCCTTGCTAAATAAAATAATTATTACTATAAGTTCTATTATAATTTCTAAGAAATATCTCCAAGCTTTTGAATGGAATAGTGTATAATGTTACAAAAGCTTTTTCTTTCAGATAAATGCTGATCTTTGAATCTTTCTATTCATCAAAGAATCCTGAAAAGAATTACTCAGCTGATTTAAATATTGATAATAATAATAATGAAAATGTTTCTTGAACAGCAAATCAGCATATTCGAATGATTTCTGAAGTATCATATGACTGGAGTAATGATGCTGAAAATCAAGCTTTGAACACTGTAATAAATTACATTTACATTTAAATTGCATACAAGCAGTTATTTTAAATGGTAAAAATATTTCACAATATTACTGTCTTTGCTGTATTTTGGATTAAAAAAATGCAGGCTTGGTGAGCAGAAGAGATTACTTTAAAAATGTTTGACTGGTAGTGTGTGTGTGTGTATCTAGACACAAACACACACAAATAAACCATCTGATAAATTAATTTGAATGTTTCTGTTTGTACAACCTTGTATCGTATTCAAACAGGATTCTGTCTTCAAGCCTTTAATGAAAAGACTCCACAACATGAGAACCCCAAAGAAGAAACAGGGTCCAGCACCACAAAGAAGAAAGAAGAAGCTCCTTGGTTTTGAGGACTATGATGGTGATTCAAGAACTTGCACATTAGATTCAGCAGAAAGCAGCAGTGCTTCAACTGTAATGTTGGACACAGGAGAGAGCAGCACATCACCATCAGAGAGCACAAAATTCCCTGTTGGTAAGTGTATCAAATGTTAAGAATATACTTAAAAAGGTTTGTGGATCAAAAGGTTTATACTGGTTTCTTTTTTGACAAGGAGGATCAGCTGATCAAGACAGACCCTTCAGTCAGACTGACCACAGAAGAGATGAGGACCATTCTGACACTGATAGTGGCTCGAACCGCTTTAATGTTTAAACTGACAAGGCTTAAAACACATGAGAATAATAAAGCAGCTCTAGCGCAATCATCATTCAGCGGTGATTAGCTAGACTGCATTCTCTTAACAGCAGGTAAATTCACAGGTGAACATAAAATAGGTAACCTAACACTACTGGTGAACGAGCCAGTGTAATATAAATATGTCTGAAAGGTCTGAGATGCCAAATGAACGATACTGTCTGAAGCGTTGTTTATTTACATCAAGATGCGCGTTATGAAAACAATGTTTGGAATATAATGATCAAAACTTCGTGAGATGAGATATTGATATAGATATTGTATGTTTGTTCAAAAAGTAAAGAAATACTTATATACAGTAGGTGGCCATCCAAAACGTCACTTCTAGCGCCGCTCGTACCGCCGCCGCGGCGTCTGCAAAGTGCATTTACAGCTTTTGACCACTGAGTGGCGCTTTAATCACACGTTTTCAAACAAGCGCATCAAAGCACATTTTCGCAAATAGACGTCAGTTTTGCCTCACTGATGTGTTAGATTTGACGGCTGCAGTCAGGGAAAATGAAAGAAAAACACTGTAGTTAAAATATTTAATATTCACTGATGAAAGTTTGGTAATTATGAAGATATGTGCATAGAACGAATTCAAGCAGGATAAATGTCAAGCCTGTGCCTGTGCTTATATTTTCTCTAAGCTACACAGTATTACACCATATTTTAGATTTGACACATTTAATAGGTGTGCAGTATTATTTATACAATATGAATTATGTGTTATATTATTCAAAAGAAATTGTGGTTTACTTTGCATCGGAGCATTAAAAGTGGTAGCCTATTTTAGTGAGCTAGGCTACATGGATTAATATGCAAAATGTCAATATTCTCATATATTAGGCCTATATTTTAATTTATATTTTAAAATTCCTTTAATAAAACAACATGCATTTTTGTTATTCGTTAACTGTCCTTTATTTTGACAGACAACTTCTTGGGAAAATACATTTGTCTGTACACTGATTAAGAAATTGTTGCGTGTTTTATAAATTATTTTCTTTATTTTAGTAAAACGTGAGGCACTGTATAATTTCGTTCCCATTATTTAGGCCTAATTAAAACAAGAAACGAATAAATTAAACCTGCACGATTTAGCTAAATCACTGAAACTCTAAATAATGGACTGATTAATAAAACGTCCTCACGATTAAACTCAAGTTCTCTCATTATAATCAACAAAGTGCAAATGATGTAAAAAAGAGCTTCATTAATAGACAACTTCAATGATTTTAAAGGGAGCCGCCTTTACTTGCTTACATAGAATTTAAGTAAAAAAATAAATAAAATTGCAGCCACATTTAAATGCAGGTGTGTAAAATGTCTGCGTGCAAGATTTGCGCGGCGCGAGTGATGCTGAGTGCACGCGCAGCATTTATTCTTATTTGTTTTATCTTCATTACAAATCTTGTTTGGTTTTATTTTGGATAATTGCATGTAAAAAATAATTTACGTTGTAATGCATATGCAAAATGTGAATAATTATTCATATTCAAGTGTTTGTGCGAAAATTATTAATGCGCATGCAGGACAGGGAGGCGCCCTCTAGATCACTTGAATTTTTTCCTGATAATGAATTAACTTAAAATTGTGGTGTCTCACATACATGAGAAATATGTCAGCAGAAAGCTTGAAATGTCTTTTAAACGAATCAATTCAAAACGAAAGCATTATGTAATCTGTGAAGGTTGTATTTCTCTTTAAAGGCGCGTCCATGTGGAGAGAGTCAGCACTGTGAATTTCATCTTGCAGCCGACAAGAAAACATTTGTTTATTAATAAATAATTAAAATGTCTCCTTTTTTACAATTATTGGGCTACTTCTGCCTGTGCTTTGTGACAAACTTAATGCATGTTCTTGAGCGTGGAATAAATTAAGGCTGGATTATAGATGTAAATTTAATATAAACCTGCGATTAGTTGAATAATGACAAATGAAGGACTAGTAACTAGAAAAATCTTACATGGGAGGCAGACCTATTAAATAGCCTCTAGACATCTCTGTTAAAGCTTTTATACGCGTTTGCATAAATTCTTCTTTCAGAACGGTCTGTAATGGAGAGATGCCTTAACACTGATTTTTCCTCTGAAACACAAAAACGAAAATTGAAATAAAAATGATTTTTTTTTTTTTTTTTTTTTTTTGAGAATGGCCAACCCTTCTCTGCAGATATTGTTGCTTCTGGTTTGTGCATTGTAAATAGGCTACAAAAAAAAAAAAAAATTATAATAATAATAATGTGTCCAAAAACTCCAAAATGTTTTTTTGTCATGTCCAGGGGCGGACTGGCTATCGGGAGCATCATTCTGGCCTGCCGGCTGCCGCTGTGCAGTCGATCAGGGTGACGTGCAATAGGCTGGAATGCAACTGCGAATTAATTGACGGATTTATGAATCTACGAATCAGGCAATCGCGGAGTGAAAATGACACCACCACATGACCCAACATCAGCGAAGCACTGCCTAATTGGTTATATCCAGAGGCAGACTTCATCTTAGAAAACCGTGCAAGAAACGGAGCGTAAAAGCAAAGGAGGAGCAGAGCGGGAACGTATAAAAAAGAGAAAAGCCCTGGCCACAGACGCATTAAGTTGATGCAAAATCCCAGCCATGTTCACCAGTAAGGGAGCAGGTCGGTCAGCATTACATTTACATTATATTTACTAGGGGTGGGACAGTTCACTGAAAAAATCTAACTGTTCGGTTCTCCACACACGGTTCGGAACGTGCTGGAAACGCTGTTCAACTTAAATCTGACAAAGCATCTGTAATATGGTTTACTATAAATAACACGTAAAACAAACAGGGTTCAGTAAATATATGTTTCTGTTGATGGATGAACATTCTGGCTTCCCAGACATTACAACAACAGCGATGAAAAAAAAAAAACCCGTGGCCAAACTATTCACTCTTGTTCAATACGAATACGAACACTGGATCAGTGCATTCTTTTAAAGTGACAGTCTTTATATTAATCGAACAGCAACAACAAAGAAATCACTCACTGCTCTTGATCGAACAGCTTTTGTAACTTTAATAAAGATTTATCTTTAATTTGTAGTCCAAAATGCAATGCTGTTTTACATTTGATTACTTTATTCAATTTATGTACCTAAAAACTATGCTATACCTACCTAAAAAACCCTGAAAGTCAGTTTTTTTATTTGTAGCTTTACTCTATTGTATTTATTTGTGCTGTTGCTTGTAGTTAGAATATTCTTAATAATATGATAAAATATACATTTTTTGAAAGTATCGTTTTTCCATAAACATAGCACATACAACGGTAGCGAAACAGTGACTCTAAAACTGTGAAACAAACCTAACCATGAAAAAGTTGAACTGTTCCACCCCTTATATTTACGTAATCATTTGGCAGACGGACGCTTTCATCCAAAGAGACTTACAATAGATACAAACTATTCTAAAAAAAATAACATATATATAATGATAGAAGTTTTAAAAGAGCATCTTTATGACAAACTAGCACACTGTTACATATGGGGACAGTATTTTTTTAGTGCCAAATTGGACCAGAAATTTTGATTTTCCATTTCTAGCCTACAATATGTAGTCTAGTCTACAATGTTTATTTATTTATTTTGAAGGTGAGGAAGGAAGCAACAGTAGCACTAGTGCTCCAAGTGCTCCTGCTGTTGAACAAAAGGGGGTGGACAGTTCAGCTTTTGAGTCAGAGCAGGAACCTTCCGGTAAAGTTTAAGCTATAAGCAAAACTAAACATGCTGGCTATACTCTTAGAGCAATATGTGCTTTTATGATTTATAAGATCATCAGTAGTAGGACTGTGATCATGGGGACATACAATTGATGTCTGCACAATTAATATAGATTACTGAAAGTGCTTATTTCATATAGCAGAGAAACTAGATGTGCAGAGTGAGAGAGAGAGGGATTCAGGGAAAGATGATATAGATGGTGGATTCCTAGTGAGTTTTTGAGGGTTTATTTATTTATCCATTCATATTATGTATGGTAGTCTACCTGTTACATCAACTAACAGGGTTAGCCTACAAGTTTAGCAGTCTGGTGGACACATGAATTGGGTGGTGGTGACTGCAGCAACAGAGGTGGCCTGGGGTGGAGTAAATTCCCGGCCTGATTTACTGTCCCACTCCGCCACTGGTCATGTCTGTAACGCATGTGTATTCCTAAATCTAAAAAAGCCTATAAAACATCATAGACGGATCATACTGATGTCTGGACTCTGTTTGGGATTTAGAAAAACATAAAGAGATGGTTCAATATATTGGTTATGAAAAGGCTACATTCTGTGAGAATTTATATTTCATAGTCTAAAAAATATTGTTTAGACGAAACAAAATAAAATTAACGCAACAATCTGCGAATTTATTTATTTATTTTTTTGAGTTAAGGCAACTTCCTCTGAAGTTATAATAACTAATAAACTATATTGCGCTATACATTAGTCAACATTTGAAGTGGATCAAAACCTTTCTTCCAAGTTGCCCTAAAACCAAAATGACGAGTCCTATCTAAACCTGTTCTGCAAGTTTGATACCCTCATAAGACACTGTCCATATGAAAGAACAAGAGATTCACACCTTTATCTCGACCCCCACAAGCTATACAGAACTACCTCAACCCCCTCCAGCTGAACTGAACTCGGTCTGTTTTTTGGCTGTGAGGAACGGTGTGTTCTCATGTTACTGTGTTTGAACATGCCTGCACTCACAGCAGACCTACTCTTTTTATTCATTATTTTCCCGCAGCCCATATTATTATTATCACTAGACCAAAATAATAACAAATTATCAATTGATAATTAATCATTATTTTATGAAAATCATTGTTATTTGTGAACGTAGCGTTTGCGGAAGGCTTTAAGACCAAGCGGAGTCCTCCATCAGCTGCTCCCGCTTCACAGCGCGCGGGACTCGCGCTAACTGCGCCCAGCTTCAAAGTCCGCAAGTTTTGATTTAACTAAATCAGTTTGAGCGAATACAACTTACTGATCATGAGCCCAACATTTAGCAAGACAGAAAAACATTCAGTCTACCTGAAGGAAGATGTATTTCATTGTAAGTTAATGCTGTTATATAG
This sequence comes from allo-octoploid hybrid of Carassius auratus x Cyprinus carpio, assembly GCA_024542945.1. Taxonomy (NCBI): domain Eukaryota; kingdom Metazoa; phylum Chordata; class Actinopteri; order Cypriniformes; species allo-octoploid hybrid of Carassius auratus x Cyprinus carpio. Next base: position 386,258 of record JANHFF010001159.1, read on the forward strand.
AGAGTTAAATAGAGAGAGAGAGCGAGAGAGAGAGAGAGTGACCGAAAGAGAGAGAGAAATAAAAAAAACCCTGTAGGCTATTCCTAAACCTGGAGCTCATTATTGAAGTACAAATCCAAACACCAGAAGCAAACTCTCAGTGTTCTTTCATTGAAAAGTATTCATTTTGTTTATTCACAGCCTATATGGTTGAAATAATATTTTAGTTCAAAACTTTAAGTGCCATTGTTTAAAAAAAAATGCTTTATTGGCTAACGTTTCATAGACCTTCAGTTGTTATGCTTTAAAATCCCATAACATTTGTAATTTCACAGTATTTTCACCTCCTAAATCACTAACCTTTAAAGTCACAATTCTATAATGGTCAAATTTACTCAGGTCGATGGCACTTTTAATTACATTATGTTTTTTTTTTTTTTTTTTTTTAGAATAATTGTAGCTTACATAAATAGGTGAAGCAAAACAAATATGAATAATATTTGGAGCGTCCCTTATTTTTTCCCTTATTTTCTTAAAGAATAAACACTTATTTTCTACAAGAATAAACATGACAACATATTATTAATTTATAGAAATAATTTAAGCAATTAAAACCTGATAACATATTATTAATTCATAGTATTGAAGTTCAAGTTTTTAAAAAAAGGTTTTAAATGCTTAAATTGTTTCTATTAAACTGACTTTAAAATCTCAAGGAGTGTATAAGTTAAAAAGGGTAAAATGTCACAGTGCATGTTAAATAGCCTAAATGAACTTGTGTAAACAATATAATTAGAACTAACAATATAATTCGATTTTTTTTTTTAAAATGAACAATTCGTGTATAAAATGGGACAGCAACCTTTATATCAAACATTTTGAAATCGTCCACAGCTGAGCAACGCGCGAGGCAGGTTGAGCGTGCGAAGTGAATGTGCTGCACAAAGTCATTTTCAGATGCAATGAAAATAAAAAAAATAAAAAACCCTGGATAGCCTAGATTAGGCCCAGACTCTGTTCCTAAGTATATAATAATTATAATTACCCCACAGTAACAAATTTTAACCGATTAATCGCCTATTTTCGTTTGCTGCATGTTATTTTATTTTATTTAGTTATTTTTTATTTTTTTTTATTTTTTAAAACAGGCTAAAAAATAAATTAAGTTTGTGAGAGGAAAAAAATACATAAGTCATGTATAAGTTGCATTTTATTACATTCAGAAATAATAACGGCTGGCCTAATAATGTTATAATGTACCAACAGGATATTTTTAGTTCCCTTCACTTTACAACAAATCCTTTAAATTTAACAAATTTATCAGAACAGAACAATAATTACAAATATATAATTCTAATGGATAAATAAAATTGCAGTATATAATAATATAGGCTTAGCTATAAACAAACAAACAAAAAAATAAATAAATGAATAATAATTTAAAGCGAACCATAAGGTAAGGTTGGGCTCTCATTCGGGAGAAATCCAAACGTTTCCATATTCGTGATGTTGCCTATTTCAAGCTTAACTATTATTCATTAGGTAAAATAGGCTTTGTAGTTCACGCGTGTTTCAGTATCAACGAAAAAAAAAAAAAATCATAATTAGCAAAAATATGCCAAAGTGGACCGCTGCTCGCGCCGAATGGCACGGTGAACGGCTACTGTTTCCAATGAATGTGCGCGAGGCACCAGCGCGATCAAACAGCTGAAACAGAAAATACAAAATTTTTGGTCACACAGTAAAGGCATAATTCAAAAATGCAAAGTGTTAGCAGTTTGAAAAATCAAGAATAATAACAGAATTAATCATAATTATTGCTAAATGCTGGACCGTTCTCATTTCTATCTGCAAATGGAACCTGAAGGATTTTTTTTAAACCAAGCATGAACCAAAATGAAAACATTTAGCTTTTTATCTGTATATATAGGCCTTATTTAATGACTGTTTAATAACAATAACAAGCATAAGATCCTTTGTGTAAAGGTCTTTCTTTTAATTTTTGATGAGTAGACTGTAGCCTAAGACTATCCTACATTTTGAAATTAACTCACTGTACATTTTTTAATGGTTTTTAAAGATGGTACAATGTTATATCATAATGTTATTGTTGTTTTACCTCCTCCTTTTATCTCATTTTACAATTACATTCAGTTCGCAATCCGTCCCTTTGCGCCACCTGGCGGTAGTTTCGCAAATGAATTTAACACACGACTGACTTGCAGTTAACGCCGCGGCCCTGCGGCGGCAGTAGTACCCATTTTGGTTGTCTACCATCTGTCAGCTGGACCGATGATTGCGGGCTGTTGGCGTGGTGCTTGTATCATCGATTATGTGCTGTGAATAACCAATTTGAATCAAAAGCCTCCAGTGGCGTCCACATATTAGATCAGCCACCTAACTGTCACCATTCCTTTCTGCAGTTTGTTTTCTTTAAACATTATTTGATTTTCCTGTGAGTTGATTGTTGTTGTGTGGTTTATATTTTTCCTATTGACTTGAGTTGTGCTTGGTATATTATCCATATATATATTTTGTGTGATTCAAGTTTATTTTTGTTTGTTTATTTCTTATGTGTGGGCAACCTAAGGGCAGCCTATAGAATGTGTTTTTCTTTGTGATATTGTTAGCGGTGTTTGCCCATTTCTATCCATCCTAGCATTGTCGGGTGACCGGACGCGGCACCTTGATTCGACGAATCAAACTGATGTGGTGAACTCTTTTAAAATTGTTTTAGATTGTCTGGGGCTCTGTTTAATGTTGTGGATATGATTGGTTTACTGCGTGTGCACATATGATTGCTGTATCATTTCTGCCAAGGAGAGCCAGCGCCCCATTCTGAAGTGAGCGTTTGTGTGTCATTTTGTGTGTAGATTCTTTTGATTTATTGGTGTTGTCGTTTTAAATAAAATTTGATATTTTTCTCATTAATGAGAAAGTAGTTTTTTTTTTTTTTTGTTTTTGTTTTACACTCAACCCATGTCTGATACCTGACTCTGATATAACAAACCTCTGAGCCTTGTTCTTGTTTAAAGGGCATTTCCCCGGAAAGAGGCCCTGGGGTGGCGTAGTCGGTGACTCTCCTAAATTTTTAGTGTACCTCTAGTCTCAAGCCGCCACATATGCCACATATAGGCAAAATTGAGGTGCATATATGTGCATATACAGGAAATACAGGTCTCCTGTATTGCTTCTTCATATCCACATATAAGCCCTATACATACAAGATATGTCTCCTATATAGCTAATGGCAGGATCTGGTCATTTTGTAGCTCATATCTCATTTTTGACTGTCATACATGATGCCTAGCTCATATTTTCTATTATCAAGGCAAAAACTAAGAATTAACGAAAAAAAATTATGCAAGAACTTATGTGCGAACACGTGAAATTGGTATCACATGTAATTGGCATGTTATGGAATTTAACTATGGCAATATATTAACATGATATATTAACTATGATATCTACACGTTTTCCAGAAACATTTACAAGGTCAATTCTTTCTTGTATGAAGATAGTGGAAAAGAAGGAAATGTATAACAAAATGGTTTATACATTTTTATTTTGTCAAACCTTTTTTTCAATTTCAAGTCACTTCCAGATTCACATCACAGCTCATACACATCCACACATTCACCGTTACATCCACCAAATGCTATGTAAACGCAATGTTTTCTGTATTGTCTTAATGCAGTTTCTAGATGAATATGGCTGAAAGGTCATTACAGTCTAAATGTAGCAAAAAAAAAAGTACATAGAACATACATTCAAGTAATCATCATCCTCATCCCATCTATCGGAGCATTTCACTGTGGTTAATGAATTTGAAGACAATGTCAACATGTTTGTTCACAAATGGTTTCATGTAGGTGTTCATATTTGGTTTGTTTTGACCAAACCACAGGCCACAAAGCATAACATGTTTTGCACGTAGTTGTATTGGCAGTTCATTAACAGTACACAAAATTGGCCACAAACTTTGTGTGTTTGATTTGTGCACTGGCACTCCATCACAGTTAAAAATCAGTGATATGTTGTCTGGTGATGCAAGGGGTGATAGTTTTTTGTATAAATGTCCATCGTATATATCTTTGATGGAGGCATCCTTCTTCTCAAAACGGTGTTTCAGGTGTGTCCCTAATTGGTGGTCCTCAAGCAGTTTTTTTATTTGGTTTTGTAGTGGCAAGTACAAAAAACACTGGTCTTTTTGTGCATGCACTTTTGATGTGTCCTGGTCACAGACTGGGCACTTGACATTAAAGGGACCTTCCTGCATGCTTACGTTGCAACTCTTGCACACATAATGTACTTCTAATATCTCTTTCACTGAATCAAATGCTTTGTAGAAAAGGTACTTTGAGCGACTAACCAATTCCCCACCAGGACCAGCACTAAAGTTGATAAGATGCATGATGTCCTCCAAGGCTCTATTTGTTAATCCGTGTTTGAGTTTTAATGCCAGCAGCAGGAGTTCCACCTGTTCTTTTGTTGGTTTCTGGTCTAAAGTTGGACTTGTGGGGTCTTCTAGATGTTCCTCTTCTGGCTCCCCAGGTGAAGAGCTAGGGCCAGATATGGGTTGGTTCATCTGTGAATTTAAAACATTGGATTAGCAATCCCAAATTTGCACAGACTCATACAAATGTGCCATTTCATGTGGTTGGTAACCACCTGCATTTGAAGTCAGGCTCAAATGTATTAGTTTTTTTTTTAAGAGTCTTTTGCATTGATTTTTTTGTCATTATATCATAAATTAATAAAAAAAAAAATAATAACTGTGCCCCCTTTTGTCCACATGTATATTTTTCTGACACTATCCATCTGGCCAAACACAGTGAGAGACAGCTTCTGTCATTTTGTATGGGGCCAGCTGAGAGAGATGCTGTATTTGCACCTGAATCAAAACCTAAAAGTTATATTTAACAAGATAAAAACATGGGTATCGCTGCAATATGGACAAAGGACAAAGTACAGTAATATGGTATTTCCAATTTGTGCTCCACTTTAAGCAACATCAGGTGGAAGTTTGGATTGTGGAATTATCTTATGATGATTTACAGTAACTAGTGTGCATGCACATGCACAAACAAAACACCTAACTTGAATATTTTAGCCATTTTTAGCAACTTACGGTGTTATCAGAAGCAGTAGACACCGGGTCATCTTGATTGTCCTCTTGGGTGAGATACCTAAAATAAAAATAAAAATCCTTGATCATGATCAAGAAATATGTAGGCCTAATGCGTGTGTGCAATTTTTCTACTTACTGAGTTGTAGAAGAAGAGGCCACAGCTTCTTCATCACCCATATCTTCAGAAATTTCCCTAACAAAAATATTGTGGTAATGTTATGCATCACTCAATATAATAGGATTGATATGACTGTTGATTAAGTCCAAGACAAATAGGTAAATTCCATTCATGAGGTGAAACCTTTAAGACTGTAAATTCAAAACACACAAAGTGAAATATTTTCCTAGCTAGAGTTCCAACTTTAACTGTTTTATTTTTATTTTTTTTACTTATTTTTATTTATTTTTTGGGGGGATGTTATACAGTGGAAATGAAAATATAAATTTTACCTACAAACATAAGTTACTTAATATACATTAAGGGAAAATATGCCATATACGTTTACATGGTAACGTTATAGGAAATAATCTGTAGCTGGTAGCTTTGTTAGCTGGCTAACTTAGCAAGCTAGCTTCTAGCACGTTTTGTTACAATACTTACTTTCGTTTACGTCTTCTCTTTGTTCTTTCTGGAACGGGTGCTTCGTCGTCAACGAGGTACCTTTTGTAACATACTGGATCCATATCTATTGCTTTTCTTGCGTCTTATTTCCATAACTTTTTTATACTGGTAAGCATTTCTCCACTCTACAGCTACCGATCGACCGCTACGGCGTCGCGTAGTTGATGACGTCATCCGCATGCGTCCAGCGCGCTATATTTCATCTTTGGCGCTGAAAGATAGTGGCTGGGAGTAAAATGGCGATAAGCGTTGGAGATCCGCTGTGTCCTACTTGAATGGACTGAGGGTGAGGATAAAGGGGCCCATAGTATTTTGCCCCTCGACTGTGTCCGGAATTTTTCAGTTGCAGATTTTTTTGAAAGGACTGATAAAACCGAGAAGCTGGTGGAATGGCGAAAAGGCCGCCAACCATGGCCGGTGCACCGAGCCAGAATTATTGATGTGGCAAGTATGTTACACGCAAACTTTACCTGACGTTATGTAGTTAAATACCACATTAAATGGTTTTGCTCGTACTTAAAGAAGTATAAAGAATAAGGTACACTACCAGTCTGCATCCTGTGTGTGTTGTATCATTACAATACATTCATGATGAGTAAGATTTTTATGGGGAATAAGGGAATCTTATTTGTATAGCGTTTTTTATAAGACACAAGTCACACCCAAAGCGCTTCACACATGAAAGGGAGGGTGGTTCATTCACTCCATGCTGATGGTGGTAAGCTACATTTGTAGCCACAGTTTCCCCTGGGGTAGACTAACAGAAGCGAGGCTGCTCACATCTGCGCCAATGGTCCCTGTGACCACCACCAAACAATCACACATAGGGATTGGGTGAAGTGTCTTGCCCATAGACACAGGATTCAAACCCCCGACCTTCCAATCATGAGACGACTCGCCACCTGTGCCACTGTTGCCGTTAAATTGCTTTTAACAGTAGCTGTTATAAAGTATGAAACCAGCACAATGCGGAACTTTATCCTCTGTTTCTCCCTCTCCCTCTGAAGATTGACGTGAAAAAGAGATGGTCTTCCAAATATAACCACGAGGAAGAGGAGGAGGAGGAGGATGATGAGGCGCGTCATGACAGACCTTCAAAGAACAAGGTACACTACCAGTCTGCATCCAGTGTGTTTTATTACATTTCAATACAGTAAAGATAAGTAAGACTTTTATAATAAAGTGCATTACCAGTAGGCACCAGCACAGTAGGCAACTTTGTCTTCTCTCTCTCTTTCTCTCTCCCTTCCAGCGGGCCAGCGAAGAGGAGGAGTGTATTGGGGATGAAGAGGACATAGTACCACCCTCCAAGAAAAAGGTAGCCTAAATGATGACATCCAGTGTGTGGTGTATTACATACATACATTACATGAAATACAAGATGTGGAAGTTTCATGTTTTAAAGGACAAATGCATTTCAACCTCTGGCGCAGTAACAACATCACTCTTCCTCTCAATGAGTTTGAATGAGAGGGGGGAGTTCACAGGAGTGATGATGTTACTGCGCCAGAGGTCGAAGTGCTGCAAACTAAGTGCTCTTCCGCCATACAATATAGTTCTCATTTTTTATCTACTTAAAAAAATCCCCACGTTTTATTTTGTGCCCCTATACTTACTGGTGTAACTACTCATGTAACAATCTTTAAATAGGGAAAACATGGAAGTGTTTGGTGACTTCTAAATTCATCCCTGTTTGGATCCTAAGGAATGAATGGGCTAGACTTAATGCTAACACATTCACGATGCACTGCACGCATTGAAAATAGACAGGGATTTATAATTTAGTCTAAATTGAGGTAAGAACATAGTAAAAAATTGAAAAAACGGTGTAGCTTTCCTTTAAGTAGGGAATAACCACCAGGAGGCCGGACAATCAGTTACATATAGCCAAGTGGAGGGATTTCTGCCCTAGACTTCCTGTCACCTTCCTCTTACACCTCTCGTAACATCCTCCCAGCCAATCAGAATCAACCTTTTACAAAAGAAGTTATATAACAATTAGCAGTTGTTCTTCTCAAATCAATAGTCAAATCATGACGTGCATAAACATGCACCAAGATGTATTCAGAATAATAGCATTTTGACATCCGCAGAGCGGTAATTTCCCGAAAACAACTGCAGAAGTTGTACTTCACTTGTGTTTTAAGCAAACCAAAAAACGCAGGAGTGGCTAAATTTTTCCTATCCATGAATTTTCTCTGCTTTGGATGTACATGATTGACCGTGGGACTGTTAACAATGCAGTCCCCATGACGGACATGTGCATATCAAAGAACGATTCCGCTAAAAATAAAAAGGGGGGAGGGGGTGATGTTTCCAATCAGAATTTCTTTCAGATTTAACAGAATACAATCAGAATCATCCAACTGACGTGTTTACATGACGCACTTTTTATTATGATCAGCCCTTTATCCAAAATGTGTGTCCAATCGCAGATGTACTGTAAGCACTTTGGGTTCCTGATGAAGCACTATAGTATAATAGTAATAATGTCTTATTATTTTTGTCTTCTCTAGATGCTACATTGAAGAAGTGGCCGGCAGCCAGCCGAGGGCAGATAGGCACATCTATTAATTCAAAGTTCACGGAGCTGAGAAGAGCAACAAGGTAATTTTTTTTTTCTGTTCAGTTTTTTGTCTTATTTTTGTTCTTGTACTATTTGATTGTTCTTGTAAATACATAATGTACATTTCTATATTTTGGACTTTTATTTATGTTGCCTAGCAGGTTTTTTGTCTTATTTTTGTTCTTGTACTATATTTTTTGTTTTGTACTATTTGATTGATCTTGAGTAAATAAATAATGTACATTTCTACATTTTGGACTTTTATTTATGTTGCCTAGCAGCTATGGATTTTAATTTTACTATTATAGGTGAACATATAGGTGCATATATACGTGCATATATGTACCTATATAGGTATATGTATGCACATATATATGTGTACATATATGTACACGTGTAAATATATGTGTACATATGTGTGTATATATGTGTACATATATATGTGCATATATGTACATATAATATAGGAAAACGGCCAATTTTATACATTTCACATATATTAAAACCTATACCAAAACCTATATTGAAACATATATGTTTATATAGGTTTTTTCCATGTGGGTTTAATTGACTGATATAGAATCCAGAGTTTTTGGGGAAAATAAATGATAGAAATCAGTACTTTTATTTAAAAAGGATACTTTAAAATGATCAAAAGTGATAATAAAGACATTTGTAATGTTACAAAATGATTCTATTTCAGATAAATGCTGTTCATCTGAACTTTCTATTCATCAAAGAAACCTGAGAAAGTTCTCCTCTGCTGTTTTCAACATAATAATATGATGAATAGTAACATACCCATGAACTCCTGGATAGAGCAGCCGATCCTGGAGACATTTTTATCATCCACGATCAAAAATAGTCATATGGCACACCCCTAAACTCACATAAATGTGACCACATCACATTTTGGCCTCGGTCTAGAGCCGGGATGAAGGTCTGAAGAGTAAAGACTGACGACTTCAGCGGTTAGGTTATATAGGGCGGTGTCGAGAGGGAGACTGTGAAAGTGCTCTCCTTTCAATCTTCACAAACTCTCGTATCAACATTGTGTTAATATCACATCAGTAATTTATTCAGAAACTCCTGTGAACACACCACTGCTCAGTTAAAACCAAGCGAAAAACACATTTGTGTGTCTAGCAAGAGTGTGACTTGAGATCAGATGAGATTAACCGGTTAGGTACTGTAAATACAGTTAAAAAAAGGATAAAGTCAAATAATGCTACACGTAGATACACGCTGCTTTCTCTGTGTAGTTTATGTAAAATTAGGTAGTCTGAATGTGTAAGTAATCAGAGCCAGTTACCTGCTTATTATAATGTTTTGTCCTCATATTATCTTCTTTTCAGCGTTCTTTAGAGATGAAGTACATTTTTTTTGACTCTGCTGGTTATTAGTGGAATTGCAGATTTGTTAGAGAGCTGTAGAGAGCTGAAGTGTGTTCATGTCTATTCATTATCCAGCCGAACTATATTTATAATTACTGTTTGTGTGATATTGAGCAGCTCACTGTACATTATGACATTTATTGCATGGCTACTTAGCAAATAAATGAAGTGAAATTTTGATCTCAGCTGAAATTATTGAAGAAACCACAGAACAGAAACTGAAGGTTTTCTGGATGAATGGTCAGTTATTTAATCTTGCTACAGACAGCTGTCATTATTCAGAAATATCGACTACTTAGAATAAGATGTAAAAGAGCCATTTAATAAGACTGCACACAAGCAGAAATTATTGGATGCAGAGGACAGTTACTGCTTGTCATGGGAACGCTGTGGCCCTTGAAGGTTCAACTGATAGGAGTTTCACTTTTAATAACTCCAGCTCTCTCAGAGTCATTGGGGACCAGAAACTGTTTGGTTGCCCACATCATTTAAAATATTTTCTTTTATGTTCAACAGAAGAACGAAATTAATGCAGATTTAGAACAACTTGTGGGTGTGTAAATGATGACAAAATTGTCATTTTTAGGTGAACTGTCCCTTTAAGACAGTCCACCGTGAACAACTGAAATGCCTCTCTGCAAACTGCACGTTCATCATAATTTACTGGACAGACACATTGATAACTTTCCCATTCAGCCCAACATCTGGAGAGTCTTGTGTTCGGAGGGCAGATGTGAGCTCCTAGATGTTTTAAACCATGCAGGTTTGTTTACTGCATGCTGTGCTCGTGTGAAAGGGCTTTAATGGCGCGCGTGCTGGAGACTCCATCGCTATGGTAACAAAAACGCCAAAATCATGCACAAATTAGCTTTTCTAATACTTCTTAAGAAACAGATTTCATTATAATTGTTATTAGCATTATAAACAGTGCAAAACAATTATTTGTTTGTTCAAATATGTGTTGGCCTTTGTAAAATATGCAACAAATCTCATCCCGTATTGTGTTGATAAGGGACGCATCATTTTACGATTCAGTATTTTAAGAGACCGTTGGCAATGCTAATTCCAACTGTCTCCAGAATCACACCAAGATTCCTGACTTGATTTTTAGTTGTTAGACCCCTACAGACAAGGTATGCATTCACCTTGACAAATTCATCTTTGTTTCCAAATTCAGTAACTTCAGTTTTTTCCTTGTTTAACTGAAGAAAGTTCTGGCACATCCAACTATTAATTTCATCAATGCATTGGCAGAGGGAGTCAATGGGGCTGTAGTCATTTGGAGATAAGGCTAGGTAAATCTGTGTATCATCAGCATAGCTGTGATAGGCAATTTGGTTCTTTCTCATTATTTTACTCAGTGGGAGCATATACAGGCTAAACAAGAGCGGTGCAAGAATTGAGCCTTGTGGGACTCCGCATGTCATGGACGTCCACTAGATGCATGATGTTACAAAATGTAAAATAGAACTTTATCTACACATTTTTGTTTTGATAAATCACCTTATCTGTGAAACACTTTAGAGACTAATTCTCACTATTAACTAGTTAGCTATTAGTATGCATATTACTAGCATATTGGCTGTTTATTAGTATTATAAAGCAGATATTAATTCCTTATTCTGAATGACCATATTTTACATTCAGTATTCCATCCCAATGTAAACTTAACAACTACCTTACTAAGTATTAATAAGCAGCAAATTAGTTTGAGACAAAAGTTGTAGTTAATAGTGAGAATTGGTCCCCAAACTAAAGTGTGACCAATAATTGAATTCAGTATTCATGTCAAGTCTGTTTTCATTGTAGCGTATGAGCAGTTCATTCATTCATTGGTTCTGAATTAATGAATCATGGCTTGTTGAATCTAAAACAATGCACATTCCTTGGCTAAAACCCAAAGCTTTTAGCCCCTGAACTCATGCAGGTAAATCAAACTCTCTGCAAGCTGAATGACCGGCCTGGTGCCAGCATGGCTGGGTTTAAATTCCTGACCAGGCCATAAAACTTTATTACCCAACTGGGAGAAACAGAAAAAGCCCAGCTCGCTAGGAATTCTTGTAGGTTACATGTTCTTTACCCATTTGTAAACTTTGGTAACGTTATACTTTACTATTTTCGAAAGATAATAAAGATAGCAGTTTTCTTACCTCATTTTGCCAGTATGTTTGCAGGACCTCGCAGAACACATCTGACCCTTCTTGTGTTCACATTACAGTTTTTGCTCTCCATTGACATGTCACGACTCAAATTCGCTCCAAATAAAAAAATTAACAGGCAAATATTAAATAATTCGGGACCGACCGAGCAGTTACAATGAGCAGCAGCTCACAGTCAGTCGCCTCACTCACAGAAAGACGATAATAACCATCATATTTTCACATTTAGAAAGGCGCAAACCGTTTCATTGTCCAGTTTCCTGGATGACAGCCAGATTAACCAATCATGATCAAAGCAATAAAGTCAAACAACCAATAGGAATTGATTCAGCATGATTAGCAGCGAAATGATTGTTGTTAATGATGATTATATATATATAAATATATTCTGAAATATGAAGGTATATATAACACTTTCAGATTTTAGAATAGGTATCATGATTAAAATATTGTAAAATGCTATTAAAATAATAATAATAATCTTAAATAATTTAATATTAATAATTTAAAAGGCAGACATTTATTTTGTATGATGTTGAAGACAAGTTGATTCAACATACAGATCTTTAAAATAAAAATATGTTGATTTACAAGTGTTTTTGTTAACCTTTTTCAACCATTTAGCACTAAACATGTTTCAACATTAAAACAACAACTGACCTCATTTCAACCATATTTCTACGTTGAAGGTCGGTCATGTGCTGGCTGGGATGTGTAAATAAAAGAGAAGTTTTTATTTTCATTTTACATGCACACAAAACATTCTTCTGTTTATTTTTTTGTCCTCTAAATTTTTTTTTACACATTAAAACAAATTGTTCTATACATTACTATAAGTATTTTTTTACACCTATTTACAACATAGCTTAGGTTTAACATCAAAAAAACAACATCAGTTCGAGCCCGGCCCTGCCTCCGTGTGTTCTGGGGTCTTCAGGAGGTGAATGACCAGCACCTCCTCAGAGACTCAGAGGATAATGGAACGAGGCACATGTCAAACACTCTGAAGACCACCTCTATGATGTACCACTGGCAGATGGAAGACAAACACCAGGGTCTGGATTGTGGCACTTCTCTGAAGATCCAGTAGCACTGTCAGGGCCTCCCTGCTCAGCCCAAAACCATTAAACACCTGTCCAGCGCTGCCACATTCAGCTTTATCCTGCAGTACAGGGGTCTGCTCTGATTTAGGGAAAGAAGGAAATTGTTTACAGCTATGACAATGTAATTAGTACAAGAAATATTGAGAAACTTTAGTAAACTACTTTTAGTAACTACCATGCATGAAAACGGGTCAGGGGTGAAAAGGGTGAGAAGGATATTACCCCTCTAGGGGGGTCTGGGGGCATGTTCCCCCGTAAGAAAAATTTAAATATTCCATATTTTAAAGCATCAATCTGATGCATTTTTTTTGCCAACCTGAGGAGAGCTGGAGAAACTTAACTTCAGCCATGAGTCAAAAATTATTATGGCCTCCTTACTAAGTATTATGCAAGCCATTTCATGCCAGCCTGTCACTAGGTCTAACATTTACAGTATATGAGGCACAATGTGGTAAGGGCACCACAAATGGCCTAATCCCCACAAGAGATGGTGGACATGCTGTAACTTAACTAGTCTACTCTTCCCTCATGATTGACAGCCAATACAATGTTATGTAATTCAGATTTTAATACATTTTATTGGCAAAGATAACAATTTACATTACAGTTCCTAATACTCTTAAAACCAGATCTCCTTTTTTCTTCTTTGCCTGAACCACCAGTGTCTCCACGGCCCGCTTTCGCTGTTTTGCCACATGTCTCAGCCTCGCCCTTTTCTCTTCTTCAGCATTCTGTTTCTTGGCCTGCTGAGCACTGCCAGATGCTTGGGGGCCATACTTGCTCTGCTGCTGCTGCTTTTCTTTCTGATTCATCTTCTGCTGGCATTTGTATGTGGCTGCTGCAGAGTTGATGTTCTTGCATAGTGTTCTGTCCACCTCCCCAAACTTCACATCGTCCCTTCTGAAGAGCTGCATGGCTGTCTTCCCCCTGGACTGCAGGGTGTACTTGACTGTCTGGATTGCATTAAATGTTGGTACATTCATGTTGCCACTCCATTGGTCAATTACATCATTCATCAAACTAAAAGACGACTCAACTCTTGGTCCGTGAAAGATGGAGAGGCAACATTTACCCATTGCACTCAGGGAGGGGTACTTATCTGGCTGGTCAAAGCCATGACCCCACCACTCCGCATCTGTCGAATCCCTGCCTGTTGATTTTGGAGAATACATCTCCTAGATGAAAGGACACCTCTTGCCCTTTTATTAAGACCTTGCCTTCCAGTTTTAGTCACGACCAGTTCCAGCTGCATTCAATCCAGCATCCAGCTGTTTAACAGTGGCTGCATCCTTCTCCCCTAACACTCATTCTGCTAAATTCATTCTCTCATTCGCGCTAGTTTTCATACAAAATAAATATGTAACATAATTAGTCACTTTAGTTATTATCAACACAATAACGTAACACATGCAGGCTATGTTGCTCAACACTGAGAATTAATAAATGTACGCCTGTTTCTCCAGACTCGCGCTTATTGATAAGATGATCAGTCATCCACAAATCACAGCACTTTCATAATCACTAAGCCATAGCGCTTTCAAATTTATTATGATTTATTGTCCAGCATTACTTGAGCATTTTATAATTTGCATGGCTGAATGATGTCTTCCTCTTATCTGAGGGAACATAAATGACGGATTATTTTAAGATAATCCATGCGATCCGTGTGATCATCGAATCCAGAGGATTAGAGTTAACTCAATACAATATTTCCCCTTTCCACATTGAGCCCAGGCTGTTTACCTTCAGCAGTCAGAAGTACCACGATTACTGTAGCCTACTGTTCATCAGTCAAACGGCGGGAGTGGAATCGAGCGGGAATCTTTATTGGTGTCAATTTTCAGTCTCTTTTTAGACTGACTTTACGCATTTGTCAATCATCCCCACTTGCTATATGGGGGAAGAACCTAGCGCTATGATTGGTCGAACTCTTCTTCTTTTGCTTTTGCTTGATTTGAGGACGCGCAAAATCCGTATCAGCTACGCAAAATGCGTACAGGATGGCAGGTCTGCTTATTGATAGAACGGTGGACCACTTTACCCCCCCCCCCCCCAAAATAAAACATTTTTTTTCTCATTGAATCCACACGATTCACGTAGGTCACCTATTTTGGTTTCAAAACAGCGAATTTCGCCAAAAGGTGAGGGATTTTCATGTATGAACTACTAATACCACATTGGGGAAAAACTACTAGTCATATTTTAAAACCTTTAAAACCTGGAACAATGAAGGGTGAGTAAATGATTACAGAACTTTCATTTCTGGCTGAACTATCCTTTAAATAAAAGTACTATCTTACATACTCTAATATACTTAAGGTATTGAGAGTAAAAGTAAAGGTATACAGTATTGTTCTTAAAAAATAATTTGTCAGGATGGTTTTACATTAATAATACTGCTGCACTTCTCTGTATGTTGCAGTTTACTTTTGAATATGTTCAAGGTTATTAAATGTAAAGTTGCCTACTTCATATACTGTTGGTTAGTTTAATCTACAACAATGCATCATGTTGTAAAAGACCATATTTTCGTAGTGCTGCTGTCTGTGAGGGAAAAGGAAAAGTTAGTACTTAACATTTGTACAAGTATATTTAATGAATGTACTTCCTTACAGTCCACTACTGAGTATTTGGAAAATTAATGTAACATAATTTATGTCAGAATATTAACAAATTGTTTTTTAATAACTATATCAAACAGAGCACTGTTCAGCTGTGACAGCTGCTGCTGAACATTAAGCTGTACTATGCTCTTTTTTTATTCACAGTTTTATTTTTGCTAACCTGTCCACATATGATCACCATGGTCAAGACATCAAACTATATAAAATCGCACCTTTGTAAGATATCAGTCAGCATTTGAACTGCCATGTGTGTGTATGTTGTAGTTTTTCAAGTCTATGATTACATTATTCAAGTAAGTTCCAAGCCAATACCTGCATTTAAAGTTGTAATCCAGCAACTAAGGACGCAGCAAACCAGTTTACCTGGCCTCGGTCTCTGCTAAGCTTGAGGTACTTAACCAGCGCCGCCGGGGGTGAAACATTCCTACCATCCCCTCCATTGTGATATGAAACATAAAAACATAAATGAGCAATTCTGGCTCCACCTATCCTGACACGATGCCAGCTCTCCTCTCGTACCGTTGCTATGCGACAGGAGCAGTAACCTGGAACACCTTGGCGCGTGGCCTTAACTTTGGGATGCAGAGGACGTGTACATCTGATGGACACTTCGCACCCTACCCTATCCCTGAATAAACTGCGCACAGGTGATGACGGAATTAATATTCAAACAACATGGCGGGTGAGACATCAGTGGCGTCGACAGAGGAATTCACATTTAAATGTAAGTATTATGTTTAACAAAAATATCCAGCAAAACAAGTGTTAAAAGGTAGAGGTCTTTCCTGAAAAATGTGAACTTAAAAATTTTATCACTGAGCAGCCTCATTTGTTAGGTAGTTTGAGGCAAAACTTCTAATATATCAGTTGCTTTTAGGGGGCAACAAGCAGACAGCTCAGTTGATTAAATTAAGGGGTCAGAACGACCATTTATTCACAGGGGCCAAAAACTCGGCCAGTGTGGTTTGGAGGTAAGGCCCACTAGGTCATTTTTCCACTAGGCTCTCTTGTTTATTATAACAATTAGCTGCCACCCCACACAAAGCCCACAAACAATATGGCAACCAGTATATAAGGCAGTAGTCTTTCACAAGATGTCTACACGTTTGAACCTAACTTGAGCACTTCAGTATTTCTTTATGCATGTCCTGCTGTGTCATATTTTCTATTGTTAATCTAACTGCACCCATATTGATATATTTAATAAGTGTTTCCGTTTTCTCTTGTTTTTTGACAATTCTGGAGAAAATGGGCCTGCTGGGGAAGGTTACTCTCCCGCAGGCCAAAAAAAAAAAAATGGGATAACTTAAAAATATATATATATAAAGTAAGTTATTATAGACATTTACTGAAATTCATGGTTTTCATGAAATTCATGGTTTATTTATTGTGCCTTAGGATTGCAAGTGTCCTGGGACCGGTGAGGGGGTGAGTGGGAAACCCACTGCTGAAACTTGGCCCTTATTTGTCCTCATGGATGAGGTGTTAGGACAGAGGCCCTCAAACAACCCCCCCGTCCTAACTGCCTCCACCCCTGAGGAAACAGCAGGACCAGGTTCAGCAGTGGGTGATCGTGACAAAGATGAGGAACCAGCACAAACACCAGCCAAGAGAAAACAGGGCAGTGAGGATGAGCTGGTGGAGCTTCTCCAGAGAGAGACCGAGGAGAGAAGAGCCCAAGAGAGCAGAGAGAGAATGGACCGACTATTTGTCTTCTTGAGAGAATGGTTAACAAATAAATTATTGACCATTCTCTCAAGACGAGAAAACTTATTTGAAGTCAGTTTGCCAATGAAATAGCCTGTCATTTATCTGAAATAAGACTATTTTACTTTACTTTTTTTTGTGTGTGTGGAAATAAAAGGATTCTCCTGTACATTGTTGCAACTTATAATTTTTACAAAGCATTTTTATTTTAATAAAAGCATTGTTATTTTAATAGAAACATGCAAATAAATTTTTTTGGTCTTGAAAATTAAGTTGTTGCATTAAAACAATTCAAAACATTACTGAAACTACTTAACATAACTAGGTTTATCTTCAGAAAAACAACACACAAGTAGAGTATATAAAACGGAACAGAACATTTCTCTGTACACTGTCATTCAGCTGAGCAGAGAGGCCCTGGTGAAGCTGCTGGACCTGGATGGGCTGCCACAATACAGACCCTGGTAAGGCCTCTCTGCTGGTGGGACTTCATCTGGGATGTTCTCCTGAGTGTTTGAGTGCATATTTCCACTGCGTTGTCTACCAACAGGTTTGCAGGGCTGACACAATCAACAGCTGTCATGTCACTGAGATGTTTTCAGAAAGGCAAGAATAAATTAAATTAAATTGCATACTCAAAACAAACCATAAAATATTTCTATTTGCAAAACAGTTTTATGGTCCAATCAATTTTTGTCTTAGGCATCATAGCTTTACAATTGTCTTGCCTGTTACAAATAGTCGTGGTCAGCGGGTACCTCCTCCAGGGCAGACACCTCTGCAGACAGCTGGTCATGCTGTGGAGCACCACTGACTGTCTCCAAAGCATGCTCCCCCTCCTCCTCCTCCTCAGCCATCTCCTTGTGCTCATCCTCCGGGGCCATGATGTCACCAACCCCAAGGCAGATGTTATGGAGGATGGCACAGGCTGTCATGACCTGAAATGGTAAAAAAAAAAAAAAAAAAAAGCACTGTGTCTTGCCAGCCCTGCAAACCCCTGACCAGCTGCCTCCAGGTCTTCAGCAGGTGTTGTGAGTGCGTTCACGACGCTGCTGACTCGGAAGAGAAGACAATGCTGAATGAAGTCGTCATTTTTGTTATTTTTCGAGCAAAATGTATTTTCGATGCTTCAATAAATTCTAACGGACCCTCTGATATCACATGGACTACTTTGAAGATGTTTTTATTACCTTTCTGGACGTGGACAGTATACCGTACATACATTCTCAATGGAGGGACAGAAAGCTCTTGGACTAAATCTAAAATATCTTATACTGTGTTTCGAAGATGAACGGAGGTCTCACGGGTTTGGAACGACATGAGGGTGAGTCATTAATGACATAATTTTCATTTTTGGCTGAACTAACCCTTTAAGGTTTATCCTGCAGTACAGGGGTCTGGTCTGATTTAGGGAAAGAAGGAAAAAATAGATTGTTCAGAGTTGTGAGAAAGTAATTAGTAGAAGAAACCCCCACTGACAACCATAGTATTATTTTTTTCCCCTATTGTAGTCAATGGGGGCAAGATCTGCTTGGTTACAAACAACACTGTTCCAAATATCTTCCTTTGTGCACAGCAGAACAAAGAAATGTATAAAGGTTTGGAAGAACTTGAGAGTGAGTAAACGATTGAATTTTCATTCTGGATGAACACTCCCTTTAAGTAAAAGTATAATCTTGCATACTGTAATAAACTTAAGGTATGGAGAGTAGGGCTGGGCGATATATCCAACGATATGATCGCATCTAGTCAGTAAAGCCGGTTCCCTGATTAGCGCTAAATCGCCATCACCTGCTTTCAAATGGAGCGGCATTTAATAGACAGAGCCGTAGTTCACTGACAAGCTACACAATATCAGGTTCATTATCCCAGATGTATCGCCTTCGATAATCAACGCGATATTGCGTACCTTGTCAGTGATCTACGTCTCTGTCTATTAAATGCCGCTCCATTTGAAAGCAGGTGATGGCGATTTAGCGCTAATCAGGGAACCAGATTTACTGACTAGATGCGCATGATCATATCGTTGGATATATCGCCCAGCCCTAATGGAGAGTAAATGCGAAGGTATGTATTGTTCTGAAAAAATAATTTATCAGGATGGTTTTGCATTAATATTACTGCTGCACTACTGTGTATGTTGCATTTTACTTCTGAATAGGTTCAAGGTTGTTAAATTTAAAATAGCCTATTACATATACTGCTGGCCAGTTTAATGTACAACAATGCATCAAAAGATCATATTATTATAGTGCTGCTGTCCTGTGAGGAAAAAAAACACACATAGTAACCTACTTCACATTTGTACTGAATACTTAATGAATGTGCTTCGTTACAGTCCCCCACTGGTCATTTTGAAAATGAAACTAACATTTATTGTCAGAATATTAACAAATTGCTGCTAACTACAGCTGCAACCCATATCAGAGGCTACATCTGAAGGACTCAGACTGGCCATACAGATCACTGTTCAGCTCTCACAGCTGCCACTGAACAAAAGTGCTCCATTTGTTTTATTTACTCAGTTTTATTTCTATGGTTACTTAACTGCCTAAAATCAGGGTTGCAAACCTTTCTAAATATGTTCACCATGGTCAAGACAATAAACTATTTTAAAAGCGCACCTTAGTAAGATATCAGTCAGCATAACTGAACCACTATTTTGTGTGTGTTTTCATGTGTATCATAACATTATTCAAGTAAGTTCAAACGCATTACATGCATATAAAGTTGTAATTCAGCAAGGACAGTGGAACGTACCTGGCCTCGGTCCCGGATAAGCCTGAGGTACATCACCCGGCGCCGCCGTGGGTGAAACATTCCCACCATCTCCTCCATTACAACATAAAATATAAAAACAAATATTAGCAATGCTGGCTCCATAACTTTGATAAATGTGCCAGGATGTCAGCTCTCCTCTCACCGTTGCTATGTGACACAGCGCTAATCAGAAACACCTGGTGGAATTAGGATATCCTGCGAAGGCGGAGTATCTCACACACTTCAGAGGCCTGGTCTTTGAACCTATGTGCAAAGCTGATGAGACCAACTTGTACTAAGGAATGGGGAGAAGATTGAGAAAGAATGGGGTTGACCTCTTTGCTACTGATGATGTCATCAAGCCTACAGTGAACGGTTGAGAGGAGACGGGTCTCTGTCAGTGATTTAATTATAGGAATATTGTAGACCCAAGGTATCTTGTTGCCATATTGAAATAAATATTTTATAAATGTTACCATATTCCAGTAAAGATTTAAAGTGTAGGTTACGTATCTCTAATTAAACAAGTAAGATATGGGTTCACAGACAGTGCTTAGACTAAACCAGGATTAGTTCAATTAGGGCATTTAAAGTCAAGCAGCTTTCAACCGTGTCACACACCACGATGGAGGCAGAGGGTTTGGTGCAAGTGAACAGTTTGTTTACAAGTGCTAATGTGACAATGATATGATGACTGGAAATCCCAGAGCTCTGGAGAGTTACACAGGGGAAGACATCAATGGGAGACCAGGGGAGATCGTATTTATCTAAGGGCATAAGAATGACCAGGTTAGTGAAACCAGCCGGCCACCAGTTCAGGACAGTGAACAGTAGACCGGACACTGGAGTACTGAGGTGTCTTTATCCTGGTGAGTGATTACTGGGTGCAGGTGCAGGTGATCAGTACTCTGGTGATTGGGATCGTGCTTGATGAGAGTCAGGTGTGGGTGATGATTGGGGTGGCTGCACTGTAAGAAATGATTCTGTGGTCATGTAGATTTGAATTAATGTTTTTGGTTAAAATGTATTCAATATAAATGTGTTTTTGATTTTGAGGCAAATATTTAATTAAATTTCAAATAAAAATGGTTGGAATAAAATCTACCAATTGTAGTTAAATAAAACTAAAGCATTATATTTACCTAATCCCAAATGGAGAGAATATTGAGTGAATTCAAATTAATGTAATGAGGCAAATTTGAATTGGAAAGCACTTCCTGTCAAAGTGGGCCTTTTTTTTTTTTTTTTTTTTTAAATGCAGCAGGCCTACAAGACATTTGAAGAGAGTAGGCTACAGACAGTGAATGTTCGTTTTCTTCCACATTGCTCATCTTGCAAAATTTAACTGGTTGACTTGGGTAAGAAAACTTCTTCTGTTATCACTGGGCTAGTTTATATTACAATATAAAATGAGTTACCACAGAAAAAGAGACTCAGCAGCAACACAAAGTTGGCTTCCGTTGGAAGGCTATAGTGTGATGTTGTTGCGCTATAGTATGAACACAGCATTATACATTTTGGAAGAATTCTTATGTATCGAAGTCAAACTTTTATTTTGAAGGATGTGGGTTAGCATTTTCACTATCATGGTTCCTGGGTCTTTTGCGTGTCAATATCATATCCTCAGTATGTTTTTATGAAATTGCATAAATAAGTACATTGGGTTTAATTTTAAGGTTCCATAAAGAGCAATATTTGGGGTTATCGCTGGAAGAGCATCTTATATTTCAGACGGCACTTGACGCACCTCCGCTGGCTTTACTTCTCGTGTGTGGGGCTCGTCTTCCCGAGGCAGGTAACGTAACTTCTCTCTGTTGTTTCACTGTTTTGTTGCAACTTGCAAATGTGAAGTTAACTGAGCTAAATCCACGTGAAGTCAGTCTATTAACAGTGTTACGTTTTAGAGCCACAATTTTATTTCTTTCCATGCATAAATCTGTTCATTTTAGTGTGCAGGGTTTCCCACACATTGATTTATTACAATATCAAAACTGACCTCCACAAATAGGTTTTCCAAAAGGCTTTGACTTCATTGAATAAACATGAGCACTGCAGTTTCAAAATCAAAAACCGATGCGGGTGTTTTTATATCTCTGTATTTCAGAAGGAAACTGTATTTTTATATCACTGTATTTAGAAAATTTTCGATTTCATTTTGCATGTGATGCTTGATAAGGCAGCGTTTGTGAGCTCAGCGCTGTTCTCCCGCTCTTTAAGCGCCTCCTGCTGGTGGAAAATGAACTTACATATATATGTATATATGGGGGCGGGGGAGTGCCGCCACAAATACTGGTGTGGTAATGTCCGTCCATAGCGGCTAGCACTTAAGTTAGTTAGCTAACCTAGCTTTAGCAGGAGGGGAGGAATTCAAATTCAAATGGCACAGACTCTCTCATTTTACAGCTAAACCGTACACTGAAAGTTTCTGAAAACATTTTAGTAACAGAATACTGTTTCATATGTTTCATAATACTGTTTCATTTCAATGATCTGCCACCCTACCCAGCTGCTGAAAATGAGCAGAGCTTGGAGAAAGTGAGGGAAGAGCTGGTCACAGAGTCAAAAAAGAAGAACAACGAAAATAAAGTCAAAGACCAAATGAGCAAATCATTTGCCCTCAGACGACATGAAATCATCGATCTGTGTCCAGCTGTTCGAGCCGTGAAGGACCGCTGGCCTGCCCTGTTTGACCCTCCTCAAGTAAGTTGGATTGTGTAATTCCTGTTAAGAAACAATGACATTTTGTCAAATTGACTTCAAGATGTAAAAAAATACTCTTACTTTGATTAATAATTTGTCTAACATGTTTTTTTTCCCACAAAGTTTCAATAATGTCATTAAAATCCTTAAAATTACATCTAACTCTCCCTCATTTACAATTCCAGAATGTTTAAATATGCAAATATTGTGGAGGGGGACTTCAGTACTCTGACAAAAAGTATTGAATGTTAGACAGTTTATATGAAAGAGGTTTAAGAGGCTAAGAACAGATGTGATACCTTTGTCTCTTTTGTTGCCTTTGTGTTTCAGATCAATGCAGAACTTCAAAGAACAACTACTGTACTTCTGGAACTGAAACTTATGTCTGCGTTGGACCGTCA
The DNA here is from genome assembly GCA_024542945.1 of allo-octoploid hybrid of Carassius auratus x Cyprinus carpio. Taxonomy (NCBI): domain Eukaryota; kingdom Metazoa; phylum Chordata; class Actinopteri; order Cypriniformes; species allo-octoploid hybrid of Carassius auratus x Cyprinus carpio. The sequence goes on from JANHFF010001159.1 coordinate 409,404, forward strand.
CACTCCCAAACTACTGACGCTATCTCCTGCCAATAATGGAACTGCTGCAGGTACAGTAATTTTCAAAATTAGAAGTAGCTTTGTTCCATAAGATTTCTAAATTATATGAATAAGGACATCAGACTGAATGATAGACAGTTGTCCTCCAGAGCTGCTGCCCTACTTTAGAAAAGGAAAAACTAATAACAGCTCATGCCTTTAAGATGCTGTTTTTTGTTTTACAAATTGATCAGAGGCAAGGCAATTTTATTTGTTTAGCCCATTTCACAAACATTTTGTCTCAAAGTGCTTTACATAGCATCATGACAACAGCCTCTGCCCTTAGACCCTCACACTGACTGAGGAAAAACTCCCAAGAAAACCCTTTTTAATACCTCCAGTCGCTCACTGTGAATCCTCCGGATAATTCACTGTTGCATTCACACATGGGGTAATTCAGAAACGACACAGACTTTGTACTAAAGAGCTGTCCGGGTTAAATCCATTTAATGTCAGATTCAAACACATTCATCTCCTTCAGGTGATGTCTTTATAATTTCAGGCTTGCAGTGCATGTGTGGAAGGGACTAATGGATTATCACAAAATCATAAACAGTACATTTTCTACTTTAAAGCCATTATGACGCTCTGCCTTGTGGTCTGACGAAGCTTTATACATTAAGTAAAGCAGGCATGTAAAGTACGATCAGAATTGATAGGTGTCATGTTTATATTTCTAAATTACAGAAACATCCAGGTTTTTTTTTTTTCAGGTTGTTCTTCGGTGTCTTATAGAATACCTTGGAGAACAAGGGGGACATCTTATCAAAGAATTCAACGTAGGTGAACTTAATTTACATTAACTTAATTCAAGGACCATATAAGTAGGTGCTTGATCTAGATATGTGACCTTTATCTGAAAATTAAATTAATGATGATTTTTTTCTGAATTTCTTTGATCTGAATATTTTTTGGTAATGCATCGTGTAGGTCTTAAATTTGAATCTTGAATCTTTATGGTCTTAAAATGTCTTAAAAAGGTCTTAAATTTGACTTATTGTAACCTGCATGAACCCTGTACAAAAACATCAAAATAGAGAAGAAAACAAAACAAAGAACAATTTGACACCAAGGACTGTGAGAAAATAAAATCGAATAAAATAGGTTTATAAGCTATGAAAACAATAATGAATGTATTTTCTAGTAATGTGATATGCTTGCAATATATTTCTGACAGTTTTATACTAAGAAAATAACAATTTCATGTTGCAGGACACTGAGAACTTGGAGGAACTTGAAGCGGTCATAATGGCCATTACTGTGACCCCAAAGCCTGGAGCTTCTACAAGCAACAGCCCAAAGATCATTGGGATCGTCATAGAGGGCGTGGAAGTCATCACAGGACTTGGAGATATTGCAAGGGCTTGCTCTGTCCTCCTTGGCTTGACCTACGCGCTGAATCTCGATTATCCCAGACAGCTGAAGTACACCTTTGAGGTGTTCCAAACACTTTTCTTGGACCTGGATGATTCAAAGCTTTCAAACAAAGTCCAGTCCCTCAAGAGCAAACTTCAGGCTTGAAATGAGACTGTATTGCAGTGCAGACTTTTGTGCTACACAGTGTTTAGCTTCTACAGAGCTTGAGAATTGCACATCTGAAAGTGCTATGTTTGTAAGTTAGCACTGATTTGGACTCTTATCCCACGAATGTCAGTGAGATTTCTAGTTCAAAGTACGAAATGTTTTTTACTCCGTACAAATTACACTTTTCTGCTTTTGTTTTGGTACATGCATCTCTGGAGGATTTCATTATTGACCCAATTTAGTGGCTAAGTGAGGTGAGAAAGCATGGAAACAGGTTTATTCACACATCACCATTCTGTATGTCATTTATTTTTGTTTTTACAAAATAGTTTAAAGTCAGCATTCTGTTGTTTTTTTAAATGTCTGGCTTGAAATGAGACTGTGGTTGCAGAGTACAATGATGTGCTACAATGTGTCTAAAGCACAAACGTGAATTGTTAATAAAATTCTTATTTGAGTATTTAAGTTCTGTACTTTCTGGGCCATATTATTCATAAGAAAGGAATATTTAGATTTAATTCATTGCATTGATTAAATTCAAATCAATGTGCAGATTAATGTAGATGATGATTACTCAATTATGATATGTAGAATTAAATTAATTTTTATTAGTACTATTTACACATTAGGGAGTTTATCTTTTTCATTTACATTTACATTTAATCATTTAGCAGACGCTTTTATCCAAAGCGACTTACAAATGAGAACAGTAGAAACAATCAGATCAACAAGAGAACAACAACGGTATACAAGTGCTATGACAAGTCTCAGTTAGTCTAGCACAGAACACGTAGCCAGGGTTTTTTTTTTTAAAATTTTAAATGAATATGATAGACAAGAAGTTTCCCTAGCAACGACGATCACACAGTAGTCTAATGAGAAAACGAGGCAAAACACTTACAAACTGCTGTCCTTCTCTGTCGCTCGACTGTTTCTTCTCAATTTCTTCTCAATCTTTTTCAAATCAACTCAATATTTTTGTTTAGGTTATAATTAATTCTGTACTGTTTTCTATTCAAATCTACTCGTATTAAATGGATAACTATTAAGGGTCTCATTTAATTAATATTTACTCAATACCTAACCTTGTGAAATTTCATTAATAATAATAATAATAATATTGCTTGTAATCTGTTGCCTCATTTTTATTGAGTAGATATGTTGTATCTTTTCTTACAGTGTGTGACGGAGAGTTCCTGACCGTTACACAAAGGGTTACATCAGTACATGTAATTAATTGTAGTGGATGAGACAGCTGACTTTGGTTAGAGAATGTAATAACGTACTGCTTGTGTATTCGGAAATCTCAAACTCTGTCCCACATGAAAATAATTTTAGACCCATTTTGTGTAGTGTGTGCCAATTCCCATCTATTGGGATACCTACTCATACAAATAACACAACAGAACCCTTGCTTGCTGGTCTGTCAGGATGACTCTCTGAGTAGCAGCCAGATTTGTGAGCTCTTTGATTGCTGCGGTGACATCTGGTAGACTCTGTGATGCCAGTACAAGCTCTTCTGTTTCTCAGTGACCTCTCCAATCCCTGCAGCATCTTCATCTGTTACAACTAAAAACAATCGATAAATAACAAAAGCAAGGATTTTAGTGGTTTTGATAGTGGTGGTGGTGTAAAAGCCTAACCTTTTGTTTGACAAATTAGAAAAAAACAAGGCTTTTTATTTATGAATGTAGCTTGGCAAAGTCAGGGCTGCTTCTTATGAAATTCATTCATTCAAAACAAGACACTTTTCTCACACACAACAAAACGACAAGGGGATGTGGACAAGCTCAGTTTCCATCCCAAATAATGGGAATATGTTAACAGGCTCTCAGATACTTAGCCGTGTTAATATATAAGAAACCCTGAGAGCCAAACAAATCTTTGTCCCAAACAATATAAAAGCCACTGTAATACAGAAGCAGTTATAGGGCAGGCAAACAGGTGCTGATTTGAGGAAAATGTTTTTCAATAGTATGAACAGCGGTGGTAAGGATAAGTCTAAATAAACCACAATACATTTCAATGTTTAGACAAATAAGTCGGGGTGAAAACCAGGAAAAAACATTACTTAAGTGGTTGGTTCAGTCATAAGTAATCGTGTCATAAAAGTAAAGATTTAAAAATAAACCAAAATGAATGTTTCCCACCTGTTGTCCCTTCTGACTCCAAAATTGCATTGCCCTGCACATCAGTCAATACCATTGCCAAGTGTAATTATATTTTATTTCCCATAATTGGTCAGTTTGAAATAATAAATGTCATCAGAGAGGCGATTTAGGCCAGCGTTAGCTTTGAAATGTTTTAGAGACAGTGGCTCTGGGTGTGGCTGAGGCAGTCCGCGGTGCAGTTGAACTAGAAGGAGTCGCAGGTGTTCGCATGAATGTAAGACGTTGGCCTGTGTTAGTTGTAGCCGGTGAGGTGTCCTCCTCACCGTGAACCTCTTAGTGGGCTCTTGGAGTAAGTTTGAATGTGCTGAAATGACCAGATGCTTCAGGAAAAATGGCCACATTTGCGTCGTCAGTCATGTATAGACTATGAGTAGAGACCTGTCAAGAAATTCATAAGACAGATAACCACTAGTGTTTATTTCCAACCCTTTCTCAATTCATATTTTTCAGTGACTACTGAGAGGAAAACGTCTCTAAATACTAAACCTCTAAATTATGTTACAGATATACAGTCTTTAAAAGATAATCCAACGAGGCAGACTTCCACCCGACAACGTCCCCACTTACGTTAGTGGGCTAAGCTAGCATAACAGGCTAGCCTTGCTAACATCTTTGTCTGTTTTTTGTATGTGGCATGTTAGTCTTTTGACCTCACGGCTCCAGCATGTGTGAATGCCCAAACCATTTTCCACTTTGTTGGACAATAAAGTTGATCTTGATACTCCCTGGAGCGTCTGGTTATAAGCTATAGCTTGAGGATTTTTTTAACCTGAAATATGTGACTGGATGAATTTTTTTTTTTTTTTTTTTTTTTTTTACCTGAAATATGCAACTAAGTTTTTTCTGCAGTCATGTCTTCTTCCCTGAGAGACACCCTTTTATTGTTTCAGTAAACCACGTTCTGCTCCATGTCCAGGTATCACAGTCGATCACACAGTCATTTTTTTTCTAGCGTTCCACAGCTCCGCTAGACTCCAGCGCTCCGTCCAAAATTTGGTGGTCTTGTCATATAAATGACCACATCCTGTCTCAAAATATATAAAAAATGGCCTTTTTTCGTTTCTGTTTTCTGGTGATTTTATTTTTTTGTTATTCGAAATATAAATTGAAAATCAAGCCATTTTTAAAATTTTGCTCATCCGTTTTTCACCATGAAAAAAGACAAAAACGAAATTTTTAAAACGAAAATCATATAGTCACTCTTTTTTGTTTTTTAAATACTCGTTTCTAAAAGGAAAATCGAAAATAGGAAATAAAGCCATTATTTATTTTTTGAATATTGTTTCTGTAAATGAATAATGACATAAGTCCTTTTTCAATTTTCCGAATTTGAATTCTTAATTGAATATATAAAGAATGGATGATTTCGAATGAACGAATAATAAAAAATTTTAATATATAACTGAAAAACAAGAACTCAGCTTAAATTTTTGTTTTTCATTCAGAGGAAGAAAAATGAATAAACTGGTTTGATTATTCGATTTGTACACATGTGCAGGAATTAAAATCCCCTTTCTGCTGATTGGTCAGCCGAAGATCAAACCGTGCCGTCATCAGTTCTTCCGCAGTTTCACACAGCAGAATAATAGTCCTCAACTGCTGCAGTTGTACAGATTCTTAACGTATTTATTGCAACTACATTTCATCTTTTTCATCAAACAAGCAGCCTAATGAATAGTTCAATGCAACTGGTACCGCGCCAGAGTTTAAACAGAGGCAGAGTCATCAATAAGTGAACAGGTGGTTTGGACAGTTGTGTTCAAACAAGGTGTCTGTTTGAACAACCGTACAAAAACGTTTGTGGTCTCATAGCAGTTACCTATTAACACAGAACTGTCCCCCACATGGTTAAGGTCATTGTTCTGGTGTGGTCGGTAACTGTATAAGTTGTCTGTGTCAGTCTCTGCCGGCTCCTAGTCCCAGTTTGATTCTGGCAAAGTAACTGCAACACCTTCACAGACACCTTAAAAATAAGAGATAAAATTAATAAAAAGTAATGAACTAACAATTATATCAAAAACAATGCAACACAAACATATAACTGCAATACTTATTAGGGCTGGGCAAATTGGCAAAAAAATGTTTACAAATGTTTTTTTTTTTAACTAGTCAACATGTCTATGAAATTATCAAAAAATCAGCTCAATACATCTAACAAAACACATGTGTCACAGTACAGAGAATGGAGATCAAAGGAAAGTCAGTTCAGCAGGTTTATTGAAGTGGGGATCAGAACACACATCAGGTAAGTTCAGAATTCAAAATAACATAACGAAGGAAAGGGTCTTTCTTTATCCACAGGTAGATGGGTACAGAGAACCAGTATTTTTTTTATAAACATGTATTTATTGAATTTTAACAGTTTACAAAAACATATAACGACAAACGATACTGTTATCGATACTTGCGTTGTTTTCTCTCCGTATACGTCAATGTTAATGGCGAATTAGAAGCTGCTGCTTGTCATTTTCCTTCACTGAATGATGAGGCAGACGTTTGCTCAATGTGTGTGTGATATCCTTGCGCAATGTGCTGTGTGTGTTTGCATGCAATCAAGCATTGCAGCAAGAGTGAAACGTTTGAAATTATGGGCTCACGTTACAAAACTAAGCGACAACAGTGTCAGATGAAATGTATGCAGTAGAGTAATAACAAAGGAGGCAACACTAGTAATGTACAGATGTTAGACAACCAAAATGGGTACTACCGCCGCGTGTACCGCTGCCGCAGGGCCGCGGCGTTAACTGCAAGTCAGTCGCGTGTTAAATTCATTCGCGAAACTACCGCCAGGTGGCGCAAAGGGATGGATTGCGAACTGAATGTAACTGTAAAATGAGATAAAAGGAGGAGGTAAAACAACAATAACATTATGATATAACATTGTACCATCTTTAAAAACCATTAAAAAATGTACAGTGAGTTAATTTCAAAATGTAGGATAGTCTTAGGCTACAGTCTACTCATCAAAAATTAAAAGAAGACCTTTACACAAAGGATCTTATGCTTGCTATTGTTATTAAACAGTCATTAAATATAAGGCCTATATATATGGATAAAAAGCTAAATGTTTTCATTTCGGTTCATTCTTGGTTTAAAAAAAAATCCTTCAGGTTCCATTTGCAGATAGAAATGAGAACGGTCCAGCATTTAGCAATAATTATTATTAATTCTGTTATTATACTTGATTTTTCAAACTGCTAACACTTTGCATTTTTGAATTATGCCTTTACTGTGTGACCAAAAATTTTGTATTTTCTGTTTCAGCTGTTTGATCGTGCTGGTGCCTCGCGCACATTCATTGGAAACAGTAGCCGCTCACCGTGCCATTCGGCGCAGCAGCGGTCCACTTTGGCATATTTTTGCTAATTATGATTTTTTATTTTTTTTCGTCGATACTGAAACACGCGTGAACTACAAAGCCTATTTTTCTTAATTAATAATAGTTAAGCTTGAAATAGGCAACATCACGAATATGGAAACGTTTGGATTTCTCCCGAATGAGAGCCCAACCTTACCTTATGGTTCGCTTTAAATTATTATTCATTTATTTATTTTGTTTGTTTATAGCTAAGCCTATATTATTATATACTGCAATTTTATTTATCCATTAGAATTATATATTTGTAATTATTGTTCTGTTCTGATAAATTTGTTAAATTTAAAGGATTTATTGTAAAGTGAAGGGAACTAAAAATATCCTGTTGGCACATTATAACATTATTAGACCAGCCGTTATTATTTCTGAATGTAATAAAATGCAACTTATACATGACTTATATATTTTTTTTTCCTCTCACAAACTTAATTTATTTTTTAGCCTGTTTTAAAAAATAAATAAATAAATAAAATAACATGCAGCAAACGAAAATAGGTGATTAATCGGTTAAAATTTGTTACTGTGGGATAATTATTATATACTTAGGAACAGAGTCTGGGCCTAATCTAGGCTATCCAGGGTTTTTTATTTTTTTTTATTTTCATTGCATCTGAAAATGACTTTGTGCAGCACATTCACGCTCAACCTGCCTCGCGCGTTGCTCAGCTGTGGACGATTTCAAAATGTTTGATATAAAGGTTGCTGTCCCATTTTATACAGGAATTGTTCATTTAAAAAAAATCGAATTATATTGTTAGTTCTAATTATATTGTTAACACAAGTTCATTTAGGCTATTTAACATGCACTGTGACATTTTACCCTTTTTAACTTATAAACTCCTTGAGATTTTAAAGTCAGTTTAATAGTATTGAAGTTCAAGTTTTTAAAAAAAGGTTTTAAATGCTTAAATTATTTCTATGAATTAATAATATGTTATCAGGTTTTAATTGCTTAAATTATTTCTAATTTATTTCTAATAAAATAAGGGACGATCCAAATATTATTCATATTTGTTTTGCTTCACCTATTTATGTAAGCTACAATTATTCTAAAATATATATATATATATATATAATGTCATTAAAAGTGCCATCGGCCTGAGTAAATCTGACCATTATAGAATTGTGACTTTAAAGGTTAGTGATTTAGGAGGTGAAAATACTGTGAAATTACAAATGTTATGGGATTTTAAAGCATAACAACTGAAGGTCTGTGAAACGTTAGCCAATAAAGCATTTTTTTTAAAAACAATGGCACTTAAAGTTTTGAACTAAAATATTATTTCAACCATATAGCCTGTGAATAAACAAAAAACATACTTTTCAGTGAAAGAACACTGAGAGTTTGCTTCTGGTGTTTGGATTTGTACTTCAATAATGAGCTCCAATTTTAGGAATAGCCAATGCGGGTTTTTTTTATTTCTCTCTCTCTCTCTCTCTATTTAACTCTATATTTAACAGCATTATCTTACAATGAAATACATCTTCCTTTAGGTAGACTGAATGTTTTTCTGTCTTGCTAAATGTTGGGCTCATGATCAGTAAGTTGTATTCGCTCAAACTGATTTAGTTAAATCAAAACTTGCAGGCTTTGAAGCTGGGTCAGTTAGCGCGAGTCCCGCGCGCTGTGAAGCGGGAGCAGCTGACGGAGGACTCCGCTTGGTCTTAAAGCCTTCCGCAAATGCTACGTTCACAAATAACAATGATTTTCGTAAAATAATGATTAATTATCAATTGATAATTTGTTATTATTATGGTCTTGTGAAAACAATAATATGGGCTGCGGGAAAATAATGAATAAAAAGAGTAAGGCTGCTGTGAGTGCAGGCATGTTTCAACACAGTAACATGACAACACACCGTTCCTCACAGCCAAAAAACAGACCGAATTCAGTTCAGCTGGAGGGGGCTGGGGGGTAGCTCTTAGGGGTTGATATAAATGTGTGAATCTCTTGGTCTTTCATATGGACAGTGTCTTATGAGGGTATCAAACTTGCAGAACAGGTTTAGATAGGACTCGTCATTTTGGTTTTAGGCCAACTTTGAAGAAAGGTTTTGATCCACTTCAAATGTTGACTAATGTATAGCGCAATATAGTTTATTAGTTATTATAACTTCAGAGGAAGTTGCCTTAACTCAAAAAAATAAATAAATTCGCAAACTGTTGCGTTAATTTTATTTTGTTTCGTCTAAACAATATTTTTAGACTATGAAATGTAAAAATGTTCTCACAGAATGTAGCCTTTTCATAACCAATATATTGAACCATCTCTTTATGTTTTTCTAAATCCCAAACAGAGTCCAGACATCAGTATGATCCGTCTAAGATGTTTTATAGGCTTTTTTAGATTTGGGAATACACATGCGTTACAGACATGACCAGTGGCGGACTGGGACAGTAAATCAGGCCGGGAATTTACTCCACCCCAGGCCACCTCTGTTGCTGCAGTCACCACCACCCAATTCATGTGTCCACCAGACTGCTGAACTTGTAGGCTAACCCTGTTAGTTGATGTAACAGGTAGACTACCATACATAATATGAATGGATAAATAAATAAACCCTCAAAAACTCACTAGGAATCCACCATCTATATCATCTTTCCCTGAATCCCTCTCTCTCTCACTCTGCACATCGAGTTTCTCTGCTATATGAAATAAGCACTTTCAGTAATCTATATTAATTGTGCAGCCATCAATTGTATATGTCACCATGATCACAGTCCTACTACTGATGATCTTATAAATCATAAAAGCACATATTGTTCTGAGAGTATAGCCAGCATGTTTAGTTTTGCTTATAGCTTAAACTTTACCGGAAGGTTCCTGCTCTGACTCAAAAGCTGAACTGTCCACCCCCTTTTGTTTAACAGCAGGAGCACTTGGAGCACTAGTGCTACTGTTGCTTCCTTCGTCACCTTCAAAATAAATAAATAAACATTGTAGACATATTGTAGGCTAGAAATGGAAAATCAAAATTTCTGGTCAAATTTGGCACTAAAAAAATACTGTGTCCCCATATGTAAAACAGTGTGCTAGTTTGTCATAAAGATGCTCTTTTAAAACTTCTATCATTATATATATTTGTAATTTTTTTTATAATAGTTTGTATCTATTGTAAGTCTCTTTGGATGAAAGCGTCCGTCTGCCAAATGATTACGTAAATATAAGGGGTGGAACAGTTCAACTTTTTCATGGTTAGGTTTGTTTCACAGTTTTAGAGTCACTGTTTCGCTACCGTTGTATGTGCTATGTTTATGGAAAAACGATACTTTCAAAAAAATATATATTTTATCATATTATTAAGAATATTCTAACTACAAGCAACAGCACAAATAAATACAATAGAGTAAAGCTACAAATAAAATAAACTGACTTTCAGGGTTTTTTAGGTAGGTATAGCATAGTTTTTAGGTACATAAATTGAATAAAGTAATCAAATGTAAAACAGCATTGCATTTTGGACTACAAATGAAAGATAAATCTTTATTAAAGTTACAAAAGCTTTTCAATCAAGAGCAGTGAGTGATTTCTTTGTTGTTGCTGTTCGATTAATATAAAGACTGTCACTTTAAAAGAATGCACTGATCCAGTGTTCGTATTCGTATTGAACAAGAGTGAATGCTTTGGCCACGGTTTTTTTTTTCATCGCTGTTGTTGTAATGTCTGGGAAGCCAGAATGTTCATCCATCAACAGAAACATATATTCACTGAACCCTGTTTGTTTTACGTGTTATTTATAGTAAACCATATTACAGATGCTTTGTCAGATTTAAGTTGAACAGCGGTCCCAGCGCGTGCCGAACCGTGTGTGGAGAACCGAACAGTTCGATTTTTTCAGTGAACCGTCCCACCCCTAGTAAATATAAGGTAAATGTAATGCTGACCGACCTGCTCCCTTACTGGCGAACATGGCTGGGATTTTGCATCAACTTAATGCGTCTGTGGCCAGGGCTTTTCTCTTTTTTATACGTTCCCGCTCTGCTCCTCCTTTGCTTTTACGCTCCGTTTTTTGCACGGTTTTCTAAGATGAAGCCTGCCTCTGGATATAGACAATTAGGCAGTGCTTCGCTGATGTTGGGTCATGTGGTGGTGTCATTTTCACTCCGTGATCGCCTGATTCGTATTCATAAATCCGTCAATTAATTCGCAGTTGCATCCCAGCCTATTGCACGTCAGCCTGATCGACTGCACAGCGGCAGCCGGCAGGCCAGAATGATGCTCCCGATGGCCAGTCCGCCCCTGGACATGACAAAAAAACATTTTGGAGTTTTTGGAGACATTATTATTATAATTATTATTATTATTATTATTATTATTTTTGTAGCCTATTTACAATGCACAAACCAGAAGCAACAATATCTGCAGAGAAGGGTTGGCCATTCTCAAAAAAAAAAAAAAAAAAATCAATTTTATTTCAATTTTCGTTTTTGTGTTTCAGAGGAAAAATCAGTGTTAAGGCATCTCTCCATTACAGACCGTTCTGAAAAAAGAAGTTATGCAAACTCGTATAAAATGCTTTAAAAACTTTAACAGAGATGTCTAGAGGGTATTTAATAGATCTGCCTCCCATGTAAGATTTTTCTAGTTACTAGTCGTTCATTTGTCATTATTCAACTAATCGCAGGATTATATTAAATTTACATCTATAATCCATAATGAGCCTTAATATATTCCGCGCTCAAGCACATGCATTAAGTTTGCCCCAAAGCACAGGCAGAAGTAGCCCAATAATTGTAAAAAAGGAGACATTTTAATTATTTATTAATAAACAAATGTTTTCTTGTCGGCTGCAAGAGGAAATTCACAGTGCTGACTCTCCACATGAACGCGCCTTTAAAGAGAAATACAACCTTCACAGATTACATAATGCTTTCGTTCTGAATTGATTCGTTTAAAAGACATTTCAAGCTTTCTGTAGATATATTTCTCATGTATGTGAGACACCACAATTTTAAGTTAATTCATTATCAGGAAAAAATTCAAGTGATCTAGAGGGCGCCTCCCTGTCCTGCATGCGCATTAATAATTTTCGCACAAACACTTAAATATGAATAATTATTCACATTTTGCATATGCATTACAACGTAAATTATTTTTTACATGCAATTATCCAAAATAAAACCAAACAAGATTTGTAATGAAGATAAAACAAATAAGAATAAATGCTGCGCGTGCACTCAGCATCACTCGCGCCGCGCAAATCTTGCACGCAGACATTTTACACATCTGCATTTAAATGCGGCTGCAATTTTTTTTTTTTTTTTACTTAAATTCTATGGAAGCAAGTAACAGCGGCTCCCTTTAAAATCACTGAAGTTGTCTATTAATGAAGCTCTTTTTTACATTATTTGCACTTTGGTGATTATAATGGGAGAACTTGAGTTTAATCGTGAGGACGTTTTATTAATCCATCCATTCTTTAGAATTTCAATGATTTAGCTAAATCGTGCAGGTTTAATTTATTTGTTTCTTGTTTTAATTAGGCCTAAATAATGGGAACGAAATTATACAGTGCCTCACGTTTTACTAAAATAAAGAAAATAATTTATAAAACACACAACAATTTCTTAATCAGTGTACAGACAAATATATTTTCCCAAGACGTTGTCTGTCAAAATAAAGGACAGGTAACGAATAACAAAAATGCATGTTGTTTTATTAAAGGAATTTTAAAATATAAATTAAAATATAGGCCTAATATATGAGAATATTGACATTTTGCATATAAATCCATGTAGCCTAGCTCACTAAAATAGGCTACCACTTTTAATGCTCTGATGCAAAGTAAACCACAATTTATTTTGAATAATATAACACATAATTCATATTATATAAATAATACTGCACACCTATTAAATGTGTCAAATCTAAAATATGGTGTAATACTGTGTAGCTTAGAGAAAATATAAGCACAGGCTCAGGCACAGGCTTGACATTTATCCTGCTTGAATTCGTTCTAAGAAATGCACATAACTTCATAATTACCAAACTTTCATCTGTAAATATTAAATATTTTAACTATAGTGTTTTTCTTTCATTTTCCCTGACTGCAGCCGTCAAATGTAACACATCGGTGAGGCAAAACTGAAGTCTATTTGCAAAAATGTGCTTTGATGCGCTTGTTTGAAAACTTGTGATTAAAGCTGCAAATGCACTTTGCAGACACCGCGGCGGCGGTACAAGCGGTGGTAGAACCAACGTTTTGGATGTTCACCTACTGTAATGAAACATTTACTAACAAAACACAACACTGTAGCCTATTATGTCTCGCGGCTCCAGCTCCAACTGAAACTTGTGAGACACATTCATATTAAATGTTGATTCAGTAGAGTTACACTCAGGAGACATATTTGCAATCACAAAAGTATGTTATTTCCGCGTGCTTTAAAGCCTTACCGGTTAACAGTTTCATTCGAGTGATTTAATAGCTGGCTAAAAAACATTCATTAAAAATCCTCATGAACTGAACTCATCCTAATTACCAAGCTCTAGACAAAACATATGATTTTCTATGATATGCTTTGTAAGGTTAATGTACATCCTGCTTGTTGCTTAGATTTTAATCCATTACAATGTGCAAAACAGTTGTTCTGTAATCCAATTCTACGATAAGAGATCTACCATGGCACATAAGAAAATATGTGACAGATATTACAAAACTATACAAATAAAGTCTTTCTTTATGATACAAGTCAGGGGTATTCCATTAAAGTTCCAGGAGATCCGGTCTCTGTTTTTCCCCCTGGATCCCCTCGCCACTTTGTTCACCTCCCTAGCCTGTAAAGACCTGCCCTTTGTGGAGTATGCGGTTGAGTTCATGATGCTATGGTGAACTCACTGTTCTTGATCGGGGCAAACTACCACCGTCCCGTCGACCTCCCAGACACCACTGGACTGAGCTGGAGGGAAGGGTTCATCCGGTGTCTGGAGAGCATCTATCCCTGATCCAGAGCACAGCCCACCATCATCCCGCACGGAGCGACAGAGCTGTGAATCACGGTGGAGCTGGAGCTGCTAGTGACATCAGACCAGGTGTGAGAGCCAGCCACAATGCCCGCCACAAGGGAAAACACGGGAGAACGCGGGGAGGAGCTTCGGCCACTGCACCATGGCTGAGGGTGAGCTTATTGTTAATCTGGGACTGCTGGACTTTGAAGGGGACTTAATAGACTGTAAGGCATATATATATATATATATATATATATATATATATATATATATATATATATATATATATATATGCGGATATGCCCATTCTCCTCCCACCTTCCTCAGACTTACCAGTCTGCCCAAGAAATGCACAATAAAAAATAATAAGACAAGAATACAATGTGCAGGTCATCAGAATAAACAGTTAGGAATTTGTACAAATAGTTCAACAGATGTCAATATATGAAGGTAATGTTTGATTTAAAAAAAAAAAATTAAAACAACACTGTAGTGGGTGACATAATGACCAGGGCTGTGGGAGAGGTATTGTGCAAAATATAGAGCTCTACTGATTAGAGTGTGCAAAAATTTGTTAATGGCATAAAAAAGTGAATCGGATTAGCATGTACAACGGTCAGAGAATAGATTCGATAGTAGTGCTTTGAAAGTGGATAACGGAACAGTAGATTCAAGATTCAGGGATTTTTGTAGTGTGTTCCAATCAATAGCAGCAGAGAACTGGAAGGAAAAACGGCCAAAGGAGGTGCGGGCTTTAGTGACAGTCAAAGTGATATTTGGTGTGTGTGGGCAGTGCTCACCAACCCTGAGAGCCCGGAGGCTCAGAAATGCCCACCCACCCACCAACTCCTGTCTCCTCCACCACCGCTGACACTGCTCACCCTCAGGCCACTATCTGTTAGGTCCGAGCACCGCGGGTCTGCCAGTCTCCATTGTCGGCATGGCTGGAGAATCCCTGGCCTCCGTCTCCAGCTTCTGAGTCCCAGACTCCGCCTCGGCCCGTCGACCCAGCGGCTCCAGCATGACTCTAAGCTTCCTCCTCTCCGCCGTGGCCTGGCAGTCCAGTGGCTCCGCCGGGCTCCCTCATTCCTTCAGCTCCACCTTGGTCTGTTGTTGAACATCCGTTGCCTTGGGACTCCCCTCCTTCGGCTGTGCCTCATCTCTTCGGCTCTGTCAGGCTCCTCCTTCTCTTCGGCTCCTCCTCTGTCACTCCTGCTCCACCACAGCCTTCCGAATCTCCGCCTCTGCTGCCTGAGCCATCTCTTCCACCTTAGCCCTCCGGATCCTCCCCGTCGCTATGGCTCAGCAGCTCTCCGTCTATGCCTCCTCCTCCAACTGCTCCGCCGCCATTGGTCGCCCCCCTGGAGTCGTCAGCCCTTCCTCCACCATGGTTCCTCCCTCCATAAGTTCCCCTTCGTCCCTCCCTTTGTTGTTCCTCCAGCGTGAGGATGTGCCTTCCAGGAGGGGGGTGAACTGTCACACCCCTGGACTGTTTGTGTGTGTTTTTCTCCCCATGTGCTCCGTGACCTAGTTTTCTCCCTTGCTTGATTGTGTTCATTCGGTTCAGGTGTTTCTCGTTATCTTCCCTCATTTAGTCTTGTATTTAAAGTGTTGTCTGTTCCTTTGTCTTCGATGCTACATGTGTGTTCCTGTCTGCCCTGTGTTGACCCCTGTTTGGATCATTAAAGACAGTTATTCGTGACTATCCTTCGTTTGTGCGCTCCTTCGCTCCAACACTGTAGTAGACACTCGTTTGAGATCAAATGAGGCGAGCAGAGTGTTGAAGTCAGCAGCCTGGGGTTTATCTAGGTGGATGTTGAAGTCACCAAGCAGTACCAGAGGAGTACCATCTTCAGGATAGTTTGATAGCAGCACGTCCAACTCCTCCAAGAAGTTTCCCAATTGACCTGGGGGACGATAAATGACCACAAAGTGGATTTTAACAGGGTGGGTTACAGTAACAGCATGTGATTCAAATGAACCGTGACCTGTAGGTGGTGGTTGAAGATCAAATTTCCAATCTTTCGATATAAGGAGACCAGTACCTCCACCCCTCCCAGTCGTACGAGGGGTGTGGGAACAAGTGAAATGAGAGGAGAGGGCTGCGGGAGTGGCAGTGTCCTCAGGTTTGATCCAAGTCTCAGTCAGTGCCATGAGGCTGAGACTGGAATGAGTAGCAATAGAAGAAATGAAGTCTGCTTTGTTAACAGCAGACTGGCAGTTCCAGAGACCAACTGGAATAGAGAGCGTAGTAGTAGAGGTCAGAGGAACAGGCCTTAGATTTGTCGGGCAGGCCTTCCTTCGACGTACATAGCGTGCTCTCCGAGTGTTAGTAGTGATAGTAGAGATCTGAAAGCACATAGTGACTACAAGTGACCAAAATAAGTATTTGAGGACAAGCTGTACAAAAATTAAAGGGGAGAATAGCAATACTCAAGTGCCCTGTCGGTGTCCTTGCTCGGTGGAGTCGCGCAGGTAGAGTCGATGGTCTTTACACTCGTCGGTCTTCACACGAGGAGGCTTCACACGAGGGCTGCCGCAACCGCTGCCGCGGTGTCACCTACCACTTATATATTTGCCTGATTACCTGTGATTGAAGTCAGCTGGTCACGCCTCCCTATTTAGCAGACCGAAACTGACGCATCCACCCGGTCTTTCATGTTTCTTGTATTAAACCCCTTGCACGTATGCCTCCCCGCCCGGTTACTACGCCCGTACGCGTCGAGGGCTCTCCCACTTATAGAGTTCGCAGGTTACTCGACGTCCACCCTCGAGGGCGCGGACATCAATTCCTGGTCGATTGGGAGGGGTACGGTCCTGAGGAGAGGAGTTGCATATATTCCGAGTGACCAAAATGCTTTTGTAGTGACCACAAAAACAATAAAAAACAAAAAATAAAATTGAAAATTGCATAATTGTACTAATATTTTATTTTCCCCAAATATGAGGATTATGTGATTCCTTTAGTCACTACCGAAACAATGATGACATGTTTCGGTTGTTACTGTTTGATAGTGACAATTCTACAACACCCAAAATAACAAAGATGTCACTACCGAAACGCCACCAAATGTTTTGTAGTGGCAATTTTAGATACTTTTAAATCTAGCTCAAATATGCCAATCAGCACATGGTTAGCTAGCACAGTTCTGAACAGGGGTACACATATAAAAACTAAATGTTATGGAATAACCCCCAAAAAAGCGTGCTTAATTGCAAAAAAAAAAAGGTGTTCGATAGTGACATTCCTTACATTTTTTTCTGATTTTTCAGACTTTTGAAAGCATTTACCTCAAAATGATGAGACCTATCTACTCACACCTAGTAGCTATGAGCAGCTGAGAAGATCGTTGGTGTCTCTCTCTCCCCTCCCTCCAGGACATTTATGGAACCCATCTCACCTATAAAGCCCTCTGCATCGCAGGTGATCCCACTCACCCGTCACACAGCTTCTTCAGTCTGCTGCCATCAGGGAGGAGACTGCGGAGTCTCCAGGCCAGGACCAGCAGACTGAAGGACAGCTTCATTCATCAGGCTGTCAGGAAGCTGAACTCGCTCCCGAACTTGCCACCCCTTCCCTCTTCTGCCCCAGGCACCACTGAATTATGACCCCCCCCCCCCAGGTCCTTCCACTCCCCCCTCCCACTAACATACAGTGACATGCACCAGACACTTTGTGCAGCATTGTTCTGCTCACTACCTCATTCAGCATAAAACTGACGTCATTCTACTACCTCTTCAGAAAGTTTAAATAAGAACTGCTCTCTGAGCTCTACTGTCAGTGTTATCTGTATGCACCAAGGGTCTGAGAGTAACGCAATTTAAATTCTCTGTATGTATGTACTATACATGTGGAAGAATTGACAATAAAGCAAACTTGACTTGACTTGACGTACGGGTTTGTTAAAATCAGACTCTGTTTTGGTAGTGACATGAAAATGCGGGACACATTTTTTTACATAAAGTTTCATAATTTACAAAGAAAATATAAGATACATTTTTTTTAACTTCACTTTTTAAAAGAATAAAAAAAATATTATTTTAAAAGCAACAATGAAAAAAATACAAATTATTTCAATATCATTTTCATAAGTTGAAATTTATGGGTTAGAGTTCAGGACAGCCACCTTCCAATTGAAAGTACCCAATAAATGATGATTATATATATATATTAAGCTTACAATTATTTAAAATAATATAATGGGCTACAATAGATTATAGAAGGATCTTAATAAACATCTAAGATTTGAATACTTAAATGCTTTTTAAAGGGTTTTTTTTGTTTGTTTTTTTTTTGTTGAAAGGCTGTTTGCACCAATTCTGTAGAATGGCCCATATATAAAGAAAGAAAATCATCAGTTGAGCCCTGTTAGATATGAATATTAAAAGGTAAGATCAGATGTTTTATCAAGAAATTATTATTTTTGCATTTAGATATATGTGAGGACATGTGACAAAAAATACTGTTTCTGTTTAGGGCTTTCCTCCTGAAATCTGGACCATTTTCATTTTTTTTTTTTTTTTAAATAAATGTCTACTAAAAAATGCTCTCATCATGAGCAGAAAGTTTAGTTTAAGTTCTGTCCTTACTGTCTACCAACAGTTTCCCCAATTATAACAATTACATGATTGTTTTGAAAAAACAACTTTGGGGAAGTTGTGGCCTAATGGTTGGAGAGTTTGACTCCTAACCCTAAGGTTGTGGGTTTGAGTCTCGGGCCGGCAATACCACAACTGAGGTGTACTTGAGCAAGGCACCGAACCCCCAACTGCTCCCCCAACTGCGCCCCAGCATAAATGATACCCACTGCTCCGGGTGTGTGTTCACGGTGTGTGTGTTCACTGCTGTGTGTGTGCACTTTGGATGGGTTAAATGCAGAGCACGAATTCTTAGTATGGGTCACCATACTTGGCTGCAGGTCACGTCACTGTCACTAAAAGCTGTTAGCGCACTGATTAAATTGCTACATTATGAGACACAGTTGCCCTGCTCCCTCCAAAATGGACAAAAATTCATATTCAAGACCAGGGGGTAAAAATGCCCCCTATGCATTCAAAATAAATCTAATGTGAAAATGAACTGTGTTGTGCCTCTTATAGAGATCTGCTCACATAGCATGCAAGATTATCTTTTTTTTTCTCCGGTGTTTGGGCATTAAAACCAATCCCATGTATTTGTTGATCTGGTGCATGCAATAACCAAGCAGATGAGCTCAGAGTTACCACTACAGAAAAAAAAAAATTAATAACTGAAATGTAATAACATAAACAGAAGTATCAGTCAATGCATCATATAACAATAGTCACAAGTCATCACATGAACATTATTAACATCAGTTGACTACATAAGCTAAAGGGTCATGAAACCCTAAACTAAATTTTCTGAGATGTTAACAAAGTTATGTGTTAGACATAGTAGAAGACACCATCCATTAGTATTACTGTCTTCGGGAATATATCCATTTCATGCTCTGGCTTGGAAACGTAGGACAACATTTACATGATGCAGCTGTATAAGTCAAGAACATGCTGAATATCAAGTCAAGTTAAGTCCCCATTATTTATATAGCACTTTTTACAATGCAGATTGTGTCAAAGCAGCTCTACAGTATTAAATGAGGAAATAGTGTGTTGAAATAGTGTGTCTTTCTCCTCTGGCCAGACAAACCCAGTTTAAATCTAGGCTGCAGCAGAATCAGATTGTGCAGAGGACTCATCTGGTTCCTGTGGTTTTGTGCCAATGGCTGTCTTCAGAGGGGATCAGTTTCTGGGGCTCATCTAAATGTCCTGGTCTCCACTGACATTTCATGTTGTCCATGTTAGCATTCCATACCCTCAGTATATCTGGGTTGTATACATTTATCATTGTAGCTTCCATTCCTTTGGATTAAACTTCAGCAAAATTACACTTGAATTGGACAGTACTTAAGTATAGTAACTGTAATTGACCATGGACAAATACATAATTATATTCTGGGGCTGTATAGCTGTCCAAAGTGTGTGACAAAAAGTCACAGAACATTAGCATTATATGTAATCACCAATTAGGCTGTTATTGCCTTACACATTTTTTTTTTCAGGAATGCACATGCAGGTGTGTCACAAACCACTGAGGTAAGCTGTAATGTTATCTTGAGTCTTTCAAAGTTCCTCCTGCACCGAGTTCTGCACAGTTCCAAGAATGAGCCAGAACTGAGTTGCTGAACTCTTGTCACCTGGAGCTCCAAAATTGCTCATGTCCCTTCAAATGTCCATGTTATTTATAGTGTTCCCTTGAAATGGATTGCTGTAGACCAAAAAGATAGTAGTGACCACCAGCCTTGTTTTGCACTTCAGTTTTGTTGGAATGCACTGTTCCTAACACTGTCCTAAAAACAGTCTTTGCATGGCATTCCTTCTGAGCCTTACACATCAGAGAGTGTGGAGGAACTTTATTTTTGTCACAAAAAGAGACTCAAAGCGGTGAAGAAGACAGAGGATGTCTCAGCACACAAGTGAGTTACGATGTTTTCCATGTGTTCATATTGCTTTGTCTGTTACAGTTTGATATGTATTTAGTGTTTTTCCGTAGAGATTTGCAGTTCTTTCCTTTGCTTTGCCGTTTATGTGGTCAACACAGGGATATCAGTTGATCTTAGTCATTCTCTTAGTGCACTGATTCCAGAATAAAAGCTTTAAGCAATCTTCATGTGAGATCTACTGTTTTGTGCCCAGCGAATGGCCTAAGCAGGGACACAAATGTATGACGCAACGATGCTCTCGTATCTGGGATGGATTTCTTCATGTAATGGCCTCAGAAGGAGTCAAAGGCATTTCCAATGTGCAGACTAAGGATGCTCAGATCAAAGACCATGTATCTATTTGAATACATGTGATTCAGGAATTTAGACTCGCCCATGAAGAGCTTATCAGTAAAACCTACAGTCATATGACTAGCTTAGATCAGGGGCGGACTGGCCATCTGGACGTTCTGGAGAAGTCGGCCTGGCTGGCTCATCGTCAAAGAAAAAGTGTCAGATTAATTGACGTCGACGGCCGACAAAAGGGGGCGCCAATGCAATCTTTTTTTTTTTTTTTGCTTATAACTGAAATTGATTAGAAGGAGAGAGAGCTTGTGATGGCAAGCAAGAAGTGTAAAGACAAAGGCGGTTGGGATAAACTAAAAGAAAAAAAAAGCGAAGTCCTTAGAGACCGACACTATAAAATGTATATAATATATATAATGGAGATGTTTGGCAGCAGTAGCTCTAATATGGAGCCTGACGAGGGAGAGACAGCAGCAGTTGCTCCTGAGCCAGTGGTTCTGGTGAGTCGCCTGTCAGGACAGTTACATCAGTTCATCAGTTACAGGTTACATTTGACAGCTACAAACTGCCCACAAAAATAAACAGAATTTGAGAGTTCTAATGGTGCTACACACAGATAGGCAGTATTTCAAATACATGTTAAATTTGATACTGTTTTGTATTGTGTATTTAAATACCTTTGGAAAAAGTCAAATGTATTTTGTATACATTTAATCTTAGTATTTTTGTATACTTGTTGACTCAGGAAATCAGCAGTCTAATAAAGAGGTTGATTGGCAAAAATTATTTGATGTATTTTGAAACTAAATGTATTTAAATGCAAAATAGTATTTAAATGCTGCCCATTCATGGTGCTAGGTGTCAATTTGCACAATCGGGTGTTCTCACCTTATATTGCTGAAATTATAGCAAAACATAGGCTGTAATTCTCCCCAAGATTGAGATAACATCATGCAGACAACCATTTTGTTTGAAAATAAACCTAAAACAATGTGTTTGCTTTTCCATAGCATTGAAAGTGTTATAAGAATAGGCTATAAAAAAATATGAGTAATCTAAAAGTAATTTAGGACTGGTGTAATATTAAGTGACAGATGTTATACTGAGACTTATCTGAAATCAGCTTATCTGTATTCATTTGATTATTCAGGGAGAAGGTAGTTTCAGGAGTGAAAAGCATAGTGTCAGTGAGAGTCAGGAGGACTGCTTCATCTCTTAATAGAGGAGCACGAAAGGAGCAACATTCACAGTTTGTGCAGAAACCTATTTTTTAAGAGCATCAGAAGCTGATATAGCCAGTTTGCTACATGGTCCCCAAATAGCGTCCTACAGAGATCAAGTGTTGGAACGTGTTGTTGATAAAGTGAAGCTTACTGGCAAGAGAGGACTTAGCTACAGAGAGACAGTCTGAAGCTGCTTACACCCTGAAGGACATGGGAACTTTTTACTGGGGAAATATATGCATGAAGGAACATCTCACAGAGTGCACAGAGAAAAGTAAGAAGATGCATCCGGTCGAGGATCTCTTCTGACATTTTTGTCAAAAACAACAGTCAACAAGGTTATTTCTACAGTGCAGCAGCGTCTTCAGAGGTTACTGAAGCTGGGATGTATTCTGTGCAGACTGACTCAACCCAGGACATTACATCCCAAGAGCATTCTGCACTACGTCAAAGACACAGTCCAGGAAAGGCTATTTGTTTCACAGGATTATGAACGTAGCTACCTGCAAGTGATGCACGGGCTTCATCTCTGGCTTTTTCTTTTCTTCAGCCGCAAACATGCGGTGAAAGATGCAGGAATGGTGCGTCACGTGTGCTTATACTGCCTACTGCATTCATCATAAAATACATATAATATATATGCTCATGTTTAGTGTTTTATTTTTACTTATGTATATGTTAATACTGGTTTAGAATGAAAGTTGTTGTTTTGAGTAACTGGGATGGTGGCGCTCTGACAGCTGGGGCCCTACACAAGCTGTGTACTCTGTGTGTAGGGAGCGGCGGTACTGACCTCAGATGCTAAAAGATGTCCTCACAGCTGATCACTGTTTGTTTATGGGCAGGCTATGAAGTCAGTTACAGCATATTTAGTCTATGAATGAAATAATAATTTAAACAAAATAAGAGGGGTGATGAAAATTGCTGATGATATCAGGCAAATTGAGACACTTTTTGATTAATCGCTTGGGACACTAAAAAAAAAATCACGTATGACATTTAACCGTGTTCTTATGATTAATAAGAAGTGTTTATAATATTTTTTGTGTTGAATTGATATGATAAAATATAAGTGTTCAGGCCCTACAGGTTTTGAAACATTAGCGGCGCCACATTTTTTGAGATAGCAGTGATCAGGGAAATAGAGACATTTCTGATTAAACACATTTAACTATATTTCATTTATAGTATATATATATATATATATATATATATAGTGTAACAATGTCACATTTCATTTAAATCACAGTAGAACATCAATTTGAATGACATTAAAACATCAATTCCATGAAGAAATCTGAGTCTTGCATGACGCTAAACGTCAGTAAAACTGCGTGTATGTATTTTTATATAAGGAAAAATGAAAATCAGCCAGATGTCGTTGTAAATGGGGGAAAAAATCCAGATTGTGTCACATTTTAAATATTTGGGAGTTACTCTTGATTCACAGTTGTCTTTTAAGAAACATATAAAGCAGGTTTGTAATACTGTTAAATTTAATTTGAGAAATTTTAGACACATTCGTAATCAGTTACCTCTAGATGCTGCCAAATTGTATATGCACTCAATGATTTTCTCACATTTTACATACTGCATTACAAGTTGGTCACAAACCGGAAAAACAATACTTGCTCCACTACAAACGCTATATAAACAAACTCTCAAAGTATTAGATAAAAAGCCATCAGGGTATCACTACTGTAATATCATCCAAAAGCACAAACTCTTGACTTTTGACAATTTTATGTGCTTTAACAATGTTTGCTTAGTTTACAGAGTAATTAATAATCTGGCTGCGCCCCCATTAAAGGAGTTCATATTATTGCTCTCAGATAGTTGGAGAACTACCAGGGCAAACAGTAGAGGTCACTGTGCCGTACAGCACAGACGTACTGAGTTTGGCAGATCAGCCTTCTCTATCAGAGCCTCTAAGTACTGGAATTCAGTCCCAAATGAGATTAGAGACATCAGTTCATTTACTTGTTTTAAATATAAAATAAAATTATGGCTAAAATCGATACATTCATGTACCCATTAATCATAAATTCAAAAAACTCATTTTCTGTTGTATCCTAACATTGTATTGTTGTGTCTATTAATATTGCATTTTATTTTTGTTCTGTTGTTTTGTTTTATTGGGTTTTTTAAGAATGTGAAATTTTGTTGTCTGAAAGGTTGCTTGTGTGATGACGTTTTATGGTATATTTATATGTGATTGTTAATTGTATGTTACCTCGTCCTGCCCAGGGACTACAGATGAAATTTAGCTTGTAGCTAATTCTGGTATGGCTGAGTGCCATACACTGTCCCTGTTAAATAAACAGACAAATAAATAAATAAATAAGAAATGTAACAATAGCAATAACAAGGAGTGTTCTTAGTTAACAGCCAATGACGGCAGATAATTTCAAAGTTCTCTTCAGAGGAGTTCTTCTTACCTGTGGTTCCTGCTTCTTCCCCCATGGGTGTGTTTCTGTCTTTGTGTTTGTGTTTGTGTAGTCCTGACTCGTGAGAAGGTGAGAAGGTGGCTCGGCTCTTTTTCTCATGGGTCTCTCTCGTTTACTTCACCTTGATATCACTTCCACATCAAAATGTCTCTTTCACCCTGGCTCTGTTCAGTGAGTGTGAGCACGTGTACACAAACACATGCGGCATTAAATTATGGTTACAATGTTACTAATAAAATAAATAATAACGTTAGGTGGCGGTAATGCGCCTTAAGATGGTTTGCCCACATCCATAAAATACCGAAGAAGAAGAAGAAGACGAAGAAGAGCAGCATTGTGCAGCGCGATCTGCAGAAACTCTGTAAAATAATAATGATAATAATGTGAGAGAACAGCAGAAAGACTGAGCTTTAGAGCGGAGGAGAAACCCTGAGGCAGACGGAGACTCGAGGAGCAGCGGAGTAACTCGTCTGAACACATCTGGTGAGTTATATTCCTGATGTTTGTGTGCTAGAGAAGAGTCTCAAACTGAGATTGTGTTACATGTGTGCTGCTGTGTGTAAAAATACTAACGAGATACTGATGTTATAAATGTGTTAATAATGTGTTCAGCACCAGAACACACTTTACTGACCAGATCTCTCATCTCACAGCGTTTATTATCGCTTCTGTCCCTGCAGAACTCGTTCTTTAAACTGAACCTGAAGCTGTACTTGAATTAAAGCTGTTTCACTGTGTTTAACAATCTCCCTGATGAGTCTTCTTAACACGAGGAAATATTAAAGTAATGCTCAAAACAGATTGACCCCCAGACCAAACACACATCAGTTCAGTCTGGTGTTGTAGAGGAATACAAGAGATTGATCATAAAGAGACAAATAACCAGGAGACGTGCTCGTAACACAAGGATTCAGACCCTGCTAGAACAACACAAGCTGGAATAGAGAGAGAGAGAGAGAGAGAGACAGAGAGAGAGAGAGAGAGAGAGAGAGACAGAGAGCTTTATTTCCAGACACACAGAAGAGATGATCTCATCACTGGTTCGGTCCACTCACTAAATGTAGAAATCCCTGGAGGTTCTTCGGGCAGGTACTCTCGAGGTTTGGGTAGCCTGAAAATTAACTTAACTAGCCCACATAAAAAAAGACCTTTTTAAAAAAAAAAAAATACAGGAAATCTGATTTAAATCAAAAATATTTTAAATACACAAATATCAACAAATATGAAGGAAGGAATTTTATTTCACCATCTACAGAGTATCTGCAGAATTATTAGAAATAAACTGAAGGCAGTTTAGGATCTGTTTTAAGAGCTGCACAGGTGTGAGTGGGGTAACCTAGATAATAAATGATTTACAGTTCAGATACAGGTTTTCACAAAAACTAAATCTCATACAACAGCATTTCAGCCTTTAGACCATCTTTATGAAAAGGGATAAATCAAGCATATAAATTATTTAAATTTAAAACGTATAAATAATATTTTGTTTAGATTTTTAAAAGGCACATTAACTTCTTCCTCATGTACAACGTGCTGTGTAAAAACATGAATTGATATTTGCTAGGGCTGCAGGATAGATCACATGTGATATTTACTGCACATCTTGTCAGTAAAGCCGGTTCTGTAATCAGCCGTAAATCTCCATCACCTGCGCGCTTGGAGCAGCATTTACTACACAGAGCTTTGTTCACTGTCAAGCTGCACAAAACATGATCGTGTGGCTAATGCTGCTCCATGTGAAAGCGTGCAGGTGATGTGCATTAAATACCGCATGCGATTTATCCTGCAGCCCTAATATCTGCATTGATCTGACCATAAACAGCAAGGAAGGCTTGTTGGAAATGCAGACTCAGGAGCGCTGAGATATTGTGGTTTCCCCGGTAACGGCTGTCCAAGTAGCTCTGCACTCATAAACGCTGCTTTATCAGGAATGATAGGAAAAATCAAAATGAAATAGAAATGGCACCGACACGTTTCTGAGAACAATCGGTTCCCTTCAGATACAGTCAAATAAAGACATCCGCGCCGCGTTTGACTTGAGACTTGTAGCTCATATTTACTCAGTGACATCATTGCCTTTTGAAGTTTAATCCAGCCGTATCGCGACTCTTCTCTTTCCGTCCCCAACTGATAGACCTCTTGAAATTATGATTAAGACATTTCTTATACCGTTTAATGCATGGGTCTCAAACTCAGTTTACTTGGGTCTGGCTGGGCCACATTACGTGTTCCTCAAAATAAGGGTTTCAAGTATTCCAAAAAAGCAGCACAACCTATCCAGTCTGTTCAGTCTTTATTATTAACGGATCTATGGTAGCCCATAAGCAGGGGCATAGGCAGCGGACATCTCAAATTACGTAAAATAAATAAAAGGTGTTTTTGCCAAATTCTTGATGAGTTTGATTGACAGCAGTGTTAGCCTGGTGTTATCCAGGCTGTTTCGGGCATGTCGGGCGTATTTGTGCGTGTTCACCTATTCAGTTGGACTGTCATTTGCAACTGTGTTAGAAAAACAACAGCAATGCATAATTCTGTTAAAACAACAAAACAAGAAAAAGACATTTAAAAACTCACACTGACTAGGGAGAGGTATAACTTTCAGTTCCACGTGCGAGCCGGTTGATTCTGAAGCTGGGAACACACAATGTCATTTGAGCTCAGTGGGTGTTCAACGTCGTTTGGTGTGCGGTGTCTAAAGAATTTAAGACCAGATGTTGTCAGTCATCCTTACAAAGAGTAGCCAATATATTTATTATTTTTTTGTTTTTAATTTTTAAATAGCCTAAATTTTGTGACTGATGCTGGTGATTAACTGCATCTGTTTAATTTAATTTGTTAGTTTGTAGGCCGAATTTAAATAATGAATTTAAAAAAAAAACACACCAATAAAAATAAAATTCTGAATAAAATAATTTTATACACTTTAATTGTATCTAATTTGGCATTTTCGATACAGGCCTGTTACATTCTTTTTATTAGCTTACTAGACCTATTATTATTATGAAGTTTCATTTATTATTAAATTAATATTGCAATTAATTTGCCCCACAATAATTTTATAGCACATCGCTGCATAAGTGACGCGCAGAGAGGATAATAAAGATAAGGCTTACGCCTCATTGAAAATGTTTTTAAAAAGGTCTTTCAAAACAGGTTTATTATACAATTAATTATAGGCCTAATTAAATTAACACTGCAATGCTTTAAATTAAAAAGCTTTATTTCAAGCACTAACTTTTTTAAAAAGAAAAAAAATCTTTGTGTTTAACACCAAAGATAAATATTAAGGGAGTACATTGAAACATTTCGCTATTAAGGCTACCATTATCATGAAGTAGACTGGTCTCTCGTCGTCTCTGAGAATATGTGCCGTTAATGCAGCATCAGATACCGACCGCACCCTTACTTTTTACTTTCACTGGTGAATTGACTGAGATTACGAGGTTCAACTCTTGCGCAAAGTTTGCACGTTGCTTGTGTGACATCCATTGGCTCGCCTTCCTGGTTTAAAACAAATATTTACAATATTGCAACGTTTCCAGCCTCCAACAACCTAACCACCCAACCTTGAGTTTGCGTTTGGGGGATTTGCGCTACGCCACTGGACTCCTTTCGTTAGTTAGCTCGCGTTTGCCCAGACCCGCCCCAAAATAAAATTCTGGCCATGCCACTGCCCATAAGTGATACAAAATAAATAAATAAAAGCGTGGCAAGACTCAGCAAAAAGCTGCGTATGAGAACAACGTGTGGGCCGCACTAACACTAAACTTTGATGTCAAGTAGGGGGCCACAAAATATCATCCTGCGGGCCTCAACTGGCCCCCGGGCCGCGAGTTTGAGACCCCTCATTTAACATATTTAAAACTTTTTATGGCCTTAAGTTTGATACTCTCTTTAGGAGTTTTTAAGAACCCCGGGGAGATCTGAATTTAAGAGCCTGTCGGGCAGAGTGTTGATACATTTTGGTACCCGACTGGAAAACACAAAAGCCCCGGGACGTCGGGTTAGCGATTTTGCAAGCCCTGTGTCAGGGATTCAGTAGCTGCGTTTCCACTGTCGGGCTTAAAGCGGGCGTGCTAGTGCGTGCCAGGGCCAGTCGCGTTTCCACTGTCACTTCCGGGGCTTGATCGTGCCTCCTTCGGGGCTTCCTCGGGGCCAACGGCCAGGGTTTTTTGGCCCGACGAAAACCTTGGGCCAAAGCGGGCCAGCTGGGGCTAGAGGAGTGGTAATGAACAGAGGCGGAGTTTCTCCGCGTCTGGAGAGCGTCAGCGCCGTTCATTTCAGAAAGATAACAGCTATAACATCAACATTAAAAACTTTTAAAAAATAAGCTGAGCTCAAAACTCACTTTCAGTCAGCAGCACTTTCTGTCATAAGTCTCGTCTCGAGAGTTTAGCTCCGCGTAGCATGTCATCAAAATATAATAATGATTTTTGTTCGGGAGCTTTTATAAAAATAGAGTTATTATCATTCATTCTAAATGTGACGTATATAGGCTACTGTGACTACAAATAAACAGAAACAGTCTCGACTGAATAAGCAGACTATTTTCATAAGTGTTAAAAATAAATAAAATAGAAATACATTTATTTCTGTGTGATTAATTTTGAGTCCTGATAAATTGATTCATTATGCTCAATGTATCACTTATTCTATAGTAAAACATCGATTCTTTTGAATTTGAATATTTAACAAAGCATGCAAACAAAAGACTGCTGTTATCGTGTTCGTTTTGTGATCGCGCATGTTCCAGTGATTTATTTCTTAGTTTTCTGATAACTTCTCTTTGTTGATGGGGTTGCATGACGTTTTCCTGAGAGGCGTGTAAAGGGCGGGTTTTAGTGATGCGCAGCGGAGCTTCTTGCCCGACGGTGGAAACGCTGCGCTATTCTGGCCTCGTGCTACTGACCCGAGGCTATTAGCCCCGCCCGGCCCGTTTTAAGCCCTGGCTCGCACTGGCCCGACAGTGGAAATGCGGCTAGTGTTTCGGATGTGGTTGGGAGGATAATTCCAGCAGCAAGGAACAGTGAATATACAGGCTCTGGAGAGTGGTTTTAGATAGAAAAACACAAACATCACATTTACAGTGTGTGAATTATTGAAAGCATCAAGTTGATAACTGATTTACTGTTCATTTTGGCAGCTCTGCTGTGACGAGGATAAACTTCTTAAAAGAACGGCGAGAACATGGATGGTCCAGAACCCTGCAGAATAAAACAAGATGATGGTGAAGAACAAATAGGTTGGTGTTTCGTCTTGGTTCTTTGATAAGGGTATACAACTTAAAGTGGTTCGTCAGATTTAGTGGTTTCAGTTGGAAACATCATCAGAGCTGTGAAATAACAGTTAAAGCTGCAGTACAGAAAAGTGGTGACTGACAGGCAAAGCATTCAGTAATATACAATAGAAGATGCTCAGAAAAAGCACGGTCACCCCACATTTCTACCTTGACACGAGTCTCTGATCTGATGACCTGAATGATCTGGTTGAGTGGTGCTCAGTCAGTGGCACAGGAAGGTAAGATGGAGCCATACCATTTAATGATTTGAAAACAAAAAGTACAATTTTCAAATCCACTCTGTAGCGCACCGCCAACCAGTTTAATGAACATAAGACAGGAGTAATATGATCCTGTTTATGAGCATCTGTTAAAAGTCCCGCTGCCGCATTTTGGACTAATTGTAATGGGGACATAGCTGAATGACTAATCCCTACGTAAACATAATTGCTGTAGTCCAAAAAAGAAAGGCATGGATCACTTTGATCACTAAAAAAAAATAAAAAAGTCTTTACTTACAAAAGTCGAAGATGGAAAAAGCAGGATTTCACCACATAATTAATCTGCATAATTAATCTAATTTCAAAGATTTTTCAAATGCAACGGCCAAATTTTTCACCCACGGTTTCACGGCCGAGGACAGCCCATCCAAATTTAGTTTAGAAGTAACAGAGGCATCGGAGGGTCCAGATATAATAATTTCTGTTTTACTCTCATTGAAATTCAGAAAGTTTAAAGACAGCCATGCCTTTACATCAGTCAAACAGGCCAAGAGGTTATCCAAACCCTCAGAATTTCGCTTGAGGGCCAGATAAATTTGTGTCATCAGTGTAACAATGGAATGACTGCCCATGTTTCTAATAATAGAACCAAGTGGCAACATGCAGGGCCTGAAGTTAACTTTTTTGACCACCAGCCAATGGATTTAAAAATCCACCTGCCACAGTAACTTTTTACAAGCCATTTTATTTTGTTTTTTTGCCTCATAAAGATTGAAAACATTTCTTTAACTTGTAAGAATACACATTTAAGTGCTGTCAAGTTATTAACAAAATCATTATAAGTAATAATAACTCTTAGACTAGAATTTTTTTAATCTTTTTAATTCATTGATTTGCTGTGTCACACAGACATATTCATATGTCATAGTCATATATACTGACTGCTGCTAATCTGAATCCACAAAAAAGGAGCAGATGCACTCCTCTTCCTCCACCTCGGCTTGAAGTGACTTGTGAGCCTGTCCACTTCTGAATCACCAAAGTCTGAAATTATATAAAAATATTATTTTAAAAGTTTGTAGTAGAAGTGTATGTTGTTTTGAGTTTAACATTTAACATTTTTGATTTAGTCAGTACAGTTCCTGGCAACTGTTAATTACAGCCTTCAGGGAACCGTTAAGCAGAACTAAATTAATATTAATATATTAATATTACTGGTAAAGTTACTGGGTACCGGACATTTTCTCACTGGTTCCCAACTCCCAACATACACAAGCACACACATCTGTCATTGTACCGTAACCAGCGTCAGCTTTGCTTTATCTCATCTCATCCCATCTCCCAGTTTAATACTTACTCACACATCCAAACGTAGTCAGAGAAGGGCCTCATCTTCTTGCTGATCGCGTGAACGTTCCGAAACAGGAGTCGCATCCTCTCAAACTGCGCTGCTTTCATGGACGTCAGTGCCTTGACCGCAGCGGTCTCCTCCGGAAGCGCAGTCTTTGCTATTTTGCAACTTATCGTGTGTAGGTGGCTTTTTGATGACTCGTGGTCCTTAATTGCTTCTAATTTTAAGTTTTTAGTCCCGATTACAAAAGGATTTGACTTCGCTTTCTCTGAGCCATACATACGGCAGTCACTGCAGTACATTTCGTCTGTACTGCTGTCATAAATCAGCCACTCACGAACCTTGCCATTGTCGCCAATTGTCCACTTTGAATGAAAACGTCGTCTTTTACTTTTCTTTGACTCATCCTCATCTTTTTGTTGGTTGTTTGTTTCAGCTAGCCTCTTTACCCCAGTAATGTGGTGCCACATTTTGAGCTAAAATCCAACGAAATGGCGGACTTAAAAAAAACAACAACAACAGACGCAAAAAACAACAACTAATGAATCACTCAATTCTCATTGGCTACCCGCCAATGTGGCAGGTAGATTGACAGTTTTACCCGCCAATTGCAAAATTCACCAGCATTTGGGGCGTGGTCGGGTGTTAATTTCAGGCCCTGGCAGCATGTAAAGAGAAAAAAGAATTGGGGCCAAAATGGAGCCCTGAGGAACCCCACTCAGTAATTCAACATTACTAGAAATATACTCTCCAATCTTAACTGAGAAACTTCTGTTGGAAAGATAAGATTTAAACCACTCCAGTGCACTGGCTGTAATGCCTACACAGTGTTCCAAATGGACAATAAGAACAAAAGTCTTGAATGTTTTTTTAAACCGTTTATACAGTGAAACCAGCAAATCCAGTGCTAATCGATCTTGATCAAGCCCATAGATAGCTATGTGATAGAATTTATCATGTTCAAAAATAAAAATTCTATGAATGAAAAATGATTAAAAATTAGGTCGCTGACTCGCAGAAGCTGCGAGATTCAGGCTGAGTGAACAAGCTCATAAGGGTGCGAGTACAGCCTCCGCTCCACTATGTTGCCGGATCTAGTTATTATAAGCGTTGTTGGACTTTTTAATATTTAATGTGACAGCGTTAATATAGTAATTAGGGTATTAACAAAGTAGGAATATGAAGGTTGGGGTTAGCAATTCTGTATCCTGTTTGAAAAATTCAAGATTGGAACTTACTTTGGTGCATTTTTGGGGGAATCATTTTCCTGTTCTGTTTTATGAAGCAATATCTTTAAACATTGATTTGCTTTATGTTCTGAGTGTGCTCGTGGATTGAAGAGCACGCTGAAAGATGGGGAGGAGCCAAAGTTGGCCGCCGTTTTCATATAAAATTTACAG
This sequence comes from allo-octoploid hybrid of Carassius auratus x Cyprinus carpio, assembly GCA_024542945.1. Classification (NCBI taxonomy): domain Eukaryota; kingdom Metazoa; phylum Chordata; class Actinopteri; order Cypriniformes; species allo-octoploid hybrid of Carassius auratus x Cyprinus carpio. Next base: position 442,189 of record JANHFF010001159.1, read on the forward strand.
GGGACTGAGGCGATCACGAATCCATGTACAGTTTATGGAGCTAATTGCTATAGCTCCGCTAAATGGCCTAGCGACGCTCATGCTTCTTGCGTTCGTTTCGGAGAACCAGAGGACAATTATTTCAATAGATCACTCAGGCATTTAAGTGGCACCGAAATCTAGTACACCGAATAGTTACATAGGTTTTGGTACCCAACCTGACAGCTGTTGTTTTGACTCACTGAAAAGAATTGTTTTAAAACAAGTAATATTACAAAAGTTAGGCAATGCTGACATTACACAAAGACTGGTAGATATTAAGTTTTCTGTGTTACTGGTGTTGCACAGTGTCCAGCCATACACGATTACATTACTTGGCCACCACACCGCCTTTGCTTCTTTATAGAAATAAAAACCACTTAGTTCAGTTGGACATCAGACGCTGCAATTGTAAAACGAAAGCGTCCTCTCTCCTCTATAAAGCACAGGCTGCAGGAGTGTGATCACACTGATCATGTGATGAGAGTAAGGTCAGATGACTGACAAGACCATGTTCGATATGTACCACCGCTCGCTATACACAGAACGTGAAAAGCGAGCTTCCATACAAAAGCAATTTTAGTACCCTGCAATATTTAATAGACTTTTGTCCATTTTAATCCAAAAACTCTTCTGTACTGCAGCTTCAAATCAAATAATATCCAGGTTACTTTCAGTCAACTGGGTACAGAATGAAGTCTAAGGCTGGTTTCACATATTTTTTTCAGCTTGCACGTTAAAAAAATGAGTGCATTCACAATCTCATTTTTTGCAACCGTGTAGCTAAACTTTTAAACATTTTACAACCCTGATTTATAAAATGTAAATAAAAATAATAATTGGAATGATGAGTGTACCCCGTTTAAATGAATGCATTTAAATGATCATACTTTCTGCTGATGTATCAAGGTTCACGTCCTTTTCCTTTCATATGAAAATCAAACTTTGTAACTTTCATTTTAGACCTAATGGAAGAGAACAAGGTGATTGAAGAACTGATGGAAGCAGGGAAGAAACATCATGACACTTGCCCTCAGTGTGGAAAGAGTTTCTCATGTGAACAAACTCTTAATCTTCACATGAAATTTCATAGTGGAATGGAGCTTTACGAGTGTGATCAGTGCGAGAAGATTTTCAAACTAAAAGGAAACTTTAATGAACACATGAAAATCCACACTGGAGCGATGCCGTACTCATGTGATCAGTGCGGGAAGAAATTCAGACATAAAGGAAACCTTAATACACACATGAGAATCCACACTGGAGAGAAACCCTTTGCATGTGATCAGTGCGGGAAGAATTACAGACATAAAGGAAACTATAATGATCACATGAAAAGCCACTCTGGAGAGAAGCCACACTCATGTGATCAGTGCGGGAAGAAATTTATACAAAAAGAACACCTTAAAAAACACATGAGTATCCACACTGGAGAGAAGCCACTCAGATGTGAACAGTGCGGGAAGAGTTTCACACTAAAAGAAACTCTTTATAAGCACATGAAAATCCACACTGGAGAGAAACCCTTTGCATGTGATCAGTGCGGGAAGAGTTTCAGACATAAAGGAAACTATAATGATCACATGAAAATCCATACTGGAGAGAAGCAGTACACATGTGAACAGTGTGAGAAGAGTTTCATACAAAAAGGACAACTTAATGAACACATGAAAATCCACACTGGAGAGAAGCCTTTCACATGTGAACAGTGCGGGAAGAGTTTCAGAAAGTCAAGTGTTTTTAAAGTACATTTGCGAACTCATTCTAGAGAAAGAATTTATAGCTGTGACCAGTGCAGTAAAACATTTTTTAGGGCAGATTTCCTGAAGGACCACCTGACAGTGCATACACAAGAGAGGCCTTATGTATGTTCTTTGTGTGCAAAGAGCTTTAGACAGATGGGTACTTTAAAAACACATCTGAAAAGACACAGCGGTGTGAAGGATCATATTTGCTCTGAATGTGGAAAGACTTTTTTTACAGTCTATGCATTGAGAAAGCACCAAAGAGTTCACACCGGTGAAAAATCTAACCAGTATTCACACTCTGACAAGACATTCACATGGCCAGAATATCTGAAAATACATGAGACGATCCACACTGAAGAGAAGCCACACACATGTAATCAGTGCGGAAAGAAGTTCAGACTTAAAGGATTTCTCTATGAACACATGAAGATCCACACTGGAGTGATGCCGTACACATGTGATCAATGCGGGAGGAAATTCAGACATAAAGGAAGCCTGAATACACACATGAGAATCCACACTGGAGAGAAACCCTTCGCATGTGATCAGTGTGGGAAGAGTTTCAGACATAAAGGAAATTATAATGATCACATGAAAATCCACTCTGGAGAGAAGCCACACTCATGTGATCAGTGCGGGAGGAGTTTTATACAAAAAGAACACCTTAAAAAACACATGAGTATCCACACTGGAGAGAAGCCCTTCACATGTGATCACTGCGGAAAGGGTTTCTTAAAAAAAGAACGCCTTAAAAAACACATGAAAATACACTAAAGAGAAGCTGTACACACTTCAGACTTAAATAAAGTCTTTATGAACACATGAAAATCCACACTGGAGAGAAGCCCCTTCACATGTGAACAGTGTGGAAAGAGTTTCAGAAAGTAAAGGGTTTTAAAAGAAAATCTGCATACCCATTCTGGAGAAAGACTACAGTCATGGCCAAAAGTTTTGGCAGTGACACAAATTTTGTGCTTTGCAAAGTTTGCTGCTTCAGTATTTGTAGGTTATTTTTCCACATGTTTCTATGGTATACTAAAAAGCAATGATTAGCATATCATAAGTTTTAAAAGCTTTTATTGGCAAAAAATATGAGTCAATATGTTCAGTGTTGACCCTTGTTCTTTATAACATCTGCAATTCTCTCAGGCATTCTGGATATTAGCTTCTGGGCCAAATCCTGACTGATGGCGATCGATTCTTGCCTTATTAGTTCTTGGAGTTTGCTTGTCTACTCAGCTTTTGAGGACTGACCACAGGTTCTCTATGGGATTGAGATCCGGGGAGTTGTCTGGCCACAAATTTCAATGTAATGATCTTCGAGCCACTTCTTTATCACTCTTGCTTTGTGATATGGTGCTCCATCATGCTGGAAAATGCACAGATCATCACCAAACTGCTCCTGGATCATTGGAAGAAGTCACTCTTACAGGACATTTTGATACCATTCTTTTTATTCATGGCATTGTTTTTGGGCAGAATTATGAGAGTGCTCACTCACTTAGTAGAAAAGGAACCCCACACATGGATGGTCTCAGGATGCTTCACTGTTGGTAAAACACAGGACTCATGGTAGCGTTCACCTTTTCTTCTCTGAACAATTGATTTTCCAGATGTCCCAAACAGTTGGAAGGGTGCTTCATCCGAGAAAATATCTTTGCACCAGTCTTCTGCTGTCTATAATCCTTGTACTTCCTGCAGAATTTCAGTCTGTCCTAGGCGATTTTTTTTTAGAGAGAAGTGGCTTCTTTGCTGCCCATCTTGACGCCAGGCCTTTGTCCAAAAGTCTTGGGCTCACTGTGCATGCAGATGCTCACACCAACCTGCTGCCATTGCTGAGCAAGCTCTGCATTGCTGGAGACACGATTCTGTAGCTTACTCTGTGGGTGGAGACGGTCCTGTTCCATAGCTCACTCCTCAGGAGGAGAGGGTCCTGTTCCGTAGCTGACTCCTCAGGAGGAGACGGTCCTGTTCCGTAGCTGACTCCTCAGGAGGAGACGGTCCTGTTCTGTAGCTGACTCCTCAGGAGGAGATGGTCCTGTGCTGTAGCTGACACCTCAGGAGGGGACGGTCCTGTTCTGTAGCTGACTCCTCAGGAGGGGACGGTCCTGTTCTGTAGCTGACTCCTCAGGAGGAGACGGTCCTGTTCTGTAGCTGACTCCTCAGGAGGGGACGGTCCTGTTCTGTAGCTGACTCCTCAGGAGGAGACGGTCCTGTTCTGTAGCTGACACCTCAGGAGGAGACGGCCCTGTTCCATAGCTCACTCCTCAGGAGGAGACGGTCCTGTTCCGTAGCTCACTCCTCAGGAGGAGAGGGTCCTGTGCTGTAGCTGACACCTCAAGAGGGGACGGTCCTGTTCTGTAGCTGACTCCTCAGGAGGAGATGGTCCTGTTCTGTAGCTGACTCCTCAGGTGGAGACTGTCCTGTTTTGTAGCTGACTCCTCAGGAGGAGATGGTCTGTAGCTGACTCCTCAGGTGGAGACTGTCCTGTTCTGTAGCTGACTCCTCAGGAGGAGACGGTCCTGAATCCTCAGAAGGAGACAGTACTGTCTTGTAGCTGTCTCCTCAGGTGGAGACGGTCCTGTTCCTTAACTGACTCCTCAAGAGGAGACGGTACTCTCCTGTAGCTGTCTCCTCAGGTGGAGACGGTCCAGGGGTCTCATTTATAAAACTCTCCGTAGATTTCATCCTAAAAGTGTATGTTTGCACAAAAGCTAGATTTTGCGTACGCACAAAAGTTTTCAGATTTATAAAACCATACGCCAGAACCTGCTCAAAAATCCTTTAAAGTTGTATCCTTCAGATATAGTGTGTTTTTTTCATAATGTTGTGGAGATGCCTTCACACACCATCAACACCTCCGTGCAGCTGTTGTTGTACAGTAAGATATTATCACTGGACCTATTCAAACCAGACGATATTGACCGTTCCACCGAATCCAGCAGTGTCCACCACAGTATCGAAGTGCGCATCATTGATCATTGTTCTCACTAAAATATTTTCTCATAACATGAGATCTGCAGTTTAGTTTGAAGATGAATTATTGTGCACAGCACTCCTCACTGTCATTAAAACAGCATGCCACAGAAAATCTGATCAAGTGCATCCACTAAACATGCCTAAATTCGTATCATTTGTAACTTCTGCGTAATGACTTTATGTAATTTAAGTAATTATCTCCATTAATGAGAGTGGAATATTTAATGTAAATGTGTATATTGAAATGAAAACAGATTTTAAAATTGTTTTCTTCATTACTTTTCTCACTCCAGGATAAAGAGTGCGTACGCATGGTCTAGAATGTCCGTACGTTGCGCACATATTTACGGCAAGTTTATTTTTTATAAATCCCGATATGTGCGTGGAAAATTTTCTATGACTATTTTGTCATAGAACGTTTATAAATGTGACCCCTGTTCCTTAACTGACTCCTCTGGAGGAGATGGTACTCTCCTGTAGCTGTCTCCTCAGGAGGAGACGGTCCTGTTCCTTAACTGACTCCTCTGGAGGAGACGGTCCTGTTCCTTAACTGACTCCTCAGGAGGAGACGGTCCTGTGCTGTAGCTGACTCCTCAGGAGGAGATGCTCCTGTTCTGTAGCTGACTCCTCAGGAGGAGACGGTCCTGTTCTGTAGCTGACTCCTCAGGAGGAGACGGTCCTGTTCTGTAGCTGACTCCTCAGGAGGAGACGGTGCTGTTCCATAGCTCACTCCTCAGGAGGAGAGGGTCCTGTTCCGTAGCTCACTCCTCAGGAGGAGAGGGTCCTGTGCTGTAGCTGACACCTCAAGAGGGGACGGTCCTGTTCTGTAGCTGACTCCTCAGGAGGAGATGTTCCTGTTCTGTAGCTGACTCCTCAGGTGGAGACTGTCCTGTTTTGTAGCTGACTCCTCAGGAGGAGATGGTCTGTAGCTGACTCCTCAGGTGGAGACGGTCCTGTTCTGTAGCTGACTCCTCAGGAGGAGACGGTCCTGAATCCTCAGAAGGAGACAGTACTGTCTTGTAGCTGTCTCCTCAGGTGGAGACGGTCCTGTTCCTTAACTGACTCCTCAAGAGGAGACGGTACTCTCCTGTAGCTGTCTCCTCAGGTGGAGACGGTCCAGGGGTCTCATTTATAAAACTCTCCGTAGATTTCATCCTAAAAGTGTACGTTTGCACAAAAGCTAGATTTTGCGTGCGCACAAAAGTTTTCAGATTTATAAAACCATACGCCAGAACCTGCTCAAAAATCCTTTAAAGTTGTATCCTTCAGATATAGTGGTATTTTTCATAATGTTGTGGAGATGCCTTCACACACCATCAACACCTCCGTGCAGCTGTTGTTGTACAGTAAGATATTATCACTGGACCTATTCAAACCAGACGATATTGACCGTTCCACCGAATCCAGCAGTGTCCACCACAGTATCGAAGTGCGCATCATTGATCATTGTTCTCACTAAAATATTTTCTCATAACATGAGATCTGCAGTTTAGTTTGAAGATGAATTATTGTGCACAGCACTCCTAACTGTCATTAAAACAGCATGCCACAGAAAATCTGATCAAGTGCATCCACTAAACATGCCTAAATTCGTATCATTTGTAACTTCTGCGTAATGACTTTATGTAATTTAAGTAATTATCTCCATTAATGAGAGTGGAATATTTAATGTAAATGTGTATATTGAAATGAAAACAGATTTTAAAATTGTTTTCTTCATTACTTTTCTCACTCCAGGATAAAGAGTGCGTACGCATGGTCTAGAATGTCCGTACGTTGCGCACATATTTACGGCGAGTTTATTTTTTATAAATCCCGATATGTGCGTGGAAAATTTTCTATGACTATTTTGTGCGTACGGAACGTTTATAAATGTGACCCCTGTTCCTTAACTGACTCCTCTGGAGGAGATGGTACTCTCCTGTAGCTGTCTCCTCAGGAGGAGACGGTCCTGTTCCTTAACTGACTCCTCAGGAGGAGACGGTCCTGTTCCTTAACTGACTCCTCAGGAGGAGACGGTCCTGTGCTGTAGCTGACTCCTCAGGAGGAGATGCTCCTGTTCTGTAGCTGTCTCCTCAGGAGGAGACGGTCCTGTTCTGTAGCTGACTCCTCAGGAGGAGACGGTCCTGTGCTGTAGCTGACTCCTCAGGAGGAGATGGTCCTGTGCTGTAGCTGACTCCTCAGGAGGAGACGGTCCTGTGCTGTAGCTGACTCCTCAGGAGGAGACGGTCCTGTTCTGTAGCTGACTCCTCAGGAGGAGACGGTCCTGTGCTGTAGCTGACTCCTCAGGAGGAGACGGTCCTGTGCTGTAGCTGACTCCTCAGGAGGAGATGCTCCTGTTCTGTAGCGGACTCCTCAGGAGGAGACGGTCCTGTTCTGTAGCGGACTCCTCAGGAGGAGACGGTCCTGTTCTGTAGCTGACTCCTCAGGAGGAGACGGTCCTGTGCTGTAGCTGACTCCTCAGGAGGAGACGGTCCTGTGCTGTAGCTGACTCCTCAGGAGGAGATGCTCCTGTTCTGTAGCGGACTCCTCAGGAGGAGACGGCCCTGTGCGGTAGCTGTCTCCTCAGGAGGAGACGCTCCTGTTCTGTAGCAGACTCCTCAGGAGGAGACGGTCCTGTGCTGTAGCTGACTCCTCAGGAGGAGAGGCTCCTGTGCTGTAGCTGACTCCTCAGGAGGAGACGGCCCTGTGCGGTAGCTGTCTCCTCAGGAGGAGATGGTCCTGGAGCTTGCTAGACACTCTGGGATGTCCTGAAGACGTCTTCACTGCAGTCGAGCCTCTCTCCTTGAAGATCTTGATGATCCGGTTAATGGTTCTTTCAGATGCAATATTCTTTGTAGCAGTGTCTTTGCATGTAAGACCAGTTTGATGCAAAGCGATGATGACTGCATGTGTTTCTTTGGAGGTAACCATTGCTAACAAGAACACAATTATTGGAAACGTTTCTTCCCTCCTTTTATATCAATCAGTCTGCTCTTACAATCTAATTAGTAGGATCGTGATTAACCTGACTAGTACTCATTCACATTTTCACATGTGCTGCTGATATGATTAGTCAATGTTAGCTGGTCTTTTTGTGTCAGGAAAAAAAAAGTGAAATTTGTCTTTTGTGAAAAGTTACATTTTTTTGGCCAATAAAGCTTTTAGCAATTTTTTAGAATCCATCTGATCACTCTACATAATAATTTAGAAACAATGTGAATGAACACCACAACAGCTTAAGCAGCAAACTTTGCAAAACACAAAGTTCCTGTCACTGCCAAAACTTTTGGCCATGACTGTATATAACTGTGACCAACGCAGTAAAAAAAATTAGGGAAGACTCACTGAAGGACCACCTGAGTTCATACACAGGAGAGGACTTACACATGTTCTTTTTGTTCAAAGGTTTAAACAGATGGGTAATTTAAAACATCTGAAAAGACACAACGGTGTGAAGGATCATATTTGCTGAGTGTGGAAAGGTATTTTTTTTTTTCAGATTCTGAACTGAAAATGCACGAGACGGTTCATATTGAGGAAAAACCTTACAAGTGTTCACACTGTGACAAGAGATTCAAACGGCCAGAATATCTGAAAATACATGAGAGGATCCACACTGAAGAGAAGCATATCACTGCCTTTCATGTGGGAAGAGGTTCACTGATTTATCTGATTTAATCATTCACAGTAAAAGTGTGTCTGAAGATCCTCTACTTTCAGGTGTGAGGCCACGTCCTCACTATAGTCCCAATAACGTCAAGCAATAAAAGTTATCTTCCATATACAGTAAATGAGAATAAACATCCAAAGATGTCACAGTGAAGTGAGTTTTAATCATTGATTTAACTTGTTAAACTTTTATTGTGTGCTGAATCTACAGAGGAATGTGATCATGAAAAAAAATCATAAAGTAGAAAAACTACTCATTAATTTTGCTCATTAATTGTTGTACTACATTAGTTTAGTTAAACAAATGAAACTTTTGTGAGCCAAAGCATGAGCATTAAAATTTAATTTTCCTTCCCACCTCACATATTTTCCATTACCATGTCCTTTTTTGAGGGCTTGTTATTCTACTTGTATCAAAAAAAGTAGCAATCATTTAATACTAATTGGTGATATCTAAAAGTCATAAAGTATGTGCTAGATTTTGGGGCTTACCATGTTTGAATTTCTTTATAGAGCTGCCTAATAAAAATATTTCTCCCCACACGACCAAGTTTGAGATGGCTATCTGTCTACATCATTAACTGTTTTTCCTGTGATATCAATCCAAAATTAACTTCTAAATTTGGTCTGGTGAGTTGATTTGCACCATCTATTAATCGCAAATGATGTAATGCATTATATATGAGACATGATTGTATGTTGGGCTATACAGGTGCATTTAAAAAAAATGAATATCATGGAAAGTTTGAAACTTTCATATTCTAGATTCATTGCATGTGAAGTAAAACATTTTAAAACTTTGTTTTAATTTTGATGATTAGAGATTACAACTCATGAAAGTCAAAAATCCAGTATCACAAAATATTAGAACATTTTCTAATAGAATATTTAAGATCAGTCAAAAAAGGATTTGCAAAACAGAAAACCTCAAGTTCTTTAAAGTATGTTGATTTCTGTGCTCAGTACTTGGTCGGGGCTCCTTTAGCACAAACTCCAGCATCAGTGGGGAGAAGCATGGAAGCTCTGCTGAGGCACTACTGAGTATGTTCAGATAGTGGCTGCATCTGAAACCGTATGCTCAATGAGTAGTTACTTAATTTCAATAAGTACTTACAAGTAATCTACAGCCAAATCTCGCTGAGTATGAATGGGATCCAGGCATCATCTGCCATGTTGACATCATCATGTGATCTACTATGTTACAAGCGCAGTAACTTGAAAGATACAAGCGACAGGTTTAATTAATCTCTTTGTAAATATTTTGATGGTTATGAAATGTCCTCATTTTGTGGTCTTGATGAAGAAACAGCTGCCCTTTTATTGTGATTGTATTATAACAAATACATTTTGGGTTGTTTAAAAGTTTTATATTTTTAACTCTACTAAAATGACCAACAGTTTAATCCTTAAATATATTATTTTTTTATTACGAAAACCCAAAATTGTTATCTCTTGAATATGTTGTTTCTTTATTTTGTGCAAAATTTTTCATCCACAAGCAAAACTCTTAAATCCTTTGATATTTCTTTTTTTCTTGAATTTAACTCTCTTGGTCCATCCCTCTGGCTTATAAACAACAACAACTGAAATATTTTGACGTATTGATTATATGAATATTATGATTATTCAAAGATATTTAACCTTGTCATTGTGCCTTTTTTTCTGTGTATATCTGTATATCCATCTTTGTCCTGAGCTTGTATGTAATTATAAGTTCTGCAGTAATAATAATAAAAGAACATGAGTGACAGGTGCACAAACACCTCATAGCATCAGTAACTTCACAACCCTACCTAGTACAGGTTTCCTCAGCGTTTGCAGTGTCTGTAATAACATCGGCTCGAAGATCTTGCATTTGGAGAAGACTGTTGATTTTACACTCAAAAAATGTAAGTATTACTACTTAAAAATTAAAGGGATAGTTCACCCAAAAATCAAAATTATGTCATTAATGACTCACCCTCATGTCGTTCCAAACCCGTGAGACCTCCGTTCATCTTCGGAACACAGTTTAAGATATTTTAGATTTAGTCCGAGAGCTTTCTGTCCCTCCATTGAGAATGTATGTACGGTACACTGTCCACGTCCAGAAAGGTAATAAAAACATCTTCAAAGTAGTCCATGTGACATCAGAGGGTCCATTAGAATTTACTGAAGCATCGAAAATACATTTTGGTCCAAAAATATCAAAAACTATGACTTTATTCAGCATTGTCTTCTCTCCCGGGTCTGCACAGGCGTGTGCTTTTGAACCAGAAACAGCGGCAGAAGCGCCTGACCTGGGCTACAGAGAAGCAGCACTGGACTGTTGCTCAGTGGTCCAAAGTACTTTTTTCGGATGAAAGCAAATTTTGCATGTCATTCGGAAATCAAGGTGCCAGAGTCTGGAGGAAGACTGGGGAGAAGGAAATGCCAAAATGCCTGAAGTCCAGTGTCAAGTACCCACAGTCAGTAAGGGTCTGGGGTGCCATGTCAGCTGCTGGTGTTGGTCCACTGTGTTTTATCAAGGGCAGGGTCAATGCAGCTAGCTATCAGGAGATTTTGGAGCACTTCATGCTTCCATCTGCTGAAAAGCTTTATGGAGATGAAGATTTCGTTTTCCAGCACGACCTGGCACCTGCTCACAGTGCCAAAACCACTGGTAAATGGTTTACTGACCATGGTATTACTGTGCTCAATTGGCCTGCCAACTCTCCTGACCTGAACCCCATAGAGAATCTGTGGGATATTGTGTAGAGAAAGTTGAGAGACGCAAGACCCAACACTCTGGATGAGCTTAAGGCCGCTATCGAAGCATCCTGGGCCTCCATAACACCTCAGCAGTGCCACAGGCTGATTGCCTCCATGCCACGCCGCATTGAAGCAGTCATTTCTGCAAAAGGATTCCCGACCAAGTATTGAGTGCATAACTGAACATAATTATTTGAAGGTTGCCTTTTTTTGTATTAAAAACACTTTTCTTTTATTGGTCGGATGAAATATGCTAATTTTTTGAATCATCAGTATTAAAACAATAAAAGACCTGAAATATTTCAGTTGGTGTGCAATGAATCTAAAATATATGAAAGTTTAATTTTTATCATTACATTATGGAAAATAATGAACTTTTTCACAAGATGCTAATTTTTTGAGAAGGACCTGTATAGAGCTGAGTATCATCAGCATAACAGTGAAAGTTAACACCGTGTTTCCTGATGATATTTCCCAAGGGTAACATGTAAAGCGTGAAGAGTAACGGCCCTAGTACTGAGCCTTGAGATACTCCATACTGCACTTGTGATCAATATGATATCTCTTCATTCACTGCTACAAATTGAAGGCGGTCATATAAGTATGATTTAACCCTCTGGAGTCTAAGGGTATTTTTGAGGTCTGGAGAAGTTTTGTCATGCCCTGACATTTGTGCTTTTTTCAGTTTCTTATAAATATCTAAATGGCTAAAGTCTAATCTCACTGTAATCAGCACAAACTGGGCTATAATAATATGTGAGCAGCATGTTTGTACATGATTGTGTTTTTGAGAAAAAAAATGTTATGCGTGGTTAGTGAAAAACTAAAAATGTTAAATCACTTGAATAAGGCAATAAAACACATACAGAACATTGGTTCCCAGGAATTTTGAGAACTGGAGCTTGTAGCCTAGAATTTTTTTTTTCTAAATGATGTGAAAATCATCTTGTTTACTCACTTACAGAAAACAATATATTGATTTAAATTTTCTAAGACACTTTTTGTTGGTAAAAGTCATATGTGAGTAGGCGTCAACTATCATGAATTCACACCTGAGAAGACAAAGGCCTGCATAATGAGCTGCATAATGAGCCATTCAGTCAGCTGTGTCACTGAGAGGGATGAGTTACAAGAAAGAATGTGAGGACAAAATGTATATAATTTTATGTTTGTAGTTTATTTAGAATATATTTAATTATCCCACAACATAATTTAATATTCACTTGTGAGTGCAGTTAAACAGTTTATTAGGAACACTCAAAGCTGACTTTCAAACTGAATTTTTTGCATCATTACTCCAGTCACACAATCCTTCAGAAATCCTTTTAACAATCTCATTTTCTACAAAAAAACATTTATTGTTATTATTATTATCATTATTATTATTATTATTATTAATGTTGAAAAGAGCTGAGAATATTTTTTTAGGGGGGATAAATTGTAACAAATGTAACAAACAATGCTGTTCTTTCAGTTACATTTATTTGTAAATGTGTAAATAACATTTATATAATTTACATCAAGCTTTTGAATGGTATACTAGTGTATATTGTTATTGAAACTTCATAATATTTCACTTAATTATACATTTAGTCAGGAATTATAGTTTGGAAAAAGTCTTTGGAAAAAGTCTAACTAGTAAAATGTTTACACGTTATGTGAAAACTAGTACAAGTATATAAATAAATAAAAAGAGACTTACTCATGTTTATGATCTCTGCTGGATAAAGTGCTTCATTCTTTTTTTCTGAGGAAATCCAAATCTCAAATCCTCAACCACATCTCATCTTTTTGGGGTGAATTATGTCTTATTCCTCTCATCGCGAAGCAAACAGTAAAATAAAAAAACTTGAAGAACAATCTCGCTGCGTTGTCTTCTCTGCCAAAAGCGGCGTGAGAGGAAGCAGAAGAGGGGTAAGCACGGAGGTATCTGGGTTAAGCTGACAGCTATCCCCACCATCGTACTGGCTAACGTACGCTCTTTGGACAATAAACTGGACTACATGCGATTACTACGCTCAACTCAGAGGACTGTAAGAGACTGTTGTGTTTTTGTGCTCAGCAACAGCGTTCCGGACTGCGCTATTCTTCTTGATCAGCTGACATGCTATCGAGCGGACAGAGTCCTCGTGGCGGGAGATAAGTCTTGCGGCGGCGGGCTTTGTGTTTACATCAACGATGCTTGGTGCCGCAATGCTGTTGTGGTCTGCAAACACTGCACACCCCTGGTGGAGTTTATAATTATTAAGTGCCTGTCGTTCTATCTACCGAGGGAATATACAGCCATACTGCTCATTGCTGTATACATCCCTCCCAGCTTTAACAACAACAACAGGAGTGAAGCGCTGAATGAACTGTACCCGCACATCAGTGAGCAGCAGATAGCCTACCCTGATGCTTTTCTCATCATAGCTGGGGATTTCAACCATGCAGACATAAAGAGTGTGTTCCCAAAAATACACCAACACAATAAACTTTCCAACACGGGGGAACAACACTCTGGACTTTGTTTACACCACCCAGAGAGGAGCCTACAAGGCCCTACCCCTCCCCCGCCTCGGTGCCTCAGACCACATCACTGTCATACTTATGCCTGCAAACCAGTTCACAAACAGATACAAGTGTGGCCGGAAGGGTGGTCAGAGGCTCTTCAAGACTGTTTTGACACAACTGACTGGAATATGTTTAAGCAGGCTGCCACATACAATAACACCACAGACCTCCAAGAGTACTCTGAGACTGTGACTGTTACATCATCAATACACTTGTTGATGTAGGCAGTGACAAAGTCCATACTTTCCGGGCCAACCAGAAGCCGTGTGAATGACAGGGGAGGTCTACAGACTCCTGAAGACGCAGAATGCTGCCTTCAGAGCTGGAGATGAGGTGGTTCTGAGGACAGCTAGGACCAGCCTATCCCGCTGCATTATAGAGGCTAAGAGACAGTACTCCAGGAGGATAGCCCACTGTTTCAGCGACAGCAGAGACACTCGGAGCCTGTGGCAGGGGATACAGACCATAACGGATTACAAGCCCCCACTCCGGACCTGTGACAGCAACATCTCCCAACTGAACAAGCTGAACACCTTCTTCGCTCGCTTTGAGGCACAAAACAGAACCACTGCACAGAAGAGTCCACCTCCTTCCGGCAACCAGGTGATGACGCTATCCCCAGACAGTGTGAGGAGATCCCTCAGCGGGATCAGTGCATGCAAAGCTCTGGGTCCTGACAACATTCCTGGTCGTGTACTGAGAGACTGTGCAGCAGAACTCACTGATGTCTTCACAGACATTTTCAACATCTCACTTAGTCAGGCTGTTGTTCCCAAATGTTTCAAAGCTACCACCATCATTCCAGTCCCGAAGAAGCCATCTCCATCCTGCTTCAATGACTACCGTCCTGTTGCACTTACTCCCATCCTCATGAAGTGCTTCGAACGGCTAGTCATGCACCACATCAAGTCTGCCCCCCCTCCCTGGACCCATTCCAGTTTGCATATCGGTCCAACCGGTCGACCGATGATGCCATCTCAACTACCCTCCACTCAGCACTCACACATCTAGAGAAAAAAGACTCATACGTCAGAATGCTGTTCATAGACTTCAGTTCAGCATTCAACACAATCATACCTCAACATCTCATTTACAAACTGGTCCAGCTGGGGCTCAACACTTCGCTGTGCAACTGGCTGTTGGACTTTCTGACTGGAAGACCTCAGGCAGTACGGGTCAGCAGCAACACATCCAGCACCATCACACTGAACACTGGGGCCCCCCAAGGATGTGTGCTGAGCCCCCTCCTCTTCACTCTGCTGACCCACGATTGCACACCGTCACACAACTCCAACCTCTTCATTAAGTTTGCGGATGACACGACTGTGGTGGGTCTCATTAGCAACAGAGATGAGACAAACTACAGGAGCGAGGTGAGCCGCCTGGCCGGGTGGTGCAGTGACAACAATCTCTCTCTGAACGTGGAGAAGACGAAGGAGATTGTTGTTGACTTCAGGAGAGTGCACACTCAGCATGCTTCTCTGACCATCAACGGTGCGACTGTGCAGAGAGTGAGCAGCACCAAGTTCCTGGGTGTGCACATCACAGAGGACCTCTCCTGGACCGAAAACACCGCAGCACTGGCCAAGAAATCACAACAGCGTCCCTACTTCCTTCGCAAACTGAGGAGAGCCAGAGCCCCAGCCCCCATCATGTACACCTTCTACAGAGGCACCATCGAGAGCATTCTGACCAGCTGCATCACTGGGTGGTATGGCGCTTGCAACGCATCCTGCCACAAGTCACTTCAATGCATAGTGAGAGCAGCTGAGAAGATCATTGGTGTCTCCCTCCCCTCCTTCCATGACATTTATGGAACCCGTCTCACCCGTGAACCCCTCTGCATTTCACCCGTCACTCAGCTTCTTCAGTCTGGTGCCATCAGGGAGGAGACTGCAGAGTCTCCAGGCCAGGACCAGCAGACTGAAGGACAGCTTCATTCATCAACCTGTCAGGAAGCTGAACTCCCTCCCGACCTTGCTTCCCCTCCCTTCTTTTTCCCCATGCACCACTGAACTCTGAACCTCAGTCCCCCAACCCCCAGCTCCCACTAATACACTGTGACCTGAACTAAACACTTTGTGCAGCATTGGTCTGCTCACTACCTCATTCAGCATTTAACTGACCTCATCAGTATGGGTAACCATACTTGGCTGTATGTCACTTTCACTTTCACTTTTGCACTACAATCATTATATCTGCATTATATCTACTGTTAGTGTTATCTGTATGCACCAAGGGTCTGAGAGTAACAGAATTTCAATTCTCTGTATGTATGTACTGTACATGTGGAAGAATTGACAATAAAGCAGACTTGACTTGACTTGATACATCTCAGGATCAGAAGTGGATTTCATCTGCTCTGTGGAGGAACTAGAGGCTGCGCACTGATCCGAAGCTGTGGTATGATCCACCGGAGCCAGCGCTCATTTATCATCAGACCCCCTCTCCAGAGCGTCTTTTCACACACCGCCTTCTCTTGTGGATGCCATACCACCTTTGAAAGGTCAGGCTGTCCTGTCCTGTGTGGTTTTGGATGTGGATAGGTACTACCTGACGATCTGATGATCACGGAGACTCTGGTGCAGTTCAACTGGTTGTAAAACAAGTTACATTTCCACTAGCAAGACCATCTTGGAACAGCTGGATTTGGCACACAGAATGGAGTTCCGACTGATCCTGATGTACAACCTCTTTACCCCTTCTTCATGTCTTGACCTGTCAAGATGCATTTTTGAGGGGGACAGTAGAGACGTTGCCTTGCTGCATCAAGAGGGAACAGTTGAAACGAGAAGGTGTTCCCGGGATCACTGAAAAGCTAATGGACCAGCAGATAACCGAGGAATTGGCACTGCACTGCAGGAGGCAGACAAGAGGGGAGCAGCAGACGATCATAATGACTGAACTGCTTCTTAATGAGCTCATGGGGGTAAAGGGAAGAGACTATCTTGGTATCCACGAGAGGATGCAGCACATCTGGCAAATCCAGAAGAAACATGTGAAGTGCATTCAGGATGAACCAGGTGTCCTCCTGTACACTGCAACTGGCACCACTAACAAGGAGGACATTGTCTTGCCAAATTACAGATGTGCAAGAGGGTCCACATCACTTGAATCATTACACTTGCATCTGAACAGGTTCATTCCAGGTCAGTATGAATCACTTTTTTATTTATCAGCAAGATTACATATCTGCAGTTAAACCTTTTATTAGTAGTGGCAGTAGTAGTAGCATTGTTATTGTTATAATTATAATAATAATAATAATTATTATTATTTTTATTATCCTGGAAACGCTGACAAAGAACCAAACACAACAAGTTAACCTAACAATATTGCTCATATTTGTACTATCTTAAAGGGTTAGTTCACCCAAAAATGAAAATTAGCCCATAAATTACTCACCCTCAAGTCATCCTAGGTGTATATGACTTTCGTCTTTCAGATGAATCCAGTCTGAAAATTGTCTTTGATCTTTCAAGCTGTTTCATGGCACTCAGCGGGTGTTGCATGCATATTTCCATATTCAAAACGTAATAATCACTTTAATGTAGCTTGCACTCACTGTTGTAAACGGACCCAGTTCAGAAACAAACCTTCAGGGCCTGAATCTGATATCACTACAGCTGCACTTGAGCAACAACTGGTTATTTTTTTCAAAAACTCATTTTCAAATCACAAAAAAATACACAATTCAATCATGAAATAGACAGAGATGAAAGGCAATGAACCAAAATCTGAAGAATACATAAATAATTAAAAGCACAATGCAAAAGATAAGCTCTAAATATTCCATTTTATAAAAATGTGTTTTTAAAAGAGAATTACATTTTCCAGATAGGGCATGCTTGTACCAGCTCTGCTACTGCTAGTCCCTGTTCACTGCCATCACCCATCACCCCTGCAGCTCCACAAGAACTGACAAGTCTTTAGTGACTTGATGTATCAGTGGTGTTATTGTCTTGCTTGTAATTGTATTAGTTTGATGTTTATTGCATTAGTATTATTATTCTTTATTATTAATAATGTGGAAAACATTTCAGTCTACTCTGTAGAATTGCAAGTGATGAATCTGCTGGAAAGTCAGGTAATTATCTGTGTGCTTTCTTTCCTGAGTTTAATACAATCTCCAAATCTATATTACCTCTTTTCCATTAATTGTCAAAATTTGTCAGCTTCAGCTACATCCCTAATATGTAGTTGAAATTACAATGAAGTATCTGTGCAACTACAGCAGTACAGTTTCCTGAGAATTAATCTTTACAAATAAGGAACCAGAGTCTGTGTGTGTGTGTGTGTGTGTGTGTCATTCTTGTGATTCTCATGTCTCTTCCTGAAAGAAAACAGGAAGCAGGTTTCACTTGTTTTACAGAAGTTAAAGAAATTTCAGAGCTGCTGTTCAATACAACGGTTCAGAGGAGGAAATAGAAATATCTAGAAATATTGTTTGAGGTGAGTGTTTGATCTTTCTTTAGTTATTTTCATGTATGTGTGTCGTCTTATGATGTGTCATTGGTCACTTTGAGCTTTTGAGACTTTAATGCTGTGCTGAAGTCATTTTGATGATTTTATTTACAGCTGTCCTTATCAAGTGTTTTTTGTCAGTGAATCATGGAAAGCTGCTCATTCTGATATTGTCACACCGTGTGAAATCACTGTTTCTCATTTTACTGTGTTTATTAGTGAGACTGTGATTTCAGTTTTTCTCACCATGCAGTCTACATCCTAGACAGATGCAATTATAACCTATAAAACATTTTTTAAATGATCTAACAGATCGATGCCACTCTAATCGATGGTGATCATTAGTTGTTGTTGATCAAGTTTAACAAGCTGGTTGTTTGTCATTTCTCCGATCACAAATGCAGACATGGTTTTATGTTTACGCAGTGCTATATAATATAAGTAATAGTAAGACTAAAGAGTTGTATTGTGGGAGGTTTCATTCATTTAAAGGGGTAGTCGACCGGCTATTTTCAAAGGTTTGATTATGTTTATGGGGTGCACTGTACCGTGTTCAGGCTTCAATAAAATTTTTAAAAAAAAAAATGTTTTTCACATATTTTACCTTTATTCTACACTGCTTTTTCCATTTCTCCTAAAACGGTCTGTTGACTTCCTGGTTCTATGAAGACCCTCCCTCAGAAATACTCAGTGGGCTCAGATTGATTCAGAAACATTTTCAATTTCAATTTCAATTTTATTTGTATAGCGCATTTACAACAGCCTCCAGGCTGACCAAAGTGCTTTACAGAAGAGCAAGAATATTACACATACATGAAAAATAGACCAGACAAAAATTTAAAACCACCCATTTCAAAATTTAGCATATCACAGTAGTCAATATACTAAGGAAAATAAAAAAGTTTTTAGCAAGGACTTAAAAATAGACAAGGAAGGGGCCAGTCTGATCTCTAAAGGCAGGGTATTCCAGAGTTGTGGCCCAGCCACCGCAAATGCCCACTCCCCTCTACACTTTAGCCTAATGCGAGGGACCACCAACAGAGCCTGGTCACAGGATCGTAGGCTTCTTGATGGAGTATACGGATAAAGAAGTTCAGATAAATAGACAGGAGCTTTGTTATGAAGGGATTTATAAATGAAGAGGAGAATTTTAAAGTTTATTCTCTGAGAAATCGGCAACCAGTGAAGGGATCTAAGAATTGGAGTGATGTGTTCATGTTTACGACAGTTTAAAAGAAGTCTGGCTGCATTTTGGGCATTTTGGACAAGCTGAAGTCGTGCAATTTGAGATTTAGATATACCGCAATATAAAGAATTGCAGTAATCTAGACACGACGTAACAAATGCATGAACAGCCATTTCTAGAGTTTTTGGAGTGAGAAAGTTTTTTATTTTGGACAGTAAACGAAGCTGATAGAAACATCACGCCCCCGTACCATAACGAGGAGTTGCATGTGCTCCAGGGGATTGTAAACAATGGTTTCAATATTTACCTTATCAAGATGAGCCCAAATCATATTCAAAGCTTCATACGTGCACAAAATATCCTTGCTTTTCATATAATCATTCTAACAAATTATTCTACAGTCCTGGAAAGGATTATTTGATTACAGACTGTGGATCTCCAGTGATCACTACTGACTGTATAGCACCATTAGGCTGATTAAACACGGGCAAATTAGTTTTGGGCATTGTTGCCGTCAATGTGCAACCAGGTGAGACACAGGTCCCATGACTGGCTCGAAGATCCAATGAGCGTTACCCTTTGTTTACGTCCTTGCTACAACATAAAATTAACATTAGAAACTATTAATGGAAAACACATCCACAAAGAATAAAACATGCTTACAGGTTGCGGCCCATAAGCTTCTACTTTTTTAAAGTGGGAACTGCTTCATCATTCAGGACAAGCTTTTGGGTGAATCCGGTGTTCTAACAAATAAAGCTACCTATCAGATCATGCTACCAACACTGTATTTTTAATATTGTAAGGTTAGGATTAGGGTTGGGGTAGGTGTAGGCATTAATAAAGCCTCAAACCACATTAATATCATGCTGGAAACACATTCTGATAGGATGCATTTTTCGCTGTTGAGAGGAAGCTGTCAGAGAGCTATATTGGGATTATCATTTTCAGGAACCGAGTTAAACATAAAATTTAACAATTGTTGTTGTGCCCTGCAATCGGGGTGAAAAAAAAACAGCGTTTCGACACCATGGCAACAACACTCTACAACAACTCTTCCTCTTCTCTAAAGCCTTCTACACGCTGCACGATTTTAGCAATCCTACAAAATCATTGCAAATCACAGTGTGACATGGATCTCATAAACTTGGGTACAACATGCATGCAGACTGTATGATGATGACACCCACTGACTTGTATGTACATTACTATAGAAGAATAAAACATCATTAGCATGCTAGTGGTAAACAAAAACAGCATGATGAATCATACTTTGGCAGTTTTAGTTTTTATGTGTGCTGAAAAAAGTGGAAGCGGCAAAAGAGGAAGGTATAGGAGTTTGAGTTAAGCAGTTTCGTATTTTAGCGCTGTGTCACTTTGATTTCATGTCGCATTTTTATTGGCTGGTCAGAAAATTTGGGTCGTAGCAGCAAACACATTGTGTGATGATCATGCTGAATTTCTGACACTGTCAGAAAATGATCGTAGGCTATCTTTGGTCGCAAGACTGTGACAACGGCCGTCTTTGAACCTCTCTCACTGTACAACATAGGACCACCGATTAGGAGCCATGATCACAGAAATCGACGTAACTGTTTCATGATGCCAATCTGTCATCTGGGACAGCTGAAAACCATGCATTGTGTCTCAGGTTTAAAGGTGCCCCTATTAATATGTCTCAAGAATGTGTATGTGGAGTTTTAACTCAAAATACACCACAGATAATTTTGTTGAAATTGCCACTTTTAGGGTATGAGCCAAAACGTGCAGCTTTTGTGCCTTTAAATGCAAATGAACTGGTGCACCCGCCTCCTTCAAGAGCTTATGCTTGTGGGCATACCACCAGTGTTACGGTTTAAGTGGTGGTGACCGTGTTACCAACTTCACATTGTTTCCAAAGGCAATTTTTAACTACCACATTCCTATTCACGATCATTCTGGTAGTACGTGAAGGCACCATTAGTGAAAACAGGCAGAGACAATGGTAGCTTTAGCAACATTAGCCTTACAGAGTGCCAAGAAGCTCTTTTGGAAGACAAAATGAAAAGTTAAAAGAAAAAAAAAGTGACGTGACATACAGCCAAGTATGGTGACCCATGGAATTGGTGCTCTGCATTTAACCCATCCAAAGTGCACACACACACACCGTGAACACACCCGGAGCAGTGGGCATCATTTATGCTGCGGGGCCCGGGGAGCAGTTGGGGGTTCGGTGCCTTGCTCAAGAATACATCAGTCGTGGTATTGCGGGCCCGAGACTCGAACCCACAACCTTAGGGTTAGGAGTCAAACTCTCTAGCCACTAGGCCAAGATTTCCCCATAAAGTATGACGGTTTATCACGGTTTGAACGTGCACGGTTATCATACCATGAACTTTTGCATATCTAGAGTTAAAAAAAATTTAAATGAATGAATGAAAAAATCTCAACTGCATGCAGCTTCTTTTCACCCGGCTGCTTACAAATGGCAGAGACACAGATTATATCTAATCTCTGCTACAAAATCAGACATCAGAAGACTACATAGAACGGTTCGGACTGCTGAAAGAATTATTGGTGCTCCCCTGCCCACCCTTCAAGAACTGTACACATCCAGAGTGAGGAAAAGGGCTCAGAAAATCACTCTGGATCCCTCACATCCAAGTTACCCCATCTTTGAACTTTTGCCATCTGGCTGGCGCTTCAGAGCCGCAAATACCAGGACAGTCAGGCACAAGAACAGTTTCTTCCCCCAGGCAATCTACCTCATGAACAGTTAAATGTTCCCCACTTATGCAATAAAAATGTGCAATAACCTTATATTTATTTGTTACCCCTCCATCCAAGTACATCTCTGCATCTTACTCCATTCTATTCCATTATCATCTATAGCACAACTGTTCATACAATTTTTTCTTGTCTCTGTGTACTGGAAATTTATGTCACTAAAACAAATTCCTTGTATGCGCAAGCAGAATATGGCAATAAAGCTCTTTCTGATTCTGATCTCCATCACCTGACGAAAAAGAAGTTAATCTGCAGAATGGGAATACTTCTGATATAAAAAACAAAACAAAACCAAACACGGTGTAGTGTACAGCACATTCCAGGGCTCAGTTTATAGCGGGGCCCCTCTCTGACCACTATAGTGGACAAAGGTTTGCTACATTGTGATTGGATCTTGGTGGACTAACATAAGCAAACTGTCCAACATCATCAGATAAAGATGCCAGGACAACAGCCAGACACCTCTTAGAGGGCAAGAAGAAGACCTTTGGTACAAAGCCCGGGAAAGACAGGACTTCTTATTGGTCAAAATGCAGTTTCTGCCCTTCACCCAACAACAGACTGGTTACTCAGATTTTGGCCTGTGACCACCATAAAAATTTTTTAGGACCTCTGGACGCAGCAGCAATGGGTGAAACAAAGAGAGAGATCACAGAGTTCCATCCAAATCCATTCACAACTATGTTCTCAAACTTTAACCTAATGGTGTGTTCAGCATGTACAGGTGCTGGTCATATAATTAGAATATCATCAAAAAGTTGATTTTACTAATTCCATTCAAAAAGTGAAACTTGTATATTATATTCATTCATTACACACAGACTTATATATTTCAAATGTTTATTTCTTTTAATTTTGATGATTATAACTGACAACTAAGAAAAAATCCCAAATTCAGTATCTCAGAAAATTAGAATATAACTTAAGACCAATACTAAGAAAGGATTTTTAGAAATCTTGGCCAACTGAAAAGTATGAGCATGTATAGCACTCAATACTTAGTTGGGGCTCCTTTTGCCTGAATTACTGCAGCAATGCGGCGTGGCATGGAGTCGATCAGTCTGTGGCACTGCTCAGGTGTTATGAGAGCCCAGGTTGCTCTGATAGTGGCCTTCAGCTCTTCTGCATTCTTGGGTCTGGCATATCGCATCTTCCTCTTCACAGTACCCCACAGATTCTTAACTGTCAACTGTTTTACTTTGTCAACTGTGTTATGTGTGGTTTTTATGTTATAAATATTTTACATGTGAACTAATCCGTCAGAAAAAAAGATGGTGACATCTCTGGAGATGGATGACTTTGGTAAGGATTTATGTGAAAGAAAAGTATCATCCTTCATGATAGCATCCTACAGTATGGCCATTATGAAGCCCCAAATTCATATTTCCAAATCAGTTAGACAGATAACCTCAAACCTGGTGAATAGACTCAAAAACTTTCAAACAAATGTGGAATCAAACATGTGGGACTTCATTCTTGTTTCATTTGACACAACATTTGTCTGTAACACAGTTGACAAAATAATGAATACATTTTAATCAATACATTTTAGTGCATCCTAAATAAGCACTGTTTTTGAAGTGTGCGCATGTGCATAAATGCCTAAAGGAACCCTGGAGTATGACGTAAGAGGAAACCTGGATGAATCAAAGATCAAATAAAGCAGAATGACAGGGAACAAAACATAGTAAATTAGTCATCAGGTGCCATGTTCAACACAGCAGCATCTCAGAGATCTTGAATCAATTAATTATCAGAAGTTATCCTCCACCACATGCGTGTGACATTATAACAGCCCTAATTGTTGAACTAATGTGGTTCAAACGATGGAGATGCAACTGTGTTCGGGAAACAGTCGTGACTGCCTAATATTTGTTTTACTAGCCATCATACTTTGGTGGTTAATCAGTGAGTTATATCATTGTATGGGAAACGAACCCCTGACATTAATATGCTTGTGGCACACACTCTTCAATTGCATGCACAATTGTGGAGGCGCATGCTGTATATCATTTCTCTAAAGCGCAAAAGAAACTATGAGCATGCAATGTGTGAAAAAAAAGTGCAGTACCAATAAATCACATAACTGGTACTTCACGAGTTCACGCTTACATATAATTAGCTGAGGTATGGAAATGCGTATTTGGCGTGCTGCTCGGGAAAGGCCTCGAACCTAGAGTACCCACCCCCCTCCCTGTATAGTTGTAAAATGAACTCGAAGTGAGTAGATGGGGTGGAGGAGGGATGCTGATAAACCGCCAATGGATAGTGGTAAGTCAGCGGTATTTATACTGTGGTGTTGATTACTTGATTGTGCTCCACCGGTGTTGATTAGGCTAAGTATCTGACGCGCTCCTCCCGAAGCACCAGCATAAACCAGCATCCCAGCGTCAAAACATACCTAACCAGCATATGCTGGGGTTTTTTAGCAGGGTAAATGGATTTTGTCCTTAAAATGTACATTTTTTTGGAGGACGTATTCATAGTACTCAACCCCTACCATTGTTAGAATACCATCCCACCGTATGCACATTTTGAGGAGAAAAATACCTTTTATGACTTTTATGATTTTTCACCAACGATGATTTATATTTGTTCACTGAATGAAAAGTACATGCACTCTTCTGTGCACAAAATGGAAGGAAGCGATGACTTAGAATTCAATTGCCTTTCTGTATATGAAAAGCATTAAAATGTAACTGTATTTTTTGTTACATTCTTCATTTAAAGGTGCACTAAGCAAATTTTGCCAAACGATGTTGATATTTGAAAGCACCAAAACAGACACGACCATACCCCAACAGGACCTCGCCACTGTTTTGGTAACTCTGGTCCACACATACGTACACAACCCTGGCAGCAACGATGGCAGAATCTGCTAAGCCTGCCGGGCGCAGCATATTCAAGCAAAAGCCAACACGGATTAATTGTGTGAAACAAAGCAAAATAAACGTAACTCACCTATCAAGAAGAAACAAAGCAACCTCAGCATCCGATTCCAGGTCTTCCCGACACTGATCAAAATAATTTTTCAAATATTGCTTAGTGTGCCTTTAAAGGGTTAGTTCACCCAAAACTGAAAATTAGCCCATAAATTACTCACTGTGAAGTCATCCTAGCTGTATATGACTTTCTTCTCTCAGATGAATCCAGTCAGAGTTACATAAAAAATTGTCTTTGATCTTTCAAGCTATTTCATGGCACTCAACAGGTGTTACATTGCTTCAGTCCAAAAGAAGTAAAATAAAAAAGTGCCCATCCATAAAAAAAGTGTCTCATATGCCTCTGGGGGGTGAACACAGGCCTTCTGTAGCGAATTGATGCATTTTTGTAAGAAAAATGTCCTTATTCAAAACGTAATACGCACTTATGCAGCACAGTGATTTTCATTAAATTGTGCTGCACATATCAGGATTATTTTACTTTTGAGGACAAGCAGTTATTTCAGCATATTTACACACAACTCTGACACTTCATAGGTATCTCAACTCGACTGTAGTCTCTCAACTTGACTTTTGAAGTCGCTGGAGGAAGATCTGAAGACG